>LPNX010852009.1:131920-291526 GCA_001517045.1 Pseudotsuga menziesii | reverse complement strand
ATATATATATATATATATATGTGTAGTTTGGACTATATAGTCCAAACTTTGCCAAAGGCAAGTTTCGGGGGATGTCCAAAATGTGTTCTTCTTGGCTATACATTTCCAATGAATTATGGAGTGTCCTAAACGGATATTGTATGCAAAAGTTATGCCCCCGAGAAGTTGACACATCAACTAATCATCTCGAAGCCCACCAACATTTTTAGGGTTCATCTCCTATGGTTAGGTTTTTGGATGTTTAGGATTTGGGCCCTCATGCTTATGATAAAAATGCCCTCCAACCTCCTTTTGTAATCAACTTGTCACAAATGAACATAGCTGCCACATCTCTTCTCAAATATATACCTACCACTATTTTAGTTGCTTTTATTTTACAGTATGCTATGTTTCATTCATTTAATAGAATATGAGTTTACTTTAATGACTGTGTTCCTTGCAATATATCTGTGTATGCGGTTCTATATATGCTCTTTCATTTCGTTGTCACATAAATCCAAATCAATAAACTAACATAAAACATAAAAAAACTTAATCTTCACCAGGGATGGACATGACCAACACCTATGCCTCAGAGGAGCTTTGCTTGTTTGTCTAGCGAGAGTGTTTACTTTGAAAAAACATGCCTATTGTGGCTTTTGCTAGCATATTTATTCTGACCATGAGCCAATTTATTGCTCTGGATACCAAGGAGAGTTTGTTATTTACCTCCCTAATTTGCTCATGGGTTTCATCGAGTTGCAACTAAGTTAATTTTCTCTCCTCACACCAATTCGTAAGCGCCTTGCCAAGCAAAGTTTTCATATACCAATAGAGAATAAAGGTCTTGGCTAATTTTGTTTTCCGAGACCTAGTGGAACCCATGTCCTGCACCCAAGTTGCCATATCTTCTTGAATCTCTTCGACATTCAACACGTCGTATTCTTGCTTGACCCAAGCTTGAATGTGCAACACCTCATATTCTTGCTTGACCCAAGCTTGAACATGTGCAACGCCCCTCTAAGCTTTTGACAAAACCACCTTGTGGTAGACCCTTCCCATTGGCGCCCTTGGTCATCTTCCTTGTGTTCACCATGGCATCGAGCAGGCTCCTCAATCCCCCTTGGTTTCCCCTAAGATCCAACTTGTGAAGGCAAGTCGAGACTCTGCCTTATGTTTTCTTGAGTAGTTGTGCTAATAAGCACTACACCCTTTGGGAAACCTCTTATCATGCGTTAGCATAAGTTAACAGACAACTAAATGATCCTAGAACACTAGAGCGAATGCAATGATGTCAATGGTAAGGTCACCAATCATTAATCAACCACCAATCATCCTCAACATAGCACTTGCCTTCATCATGGTTTTCTCTCGAAAGCCATTATCAACAACAATACTCATGTTCCACTTCCTTGCTCCACCAATCTCATCACCGTTAGATTACCCACTTCACTGTTCACTTGATCAAATCGACTGAACCCATCTTCATACCTTATGTCGCCTGTCTCGCCTGCCCTGCTAGACGTCCTATCCACAAGGTGGGGGGGACAAGTGGCACACTCACCTGCTCCCACTTGGATATGGGGAAAACTTTATATTTATTAGATACATATAGAACTACACAAATGATTGATGTTTTGTGCCATTATAAAAACTTTCAATTTTGTGTTATTGATGTTGTGTTCTCTTTTTTCTTTTTAATTTGGAGGCAAAACCTATCATAACTTAGTTGTCAACTGATGGTGAGGATAATTATCATTGGTTTCTATCCACGAATGTGGGTTGACTCATTACTCTTATTGAAGGAAAAGCATGGAAGTTGAAATGACCCGATGGTGGTCTACAATGAGGCACATTTCCACCTTTGCCAGATGTCTTTAGGTATTGGGTTGTTAACGTGTTTCCTTACATCCAAGGAATATGTGCTCTTAGCTAATTGGAAGCAATTTTAGGTCCTACTCTAGGAACACAACATGATTTCAACCTAGATAATATATGAAAGAAAGTCAATGTCCGTTGTGGTCATCTTTGAAGTTGCCTTTAATAAAGTTCCATACTTTATAATAATATTTAACCTTAACTCCATGGGATTATATTCGATTACAATTTAACCTCGAACATAGTAAGTTTGACATTGCATTTTCTTTCATCATTTTTAAATTTTATTATTTATTTATCTATTTTATAGTGGATGTAGTTTGAGTGGTTGGGAGGAATGATTGTTATCCTCCCCACCAAAGTTCAATTCTTATAAGTGACATGATGCTCTTCTTGAGTCCCTACGTAACCATTGAGTGGATTATGTAAATCTGACCATACCTTGATTCTGGAATAACATGTGTTGGCATATTTTGCACTAAATGTAGTCCTCTAACAAACAATAATCCACCATTTAAAAAAACTGTTTAGATGAAACACCAGGGATGATTTTAAGGAACCATACTTATTTAAAAGTGTATAAATGTTGGCGAATATTACCAATTCTTAAAACGCCAACTATAAAATGATTGGCGATATTTTTTAAAAAATATTTTAATTTCCAAGGGTTTTATATCGTTTATATAATAATTTGGCGATTTTTAGAGTGAAACATTTTTACCGCATCAAAATTGGGCGGGGCTTCAAAAAATGCAAAATGGCGAATCTATTTGGGAGAAAAACATAGAAAAATAGCCCACTGAGCTAAATTTCGCCGATAAAATTATCCCTGTGAAACACCATTTCATTTAAAATATAATTATTTATTTGATTGGAATTTAAGTATACTTGTTAATTATCTGTGAGATGTAGAACAGTCGATGGCGGGTGATGGTTAAGAAGCCCCTAAACGGAAAGGTTGTCGGTTTGAAACCCCACGAACACCAAAAAATCCAACCATATTAAGGATTGGCGCGGTCTAGACCAGGAGGGTGATGGTTAAGACACCCCTAAACAGAAAGGTCGTCGGTTTGAAACCCATGGACACCAAAAAATCCAACCATATTAAGGATCGGTGCGGTCTACACTAGGTGCGATCTCCGAGTGATTTTGACAACTTAGATGCCTTTCCACTTACCAAAAAATGAAAAAAGTACTTATTGAGTCTTTTTAGTGGTACCATAACGAGAAAGCCCTACCGTTCGTAAACTACAAATCTGTTGAAACCCTAATTATGTAAACCCTAAATTTGTCGAAACCCTAGCCCTGGTCCCTCAGTTTTCTACAAAATGGTTTCTCCACCCACTAGGTCTCATCGCGGGCGTCTGCCAGGCGCGTAGATTGAATGGCTGGTTATCGGCTGTGGTCTTTTTAAGGTGAGTTATGGCCTTCTTTCTAAAAGTTTACGGTATTTGTATAGCTGGTTGGTGATGATAAAATAGTCTTAGCGGATTTCTCTGAGGCGGTAAATTCTGCTGCCAGAGATGCGTAATTTGTTACACACCCTGAAGCCAAATACCGTAACAATTTTAACATTTATTTTTAATGTCAAAGTCTATCTGTCTGCAATGCTATGATGAGGTTAACCTAATGTTGTTCGGCAGTGGCGGCTTTGCTGCCGTGAGCCTTAACAAAAACGACTTCTTCTTCCACTGAGCATTGCTTTCCCTTTCTGCAATTTGTATTTAGATTTTGTCCGAGGACTGCATGCTTTTTTTATAACCCATTTATCTTCCTCTCTCTTTTAACCTGCATTTGTTTTAAATCTCTTGCTAAATGCGATTGTCCGTTTCTGTTCTTTTGCTCGAATTCTATATTCTGGTTTGGATGAAGATCATTCGATAAATACATATTGTTCTGTTTTTAGTATGACCGCAGTGCACAATGGCTTGTTTTATAACCCTGTGGAAATGTATAAATCGTTCTAATCAAGGCAGCATGTCTTACGGAATTGGATTGGCATTTCTGTGGCAAAAGATTCATTTGTTTTTTTAAGTATGGTTCTGTAGCAAACAGGTCTCTGCATCTAGCTTAGGTGTCCCAATCCAAAATATTTATTTGATTAGATACGGAAGTTGTGTATGGGTATTGGTAAATGCTTCGAGACAACTTTTCCACCTGGTAGCCCTCTAGTAGTTGTAAATGCAATGCAATACAGTGACCTTTAATTATCTTGAACATTCTAGTAAATAGTTACACGAATTCTGGTCTTTGGCTGTATTTAATTTGGACTAGGTTACAGTGTCAGTGGCATAGTCCCGTCACTTTTTCAATCTGTTATCCATGAGCACTTTTGCAACGCGGACATGAAGCACTTTTTCAAGATGAAGCACTAAAGTAATCACAATGTTAAGGCACTTAACAAGGTCCACTAATTTTTCTTCGTGGGTTTGTTTGCTGAATGCCTTATTATCTTTCCTACATAGAGTCATCAACCATAAATAATTATGAGAACTATGGTAGAACAACCATATATGAACTACAACCCGAGGAGTTCACAATAGATCCGTCTCCATGACCAAGACTATCAAATTCCAAGGGTTGAGTTAACTAGTTTATAGAATGGAGGGTATAAGAGGGTATTGCTGAACAAAATTCTAAATAAGTCCAGACTGAATTGACGCGCTTTGATGGTTCATGGGTTTTGTGTGTCTTTTTGATGGTTCATGGGTTTTGGGTTTTTGATGGTTCATGGGTTCTTTGATGGTTTTTATGTCTAGGGTTTGGGAAGGGGGGAATTAGAAGATCCTTTTTGTACCAGAAAAAAATTTCCAGGTAGAGATAAAAGCCTTTACAAGAGTAGTACACAATCTACTCTGAGTGGCCAGATCAGAAACTGACTAGGGAGCTAGAGTGTCGTTACTGTAGCCGACAATAACAAGTTCAAAATGAGATCACATTATCTTGCATAGCATTCTCGGTATCATGCAGGGCTGTAATCTTGGTGGATTTCTCTAAGACTCCATTTCATTATTATTTTAGAATTTATTTTTAATGTGAAAGCCTCTCTGTCTTCAACGCGGTGATGAGGTTACCTTAATGTTGCTTGGCAGTGGTTGCTTTGCTACCGTGAGCCTTGACAAAAACGACTTCTTCTTCCACTGAGCGTTGTTTTCCTTTTCTGTGTTTTGGATCTTTGTCTGTGACCTCCACGTTTATTTTGAATCCTGTTTCCATTTTTCTTATTTTTTGATGATTTATGCTAAATGCGCTGAGCATTTTCTTTATTAGTTATGTAGCCTTTGCTGTATTTTGTGGTGGTTTAGGTTTATTCTACTGGATAAATTTGTGTGAAAATGTTTATATTATGTTGTGGTCGAGTTTCATTCCATTGGATAAATATATCAGTATTAACCTATATTTACACTAGCGCAGTCGCTTAAGTTGTGGCCAGTGAATGTTGATATGCAGGATCATGCATGAATCTGTGTCTGTTTTTGGAGGCTGTCACTGGTGTTCAAGCTGTTTGAATTGCGAGATCTCAATGGGTGAGATTGAATATATGTTCACAGATGCATTATGCACACTTGAACATCTCACTGTGTTTTCTGTCAGTTTTTCTGGTCGTTGTGGCTGCTGAGCAGCAGCAGTTCTGTGGCCCTGATGGAAGAGCCATAAAAACCTGCTAAAAGCTCACAGTAAAAGCCCACACCTGTATTAATAACCGACAGAAAGAAAACAATGGTCGACAATCTTTGTAAATACGTGTGATATTTTGTATATGCATTTTGAGTAAAAGTTTTGTATCACACTTCTCTATAACCCTACAACCAAAAAGCACTGATATTGTTTGTGCATTTACCCATTATCATCTTACCAAGCACTCAGAAAAAATACTAGCATTTCAGAGATGCAAACATAATACTTCATACCATACAAAGACTTGCAATCGAGGAACACAAGAAAACCAGTGTTCGTTGAAGATCTGCATATTGGGAAGAGAGAAATCCTCATGTTATTGATGTTAGGTCATCACTAGTAACACCTTTTGTACACATGGGTGAAAGTGATTATTGTGAAGGCTTGTTATTGGTTAATATAACTCCCATTTAAATTGTGTGATATTTGTAAATGTGTAATATTTTGTATATGCATTTTTTCAGAGTAAAAGTTTTGCATCACACTTCTCTATAACCCTACAACCAAAAGCACTGATATTGTTTATGCATTTACCCATTATCATCTTACCAACAACTTAGAAAAAATACTAGCATTTCAGAGATGCAATAAGTAGTACATATCATAGCATTTCAATCGAGGATCACAAGAAAACCAGAGTTGGTTGAAGATGTGCATGTTTGGAAGAGAACCCTCAGAAATCCTGAGTTCGTTGAAGATCTGAATGTTGGGAAGAGAACCCTCATGTTCTTTGATGTTGGGTCATTACTAGCAACCCGTCTTGCTAACAACTTGAAAATACTAGCATTTTAGTGATGCAATTTTAAAATATTCCATAGCATACAAAGACTACAAATTGATCAGTAAAAATATGTTACTTCTATAAACTTACAACCTAGAAGCGCTGGTATTGTCCGTGCATTTACCATTATCATCTTGCCAGCCACTTAAAAAAAGAGTACTGGCGTTTCAGAGACGCAAACAAAGACTTTCAATCGAGTAACACAAGAAAAAGCAGGTTGATTTGAAGATAGATGCATGTTGTGAAGAAAGAAATCTTCGTGTTCTTGATTCACCAGCAACCTCCCCTTGTGAATCGAGTGCCCTTTCTTTCTAGAGCATCAAGCCAATGTAGTCTTTTTTCTGTACACGTGGGTGAAAGTGGTTTTTGTGGAGACTTCATATTGATTAGTATATCACTCATTTAGCGGTTCTACCTCGAGACATGATTCCCCATAAGCACGAATCTCTTATCATTGCAATAGCTCCTGCATAAAGCTTAAAGCAATACATCTTGTCTCCACAAAAGCACTTGACATGGTACATTCTGATTTGATAGAGATATCTAGGTAGGTTACCACATTCCTGTCCTCGGGAGGCAGACTTGTCCTCATTCATTCTGTTCTATCCAGCATGCCAGTTTATTGGATGGCGTTGGTTTTGATTCCAACTTCTATATTAGACAAGCTCAGAAAATTGATTTTTTCATTTCTGTGGGGCTCTTCTTCAATGACTAAAAAATTCCACCTTGTGGATTGGCACCTTTTGGCTCGCCCCACATCACATGGCTGGGGAATTAAACATCTTCCCAGCTTCAGTCTTTCTTTAAGAATGAAAAGCTTTTGGTTAGTATTAAACAACAAAGGTATCTGGAGTCTTCTCATCGTTGTTAAATATTTGAAAAATAAACCTCTCCATATTTGGCTCAAGGATAAGAATTTCATTGCTAGCAATGCCTCAATAATTTGGAGGGGTTTCATCTACACCATCTCCTGGATTGGCAAAGGCATCATTTGGAAAGTTGGGAATGGAGAGTCTATCAGTTTGGGTGCTGATCCTTTCATAGGTATGGGATCTTCCTTTGTTCTGCCAAGAGATTTAAGGGATTACTTAGAAGACTTTGGTATTACCTCTCTAGCCCAAGCTCGTAATCAAACTTCTTTTGCTTTTGGTTATTGGTTTTCATCTGAGGATCTTGACCTCACCGGTGAATGGAAAATAGCTTGGGACAATTATATTAGAGGTTTGGAATATGGCCGCATTCGTCTCAATAATCAAATTGATACTATTTCTTGGTCTCATATCAATTATATAGGTCCTCTCATCGCTGCCGAAGGATATAAATGCATTTTCTCTGATATTTGTTCAGAGATTAATGATTCAGTTCTGAAAATTTTATGGACTTTGAGTATTCCTTTGAAATTAAAATGCTTTATTTGGCTGATTCTCAAGGGAAAGATTTTAACCTGGGACCAATTACAAAGCAGAGGATTTATGGGACCCAGCAGATGCGTTCTTTGTGAGGTTAATGTGGAAGACATTCATCATTTATTTTTCTGCTGTCCATTCTCTGCTAATATTTTCAATTATTTTGCGGTAAAATACAAGTGCTCTTTTCCAGTTTTTATCACTGTTCACTCCTTTTTGGACCAATGGTTCACCTCTACAGCGCGATCTGCTCCCTTCAGATACATTTCGTTGTTCATTCTCTGGGGAACATGGCTTCTTCGGAATCATTGCCTATTCGAAAACAAGAAACCATCCCTCTCAGCTCTGATTTCCAGGATAGAAGGATTGATTAATTCTTTCCCTGTGCCGATTATTCTTCATAAATCCCGTAATCCTGGTTCTGCTCCATTAAAAAGCTTTCCTTGTGGATATTTTGATGGAGCTGCTGCGAAAAATCTTGGAGGTGCAGGATTTGTGATTTTTATTAATGATTCCCATTTCTTCAGTTTTTCTATGGGCTGTGGAAGTAGCACGAATACCAGAGCGGAATTATTGGCCGTTTGGGCTCTTCTTAGAGCCGGATTACCGATGGGAATTCCCTTGCAGTTGATTTTTGGTGACTCCATGGTCATTATTTCTTGGCTTAACAGATTATCAGCACTTGATGTTCCATCTCTGATGCATTGGTATTCCGACATTAGGTATATGATTCATTTGGCCCCCCCGGTGATTTTTAAACACACTTTTCGTGAGCATAATTCGCTGGCAGATGAACTTTCAAAAAAAACTTTGCAATTGGATATGGGTTTTGTTTCTTATTCAGAAACATTGGAAGGTTTGGTTATTAACCAAGGCAGTGTTGCTCTATTTTAGTTGTTGCTGATTCTTTATTATTCAGCCTATGATTTTTGCTGTTGATGAAGTACCTCTGGATGTTCTGTTAGAAATTTCTCTGCCAGCATGTATTTGCTCTGAAATGTATGGTTAAAGTTCACTTCAGATTTTTATCAGCATTTCTGACCTGATTTATTCAGGGATGATGAGGAAAGTCTGCAAATATCAGACTTTTTCTTGTTTGTTGCTCAGTTTTGGACATTTACTTGTGCATGAGATGGATCTGTTTTATCAGTCATCATATTGTATTGTAAATGATGTCTTTTGATTCAATTGAATAACAAAGACTGGTATTTTTTCCTCTGAAAAAAAATCTAGGTAGGTTACCATAAAAGCTCATGTATATGTTTTGCTAATTATGGACGCAAGGTTTTAGGAAATTGAATGAGTATATGTCTGAAAAAAATCCAATTGATTTTATCTGTATTTTTATGCAAAAGTTTTATTTTGCGATTAGAGCAACTTTGTTGTGTTATTTGTGTTGATGATGGCACACAATAGTATACCCCTCGATTCAATAGAAACATCTAAGGATGGTTTTTAGGGGAGCTGTTTAAGCGCTAACCAAAACGGCCCCAACCCGCTGGAATCCGGTAGACCATTTATTGTAACCAAAACGTGCCAACTTGCTGGAGTCCGGCAGACCAATTTTGCTATAAATCATCAGTTTGAGGGTATAAATTGCAATTTTAATGTTTTGGGTGGTTTTAAAATTAATCATTTAATCTAGGACAGTCAAAAAAATTGCAAAAAGATCAAAATAACAATTTTCACATGTATATCTCACATCACTTGTATTCCATATTAGTTTTATTAGTAGATCGACGGTGTCATACAGTATCAAAGAGATGATATTTGATGCCTTAAAAACTTTTATGTGGGTGTGGATTATTTAAGTGACATCGAGGGAGGTACAAACATAGAATATGTATGTTGTGTTAATTATGGATGCATGTCTTATTTGATGCCTTAAAACTTTTATGTGGGTGTGGATTATTCTAGAGACATCGAGGGAGGTACAACATAGAATATATATGTTTTGCTAATTATGGATGCATGTCTTCAGGGATACAATCAGTTGTATATCTAACATCACTGGTTTATAATTAATTGCTAATACTGGTTTTATCTAGAGCCCCACGGTGTCATACAATTTTAAAGAGATAATATTTGATGCCTTAAAACCAGTGTTACAAACATCGTCGATATATCGGCAACATCGCGATATATTGCGATGTTAACTCATTGGCGATATATCGGCATTATATCGTCCCGATATTTTTCCCGATTTTTTGCGATTTTTTCCCGATTTGATTGCGATATTTGCCGATTTTTTCTAATATATAGCAATATTTGCCGATTTTATCGCGATATTTGCCGATTTTTTTGAATATATAGTAATTTTTTGAATTTTTATATTTTTTAATATTTTTGTGTTTTTTATTTTGCTGATATATTGCCGATGTTTGCCGACATTTTTGCCGATAAATCCGATAATTTCGTTTTGGACCCTCGGTGATATATTTGCCGACACGATATTTGTAACATTGCTTAAAACATATATATAAGTGCAATCATAAAGATTCATATAGGTAACTTTAATGTCATTGTTAGGTATGTGTTTTAATGTGTAATTAATTTATGAAGATTTCGTAATTCAATAAAAAAGTACATATATTTGAATCATAATTTAACTCATTATCTCATATTATGAAACCATCAATGTTTGAAGAGGAGGCTACTTTAGCTCCACTTAGTTTCATGAAACACATATTCTCAAAGTTTTTAATGGACCATATCGCCACCTTTGATATGTAAATAAAGGACACTTTTCATCATTTGAGGAAGATGACTCACTAATACATGCACTAGGACCCTTTGCCAATTACATTGTAATGGGTTGGCCTTTTCATATTACAATACTTTGCCAGTTACATTGTAATGGGTCAGCCTTGTAATGGGTTAGAGTTTTTGGAATTTACCTTAGACAGAAACACGTGAAACCATTAATGTTTGAAGAGGAAGCTACCTTAGCCCCAGTTAGTTTCATGAAACACATATTCTCAAAGTTGTTAATGGACGTATCGCCACCTTTGATATCGCCACCTGATTCTTGTTCTCAGCCTACTGTTCCCCTAGTGGACTCCACCAATCTTATTTATAATTCGTCTTCTCCTTCCACATTTGATGACCTCTCAAAAGGTCAGCTGATGTACATTGAAGACATGGAAGTTGTGGCTATTCATTCACGTGTAGCACCGATGGAGAACTTGGCCTCTTCAGCTCTGGATTTATCTTTTGAGCAGATTGATGCTATTGGCCCTCCTCCCCTTACCCTGGAGCACTATCCCTCCCTCCCTCCCTCTGAGCTCTTCTGGACTGTCCTCTTCATCCACCCCTTCCTCTCATGTTGGCTGCTCTATGCCTATTCCTTTAACCACTTCATCTAGTCCATCTGAAGCTTCGGCCTTCCAGGATCCTTCTCTCCTTATTGCTCTCTCTATCTTCTCGGACAAGACTCCTTTATCCCCCTCTACCTTACCATTGGACTCTATCCGGTTTAAGGATGTGACCATCAGAAAATCAAAGAAGCCTCCTCGGGAGGGCATTGGGGACCTGAAGACTTATATCCCTTTCTCGACTCGATTAAAGCAGGCGGCCAGACAGTCACCTTCCTCTCTTGTTTCCTCTCAGGTACTTGGAGCATGTACACCTGTGGAGCCCACTTCTCCATGAAGATTTTATCTATGAATATTCGTGGGTTTGGGGGATTAGCCAAAAAAAAATCCCTTGGTGTATTATTATCTGACCTTAGACCTGATTTGATCTTCTTACAAGAGACGATGTGTGGTCATGCACATGCTCTTCACCTGTTCTCAAAACTTAAGCCTGGTTGGGAATTCTGTGCTTCTGATGCTACTGGTCTCTCTGGTGGACTACTTGCTGGTTGGGACCTTCACTTGGTCCGTTGCAAAGCTTTTTCTTCTCTGGCTGGTATTGTACTTAAAGCTATCTTTAAAGGTTTGGCAGAGACCTTTACTGTTATAAACTGCTACGGCCCCTATGTTCAAAGAACTACCTATTGGAACAACTTGGTGTCTGGTGGTCTTCTGGGAATGCCTAATTTACTCCTGGCAGGGAATCTCAACTTCACATTATCTTCTGCTGAAGTCTGGGGGCTTAAAGCTAGGTTGGATCCCTTGGCATCTTATTTTACCCGGCTTATCTCTGGGAATAAGTTGGTTGATCTTTCTATGTACCCATTTCTATGTACCCATCTACCCCTACCTGGAGAAATGGGCGCTCGAGGGCTACTGGTATTAGCAAAAGGTTGGACAGGTTCTTGCTCTCTGAGTCTCTCCTTCCAAGCTTTTCTTCTATAGGACTTGGGCTACTCCATCTGATGTATCTGATCACTACCCTATTTGTTTGGAATGGGGTCCGAAAAGTTGTGCTCCTGGTAGGCTTTCAAATTTAATAGAGCTTGGCTGTTGGAGGAGGAGTTTTCACATTTGGTTCTTTCTTCCTGTAAGGCTTCTTTGGATCTGACTGTTGGATGCACTCACCTTCAAGTTGCATAGACTTAAAGGCTCTGTGAAGCACTGAGAATGCGCTAAGAGTCTTGAAAGGAAGCAGCGGATTCTGGATATAAATAAAGGCATCTCAGAATTATTATTGGAGGACTCGGGTATTTTATCTGTTCAAAATGCTAAGAAATGGGAAGCTCTTCAGGAAATGAAGGGAAAATATTGGGCCCATGAGATCACTACTTAGAGGCTGATGAGTAGGGCATTGTGGTTAAATGAGGGGGATGCAAATACGAGATTCTTTCACTCCTTTGCATCTGCCAGAAGGAATACAAATACCATTTGGTCTCTAAATGACTAGGAAGGAAACTTTGTATCGGAGGACAAGGCACTTAAGCTCCTTGGCAAAAATCACTTTTGTGACCTTTTCAGTGATGACAAGTCCTCAGATATTGCTGAACAATTGAATGTTGTCAGGCTCCTTCCGCACATGACCATTGATGAAGATATTGATTGCTTTCTTAAGCCCATATCGGGGCCGAAAGTTGAAGCTGTTCTCAGGGGGTTTAAGAAGGATAAGAGTCCTAGTCCTAATGGCTGGCCTGTTGAGTTCTTTCTCGCCTTCTTTGATCTGGTGGGGGAGGATTTGGTATTAGCTGTGGAACAAGCCATGTTACATGGTAAAGTCACGAGGGCCCTAAACTCTACCTTTTTAACCCTGATACCTAAATGTGAAAAGCCATTGACTTTTGCTGATTTCCGTTCGATCTCATTATGTAACCTAGTCTACAAGATTATTTCAAAGATTGTTGCCATCAGACTAAAGCCTATCTTAAACTGTTCACTGTTAGCACATCAATTTGGTTTTCTCAAGGACAGACAGATTACTGAACCGGTTGGTATTACCCAGGAATTACTACACTCGATTAAGACTAAAAATTCAAATGTCTTGGTATTAAAACTGGAGCCGATTAAAGCTTTTGATAGAGCCAACTGGACCTTCATCAGATTGCTGCTCATTCAAATAGGTATCCCTCTTATGGGTGTCAATTGGATTATGGGTTGTGTCACGAGCTCCTGTTTTGTTGTATTAGTAAATGGAACACTCTCTGATTTTTTTCCTGTCTCCAGGGGGCTTCGTCAAGGTTGTCCCTTGTCACCCCTCTTATTCATTTTGATTATGGAGGGCCTCAGTCTCATTATTATGGATGCACAACACTATGGATTGATTATGGGTTATCAGTGCTCTCCACATCTGTCCTTAACGCACTTGTTTTTCGTGGATGATGTTATTCTTATTGGTATGGGCACTATTGATGAATGGAATGCTTATAAAGGTGCTCTTGATTTATTTTGTCGGGTATCTGGGATGTCTGTTAGCCCATTAAAATCTACCTTTCTTTATCAGAATGTGGATTTTGACATCAGGGAGAAAATTGTTGAGCTATTTCCTTTCAGGATGGATCCTATCACTGTGGGTTTCAAGTACTTGGGCTATCATCTTAAACCTTTGGGATACCACACCTCGGATTGGAGATGGATGATCGGGTTATTTGAAAGAAAAATTCATAACTGGACTTATAGCTATCTCTCACTTGGTGGCAGAATGGTCCTCATTAAAGCTGTACTAACTGGGTTGGCTGTCTATTGGTTTGCTTTGGCTAGATGCCCTAAATCCATACTAAATGCACTGCGCAAACTTATTTTTTCCTTCCTCTGGGGTTCCTCTGAAGGACATCAGATTTCTCATTTGGTAAACTGGGAAACTCTTTCCTTACCTATTGAATTCGGTGGTTGGGATATCAAGAATTTTGAATGGTTCGATATTTCTCTGAGACTTAAGAGTATGTGGCAACTACTTACTGGTACTGGGATTTGGAGTAGGATTGTTGTCCATAAGTACTTAAAGAACAGGCCTCTTGAAGATTGGATTCGTGGCCGGACATTCAGTATTATTGGTACTTCTTATTTTTGGAATGGGTTTATAAGGATTATTGAGTGGATCACCTGTCAGTTGGGATGGAAGGTGGGTAATGGATTAAAAATGGTGGGTAATGGATTAAAAATCAAAGTGGGCATTGACCTCATTGCGGGACTCAACTCGCAGTACTTTCTTTCAGAGGAGCTCAGAGAATATCTCACCGACCTGGGGATTACATACCTTGCACAGGCTCAAAACTTGGATGTAAGTGGTACGGATGGGACAGGTTGGTACTCTGCCTCTGACCTGCTATTGGGGGGTGAATGGGCTAATCAGTGGTCCTCCTATGTAAAAGGTCTGTCACATGGGGGTATTAGGATTGGACATACTGAGGACAGGCTGTTATGGATGTTTGATGAGAAAATGGGTAAGGTGACAACAAAGAAAGCATATGAATTTATTGTCTCAAATCACAAAACTGCTTTGGAAAATGATATTATGATGAAGATTTGGTACTTTAATATTCCCCTTAAGATTAAGTGTTTTGTGTGGCTCACTTGCAATAAGAAAATTAATACTTAGGACATTTTAAGCAAGAAAGGAATGATAGGACCTAATAGGTGCTGTCTCTGTAAAGAGGAAGCTGAATCAGTGGATCACCTATTTGTTAGCTGTCATTTTCTGAAGGAGGTGATCTGTGGGCTCAATAGTATTTTTGATGTGAACATACTATGGAATGCGCCTACCTTTTTGGAAAATCTCTCTATTTGGGTATCAAATAGGGGTTCTTTACTGTATCTACCCCTTTTCTTTATATGGAATATTTGGAAGGCCAGGAACCGATTATGTTTTGATGATCAGAAACCTATTATGACTAGCCTGTTACATATTATTTTTGAGGAGGTAAATACCTTTAAGCCTCTTCCGAAGCACAGGCCTAAATTATGAATATTGGAAAGTCTACTACTTCTGTGTTTCCTATGATCTTTTTTGATGGAGCAGCTGCAAATAACATAGGTGGAGCGGGTTTTTGTATTTGGCTGAATGAACATCACCTTCTTGCTTGCAAACTTGGATGTGGCAGCTGCACTAATACTAGAGCAGAACTCTTAGCACTCTGGGCATCACTACAGGTCGCCAAGGATATTGGGTTGCCTTACCTACATATCTTTGGCGACTCCTCTGTGATTATAAACTAGGCAAAAAATGAATCTACCCTGGACATGGTGAATCTTGAGGCTTGGTGCTTCAACACCAGAATTCTCATGTCCTCATTTACTTGGGTGGATTTCAGTCATGTCTATAGGGAACATAACAAGAGGGCAGATATCTTATCCAAGAAAGGATTGCACTTGGCTCCGGGCCATCTCTTACTTACTGAATCATTTGGAAATGAGATTATTGGGGTTGACTCATCACAGCTTTTTTAGAATATGCTCATTCTATTACAGTTTATCTCTCATGATTCATTGAGCCATTATCAGGTATTGTTGAGCAAGCTACTACAGGATACAAGAGTCACCTTCTTTGCTTGGATCAGATTTCTGGGCTCCTGTTATTTTCTTTAGGGACATAGATGACTGATTCATACAGCTCTCTTATGAGAGGGATTTATTGTAGTGATTTCCAGGTGCTTTGGGTTCCCCTGTATTTCTGCGGTTTTCTGTTTTGTTTTGGACGTTTGTTTTGTTGTATTGGTGAATATCACCTGTTATTTTTTGTACTGTTCCTTGAGGCATTTCTGTTATAACTGAAGATGTAAAAGGTTCCTTTGATTCAATGAATACCAAGGAATGGTTTTTTCGACTGAAAAAAAACAAGTTTCATGAAACACATATTCTGAAAGTGGTTAATGGACATATCGCCACCTTTGATATATAAATAAAGGACACATTTCTTCATTGGAGAAAGGTGACTCTCTAATACATGCACTAGGACCCTTTGCCAATTACATTGTAATGGGTCAGCCTTTTGATACATTGAAATCTTAGATGGTGGAATAATACTATTTTGTTTCCCTCATTTAAGAGTTTCGACCATCCCTTGTACACTTTTGATATGTAAATAAAGGACACATTCCTTCATTCGAGGAAGTTGACTCACTAATACATGCACTAGGACCCTTTGTCAATTACATTGTAATGGGTTAGCCTTTTGACACATCGAAATCCTAGATGGTGGAATAATACTATTTTGTCTCCCTCATTTAAGATAGCCTTCGTGTGTCGAGGGCGACTGAAGCGTAATTATGAGGGCATTGTTTCAAATTGAGGTTCAGCGGAGGCTGGGCCGAAGTTTTTTTGACAAAAAATAATACAGAATTCCTTTGACCACTGTAAAAGGCAGTGTTGATTTCCAATTAAGTTATGCCAAGTCATTAAAATTTAAAATTTTAAATAATAATACGGCTTGAAATTATACCCAAATGCAAACTCCACAACAGACCATATAATTTGCATATAAGTGAGGAGGGTTTTTTAGCCTTGTTTCGTCATCAGAGCTGGGCTAGTCACTCCTCCTCTTATCTCCATGTGCGGAGGCTAAGAGTTTTGACCATACCTAGGCTTGAATGACTTGATTCCTCAAACCCTTCTTATGCCATTCTTTGAACAAATGATTGCGTCACAATACTAAATTAAATTGTAAGATTTTTAGCCATTCTAGGGAGAGGTTGCCCATTTTAAAGATGAATTCTTAATAGAAGCCTTCGAACAATGTCCATAAGCATACAAGCATTCAATGTCCATTAAGCATACAAGGATTTGGTAACCTTGTCGAGAGAGCGTATAGAGAGATTGTCTTTAGTCTCCAAGGTAGTCTACCAGCACAAACTAGACTTGCTTCCAAGCTTGGTCGTGCGCATCTCTTGAAAGAATTGTTTTTCATACCATACTAAATCTTCATTTATGATTCTGATTGTTGTTTGTTATAACCAAATTTTAACGTCTTCACAAGGAAAAAAAATAACAATAGTTGCTATTCATTAATGAATCAAACTATTCAGAAGTCTGTATACAGAAGCCATCCCGGCGACAAAAGAACAAACCGTAGAACTTTACAAAACTTTATCTTGGAAACAGTAAGCAAAGAAAACGAAAGTCTGAATGCACTATCCAACTTCTGTATACAGCAACTATCCCGGCTGTCGACAGAAGAACAAACACCAAAACTTTACAAAAACTCACCAAAACTTTACCTTGGAAACAGTCCAGCAAAAAAAGCGAAAGTTTGCATGTGCTATCCATCCTGACGAGACATGTAATCCAACTATACAACCATGAGATGAAAAAATAGTCTATGAACCAGAATGGTAGAAAGCCAGAGTAGAGAGACAATAGATCAAGAGCTCACAAGATAAATCAAGTAGTCTGAAACAAAAAGCAAACTTTGTACATCGTAAAATGGAATGGACTCTTAACTCACAAGATTATCAAGTAGTCTGAAACAAAAAGCAAAGTGTTTACATCTTAAAATGGAATGGACTTTTGGGAGGTCAAAACTTGGCCTCGCCATTTTTAAAACAGAATAATACCTTCAGAAGATGACAGTTCTTTCTTGGACAGAATGTCCCTGTGCGATTTAAATTCCCGAAGGAATCCTGCTTATTTCGAATGCGTTGTTTCTATCACTCTAAGAGGACAACCTGGAGATTGCGCCTCTGAAGAGCCTAGTCAATAACAATTTCCGAATCCCCAATACTTATTTTTGAATCGCCAATGACTTGAAAGGATTGGATGTATTTGACCTAGGCAAAGAAACGAAGACTAGCCAATGCAAGGAGTTCGCTGTGAATTTGAGCAAAGAAAAGAAGACCAGCCAATGCAAGGAGTTCGGTCTGTGTATTTGAGCACCAGAGACCCACCTAGACTGCTGTGAGGCACAATCAAAATCAGGGACTAATAATTCTAGCGTTAGGATTCTTCTTCACCTGCGAAAGAAAAAGGAGTTACAGATGTTGGTGCGAACGACATGAGGAATGTATGGGAGCTTATTTTCAAAAAGGGCCAGATTCCGCTGTCGCCAAATAGCCCATGAGACATAAACACGGAGCAATGCCCATTCTGAACTTCCAGATAATCAGCCAAAGAGATTCTGTTGAAAAGATGCGTGCCCCCAAACTTTCCTGACACCCGATAATTTGTAGACCTCTTCCCAGACCCGAGAGGTGAAAATACAGGACCAGAATAAATGATCCAAAGAGTCATCAACCTTCCCACATAAAACACAAATTTGAGCAGTTTGTTGTTAAGACGAAGCCAGCCAAAGCAAATCACCTTTAGAGGACAGTTCCATAATCCATTGCCAAATTTTTGAAAACCATCATAAAGTTTGATGACTTCACCTGCTTGCTGAAATAGCGTCATATGCGCTATCAGCGTGGACGACTCCAGGATCAACACCCCACGCCCAGAGCAGATGATCTTCCTCCTCCGTGAGATAAAATCCCGATTCTCCATAGACCAAGTTTTTACTTCCTCACTATGAGCTCCAAAAAGTAAACTTCTGTTGATGGGCAAAATACCCAGCACAAACAAAGTTTCACGGAAAATTCAAAAGATAAAGCAAAGAAGTTGATATTAAAATAATAACGGTTTTTAAATCAAATCAACTTCATTTCCATTCCACGAAAATAGTTGAAGAAAGAAATATCATAATAATAATTTGAAATGATAACTAGATGACTTGGTTTCCACTCCACAAAATACATCTTTTCTTTAAGAAAAAAAAAAAAACATCTTTTCTGTAAGAGAAGAAATATCCCCAACCATTTATAATAATCTGAAATGCTAGTTAGATATCCTTATTAATCCACGTTTGATTGAGACCAAGAATAATTCTTATCACATATCATATAGAATAATCTGAAATGCTAGTTAGATATCTTATTGCATAATCCACGTATAGAATAATCTGAAATGCTAGTTTGATATCTTATTGATTAATCCACGTTTGATTGTTTGTTGAGACTAAGAATAATTCATACCTCAAGTAAGACAAATCCTTCTGTAATTTAATTCATACCTCAAGGAAGATAGAAAAATTTTAAATTTTAAAATCTCGTGGCGAACAATTTCTTAATGAAGCTTTCCTCTCAGAAAGTCTTTTAATATAAAATTCTCAATGAAGCTTTCTTTTCAGAAAGACTTTTAATATAAAATCTTAATGGAATTTTTTTCTTTTGTTTTTTGAAAATTGACTACCTAACTACTAATAAATTATCACATAAACTAAAGGAAACAAAACGTGTAGTTTTAGTAGGCCCTTCATGTTTTTGTTTTTTCGCTCTATGATCTAGTAATTGTACAACATGGTCACTGGCCAAATTGGTATGCTAGTAGTTGCATAAAACATTTTCAGCTTATCATTTACAAGCTTTCAATATAAGTTAGCCATTCATTTTCCATTTTTTCATTTGCTTTAAAGTATTATGGGTTATCTTCAATACATGGTTAACATATCAAATTAGCGAGAATTGTTATAATGAAAATTTTACATGCCTTTTATGCATATGTGATATTTTGTACTTTTGCTCTATGTTGAATAGAATAGAATTTGAAAATAAAATCTATGTGAAATAGTTGCTTCTCATAGTTGAATAGAATTTGAAAATAAAATCTGTAATAAAATTTAAAATCACATTGATTTGCATTTGTCTACTCATTTGAATAACTTAACATCAGTGATCATCCCTCCTACTTTGCGATAGCTATCATAGAAGGAAACAAGAAGGACAATGTGAAGTTGGAAGGTAAATAATTGAAACATTATATTTACATATGGGGTTGTTCATTTTTGCCATGTGTTTTGGTAAATCATTCATTTTTTAAAAACTTTTCAAAATATGTTTTTGGTTTTACTAAAAATAAGAAGTTAGAAAAGAATTCTATAAAAAGTTCGAAGATTTGAAAAAAAAACAATCCTAAGCATTTGTAAAAGACAATGGATGTGTAATGGATGTATGTGACTGTAAAAATCCCAAAGGTAGAGATTTGAGTCCTTTTGAAAATCCGAAGTGTAAGAGCTAGTTGTACCAAGTTGAATAAAAAGATCATATTTTTCTAGTGGTAACAGTGTCCTAGACTTGTCCTAAAAAAGGAATAAGGGGTTCTCATGACATTTATACTGTCTATGGTGCATGATTTATCTTATGGAAGCTTGTGATGTTTTGTGTCTAAGTTTGACACTCATATTTAATTTGGCAAGCAAAACAAGCAAGCATAAACAAACCTTAAGTGTCAAGTTGTTAATGCATCAAAAATAATAAAAACATTATTTTAATCAAGAATTGTTTGACTCATTGAATTGAGCCATTAAATTGTAAAAGGGGTAGAATTGCAAAATCCTTATGAAATTTTTTTCACAATAAACCTATCTGAAATTTGAATAAAGAGGTCAAGTGAGTTGTCAAGCTCAAAGGTAAATCCCTATATAAAAATCATATTTTGGGGTGCATGATCGGTAATACCTAACACCCTAAAGTTGATATCAAATCAAGTGAGTGAGTTTACCACTGAGCATGATGACTGAAAATCTACGATGGGTAAAAGGAGGAAACGTTTGCACAACATTTACCAAGAACTCAAAACAAGACAATGTACATGATCTAAATAATTTAGTTCGTAGTCTTTAGAAGCAAAGCATAAGAAAAGACCAAGCACTTTGAACTACATTAATTGAAATGGAGTTAATGGAGAACTTGGTTGATGCATCTTGTGACATGAATGACCTCATACAAATGACTGATATTACTTATGGCATAGATGACCTCATGAAAATGCTTGATGCAACTTGTGATGCAATCAACCCAATTCAAATGGTTGATGTAACTTGTGACACCAATGACCTAGTATAACTAGGTATTACAAGCACATTTGATATTATAATTGATTATTCCTTAACTGGTCTTGAGAATGAATCATTCATAAATAATGAATTGATGAAAAAGACTTTTGAAGATGAGTCACAAGAAGCACAAAGTGATTGTAGTAGCTATGAATATGAATTTGAAGAAGATATTAATGGAGGACATCGTCAATTACATAATGATATATTCAAGCCTATAACTAGACTTTGGGAAGATTTGCAATTTGATGAGAATTGACTTGGCTTAGGATATGAAAAATACATCAACTTTCATATTCTTAACCTCCAAAATAGTTCAGTTTTTTAGTGTGGGATTTCTTGTCGAAAAATTGGAAAGACAAGATTCAAATGATCAATTGTTTGATGCAGGAGTTAATAATGTTAATGACACAGTTGATGATAAATACATTGATAAGTGCCTTATCATAGAGTTGGCCATTCAAAGACACAATGTTTTGATCTCCATCCTTGTCTTCACTGCAGGAGGACAAATCATCTTTCAAATAAATCTAGAAACAAGAAGAAGGTCTAGAAACAGACATTTCACTATGGTAGGATATGCTCTTGGCAATGGAATCAACAAGTCAAGAAGTTGCATAAGTCTTACCATTTAGTTTAGACACAAGTAGAGATACATTTGAATGGTGAAATTATAAAAACAAACAAATTTCAATTATTTATTCCATATGATGATTTTGGGCATGACTATGGCCCATTTTGAATTGGTACTCCCTTGTACCTTAAAGGGGACACTTTTTTTTTTTTGTCAGTCGAAAAAAGCAGTTCCTTGTTATTAAGATGAATCAAAGGTAACCTTGTACATCAGTAGAATACTGTCATGTTCCCAATGGGTCCATCAAATCAGTATAATAAACTAACATGCTAAAATAGAATAAAACAGAGATAAGCTACCCAAGAAGATATGTGATACAATCATCACCTAGGTTTCAAATACAAATAATGGTCCTCTCATAAGTGAGCACTAATATAAACATCAGTCACGATATATCCATAAAGAACATAACAGGAACCTAGGTACCTTATCCAAGTAGGTGAGTGATCCTCAGTATTCCAAAAACTGCTGCTCAACATAATTAGACAAATCTCAATAGATATCAAGTGATCTATAACAGAAGTGAATGAGCAAATTCTAAAAAATCTGTAAAGAGTCTTTCCCAATAAGCTCTTCATCATATGATTTAGTAAGCAAGAGATGACCAGGTGCCAAACACAACCTCTCCTTGGATAAGGTGTCTGCCCTCTTGTTATGTTCTCTATAAACATGATTGATATCCACCTTGGTGAAAGAGGACATGAGCAATCTGGTGTTTTCGCACCAAGCCTCAAGGTTCACCATATCGAGGGTACAAAAAAGAAATTTGAAAGGTACTCTCTTGCACCTCAAGGGGGGTGTACATTGAAGAAATAAAATGGAACTATCTTTCAAATAAATGGGAAGAGTGCATTGATAAAGTGAAAATGTTAGTGGTCAACCAAAACCATCATATCCATTAATGAGATTAGTTAGTGGTCAACCAAAACTACAAGATACATGGTATCAAATTCAATGATGAAATATTCATTGCAAAAGAATCCAAAGCTCAATCTTGGATCCTTTCCACAAACTTCTCACTTTGCAACTGGCAAGGAAGAATCAAAGATGATAGTCATGCTTCAATTTTTAAATTCCTATTAATTAAAATTCAATTGGCATTTGGGAATTCTTACATGACAATTGGCCTCCTTAACAAGCTATTTACATCAAATCAACTATCCATGGGATGTTGTTCAACACATGTTTGTGTCTAATTTCAAAGAGCGCTTTGTTAATCCTATTTGTTCACATATTAATAAAAGACACTAGCTTCTTCTAGCTAAATTGCTTTGCAGATGATCAAAATTGTCAAGCAAATAAGAATGTTCAGACATGGTAGTTGTTCACTTATAGATTTATGTTGTCTTTGAAAGTTCATTTCAGGTGAACCATTTAACATCTAAAATCGTTTGCTTTTAGGCATATCTTCAATGAAGCTCAATTCAATAATTTCATATGGAACATTGAAGATGGTTATTCAGAGTTGTGATTAAGGGGGTGGATGTTCTGGTATGGGTCTATAGACAACCATGAAGTTGGAGATTACCTTATTATGTGTCTATTTAGGAGGTGTTTCCATGATCTACTAATGAGTTGTCAATGAGATTTAGATCTAGAAGTGGTTAGATTGATGCACTATAAATTCATATCATCAATTGAATACACAAATGTTGAATATGGATTAAATAATTTTTCAATTTGTTCTCGTGTCTAATCTATTCTTCACAATCCATAACCATGCCCTCATCAGAGATGATATCATGCTTTCAATAAAGTTAATTCATAACTTTTATTTTCCTAAACTGCAATTCAAAACCCCACAATCAATAGTTCATTGGTGGATTTACTTAATTTTCATTAGCAAAAACTTTACACTTCAATCTTTGATGAAATTTCAACCTAACCTCGAAAAATAAATATTTTAAATGTTAGAATCATTTCACTTTTTCGGAGAGGAAACTTAATTTTAAACTTTGATGAAAGTTAAGAGACAACCCTACAACAAGGCTATCATGGAGTTCATAGAGGACTTTTGATTAGGGTAATGTGCACTGTGAAGGGAACAAAAAATGAAAAATGGTGGATATAGTGAACTAAGAAAGCAGTGAAAGTAGAGATTTAACTCTGTAGTATATTTCTCTAAGAAAAATTCCAAGTTAGAGATGAAAATATATTATGAATCTTTAATATTTTTCCAATCAAATAAATTCTATCTTTACAATAATTTCCAAATGAAACCTTAACTGAAGTGAAAAACAAAAATCTCAAAAGATATATTTTAAGCTAGATGAGTTACGACATGCAAAGGCATAAAAGAAAAAATTAATAATAGAAACTAATAGGGGTGCCCAACAATTTTTTTCAGAAATTTTCTAGAATTTGTTGAGTTCTCAACACCTTCCAACCTTGATTCCAAATGATTGTGTTGTTTGGATCTATCCCTTATTTAGATATTGATATCCATTGAACATTATAGGGACCCCTTCAACATTATGAGGTTTAATAAAGGATCGGGGAGTTTTGTTGCTAATCTTACTTTGATTACATTTCATAGTTTCCATGCCAATCATCTCCCCACCAAGGGAAATGTCTTCACTAAATCTTTCCATGTTTTGAATGATTCTACCATTGATTTCATTAGTAGTCTTATGCATTCCTTGAGAGAGAGAGAGACTCAATATACATTTGCAACATAATTTGTTTCCATAAAACCTCAACATTTACAAGTCTCCATAAAGTTTTTGTAGCTAATACTTGGCCAAAGAAATCAATATTCTTTAAGCCCATCCAACTAACATCCTTATGTTTGCAATCTTGGTTTTTTTCACTAGAGTAATCCTGTCTTTCTCTCTTTTCCTTGACCATAAAATTGAAACATTTCTTTTCAGTTTTTTCCACCTTAACTTTGTGGATGACGGTTAATGAGTGTTATAGATGATATTGCTTCCAAGATAGATTTTACTAATGATAGCCTACCTCTTGAAATCTATCTATAACACCAATTCCATTAAATAGGATCATTATTTTCTGTGAATTTATTTCCATCCATGTTGCACTACAACATAAAGTTAATATGTCCTACTTTTTTGCCTCTCTTCAATTCCCTACACCAAAACGAAAACGTCATTTCAAATAGGAGATGAGATGAAGAGCACGATCTCCCTATTTTGATACCCTTTATTTCTCTTACCCTCTTACCAACTTGCATTGTTGCGCTTAGGTCCTCTTCCCTCAATAGAATGAGAGGTTGGCATATGGAAAACTTGTCTTAACCCACTCAATGGGACAAAAAACCATAGAATTCGATCCATTAATTAGATGATAAAAAAAATAGAGGAAAAACAACCCATTTACATTAATCTTAAATAAATCCCATTGAATTTGTTATGCCTTAGATCTAGCTTGAGAACCATAGCTGGCATGTTTTTCCCTTTCATTGTACAAATACTTTCTTAAGCCACTCCCATTGCATCATGTATTTTCATAGTGCAAAAATCCAAATTGCTTACATGAAACATTTCCTAAGAAGACCTTTACTCTATTCCATCATTTTTGCAATGATTTTATAAATTTTATTGCATAATGAAATTGGCCTATAATTCTCAATACCTCTAGATTGTTATTCTTAGTGATAAGTGTCATAAATGTTGAACTTATAGCTCCAAGGATTTTCTCTAATGTTCTTGATTACTCCTCTACCCTCAATATATCTTCTTGCTTAATCTCATAAAAGCCTAGATAAGATTCCATAGTCCATCCATATGGCCCTAGAATTTTGGACCTTTGAAAAAATTTGAGCATAGTCTTTCCTCTTTAGAGACCTCAAGTATGATATTTTCATTCTCGTCTTGATCCAAGAACCTAGAAAAATATTATGTCATTTTAATCATATTGATATATTGCCCTTTGCAAACTATTTGTAAAAATGCTAAAAGTGGCTTACCCCTAGTAATGCAATCTCTTGGAATCTTCCTATTAATGTACCATCCTCTTTATTCATCTCCCATATAGTATTAATGGTATTTCTATGTTTAACATATATTTGGAAGAACTTGGTATTTTCATCACCCTTTGAAAACTAAATTGTGTGACTCTTGATTCCCCACTTTCTATTTTCCCACTCCAACAACGTCCTATTTTTCTCTTCTAAAACATATAAATATGTCTTTTATTTCTTTGAAAAGATCCCTCTTGTGTTTTTTCTAAATAACTCAGGAAACTCCACTTCTAGAAGCCCTTTGGGAATATTTATAAATTTTGTTTTGGACATTCTACTATCACCTTTTAAACAAAGTTTATATATTCCCCAAATTAAGAAATCACTTAATTTTTTTTGAATGATCATACCTTCTCCAAGTCTCACTGAGTTCATTCTTTGTCAACTTAGGGTTGAACTTCAAAGGCCCTAGGGGTTTGTTCTCATCCTTAATAATATGCCATGTTGTAAGAAGATAGTTAATGCCCCTTCCCCCACCTAATTTTTTAATTTATTGTCTTCCTTCGTAGCTCTTTTTGCAACTAAAACTTGTCCAATGACTTTGACACCCATCTTCCTCTAGGCCTAAACCTTGTTTTAGAGGCATCACACCACATAATCCCACATCCTCAAACTTGTGAATCAAATATTCCCTAAGAGGATCTTTCCTAGTATTTTGACTCCTTTCCTCACTCGATTTTGTAGTAAAATCTAGGTCTTATTGTAATTTTAAGTTGTTTTTTTTAATATCTAGAGATAAAAAATTTACCCAAAATAACCTTTTATCCTTGTATGGTCCATATAAATTTATTATTGAGAAGGATTTCCCTAATATGTTTGAATGCTTGCATATAAAACAAAGGAATATATTAGAGAAAATAAATTGTCAAGAGACCCATAGATTTCTCATTTGAATCTTGGCATAGCAAGTTTTAATCACTTAGAATATCTTTAAGAATGACTTTGGCTTTCCCCTCATCACACATGGTTTCGTAGATTCAAATTATTTTGAGTTTGTACTATACAAAGTTCAAACAATGTTTTTAGGGCTACTTTTTTATGGGTTTCCTTGATTGGTTTTGCGTTCAAGGAAAGGACTATCATCTAGCCACTTTGAGTGAGACAACCCTTGGTTTAAGAGCCCCTTTAATAGACTTTTGTTTTCCTTCCTTTATCTCCTTCTTGTAACTCTTTTTTTTTGCTATGCACAAGAAATATTTTTGCATACAAAGCTAGTATGTATGTTATCTACAACCAAACCTCCCATTATTCCCTCAGTTTCCCCTAACCAATCCTTTCCTTTGTATTAGATTATACATCCCATTCATTAATTTATTTCACTCTAGATTACAAAATATCAATAGTAGAGAAGTTGTCCAAGTCAACCCTCTTAGAAGTAACTAGAATTCCATCCCTTCGTTCTATGTTCCCACTCTCTTTGACCTCTTTCCTTCATGACAAGATAGGATCACTATGCCCAAATCCCTTGAGGGAAATCTCTTATGTTAGCCCTAGTTTTTGAAGGCCCTCATTCTTACTAGAAATCTTCTTTGTAATCATCTTAAAATCAAAGGTACTAACAAAGATATTTCGTGGAGAAATTAAATAACTAAAGATAACGTTTTTGTGCACTTCCAATACTTTTTTCATTTCATTTTGCATGGATTCCAAACATTGGGCGACTCCAAAAATTGTCTTAGGTGTGAAAAAACATTCATTTCGCCCCTTCTTCTCCTAGTTGGGTCGTTTCATCAATTATGTCAACCATACAATCATGATTCCCTTGCTTCACTCTAGGCTCCATTTGAAATATTTTCCTCCATTCCTCCCTTACCCAGCTATGACCATCTTTTCTAGGGGATATCTCTTCAATTATTCTGTTTTTTTAGAAGCGTTTCCACTTTCTTCCATTCCCATATACCCTCTAAACTAGGATATTGCTTCACCAAATGATCATGAATATGGCAGTTTATGCACATGAAAGGAATTTTCTAGTAATGTAGAGTCAAATTATATTTAATTTTTCTGATTTCTAAATCCATGGTTTTTGGAAACTCACATGTCAATATCCATAGAATAGTTTCAGAGAACATATTATCTTCAAAACCTATGAAAGACCCTATCATGTTGCCTATATATTCCATAGATCCATTGGAAACCTTGGAAGGAGAACCCATATTGATTGTGTGGTTCTTTGCTCCTTTCTAGGATAGAAATTTGGATTCCATTTGTAAGATCTGGATATGCCAAACCCCAGAAGCATTTCTTGTTCAATATTTCCCCAATTTTTACCCATTCTAAAATTTGAAAACTAACCACCCTTTTACTAGGACATGGTAATTTGGTATATATCCTAAGTTCTCTCTCCATTGTAAATATGTCTACTTTTCTATAGATTTCTCTATGATTTCCCTCCCATGAAACCTTCCTACCAAATCCTTCTCACTAAATGAAATCACTTCTCCCATGGCAACATGTTCCTTACCCAACACCATTTTCACTCATTTTTTATCCTTCCACACCTCTTCTTTTTCAGCACTACCTAAGAATTCCCTCCTTTTACACTCTCATAAGATCCCCACCACTTTTACTCCCCAAGATTAGGACTCCTAACCTAAATGCTTTCCATCATGGCCCTCAAATTCATTTTGAAAAGATCTTAGATCAATTTCTACATAAACTCTTGGTTTTAAACTCCCTGCCGAATAATCCTCTCTAGATCTTGATTGCAAAGCACCTTGCATTGCTCCTCCACATGCCATAGTACCCATCAAGTGATATCCTTCACATCCTTCCTCATAATACCTATGAGCATCCTTAACACCATGTCCATGGTGGAGATCCATGCCTCTAATTGGCATTTGAATGTGTACTTTGACACTAGCCCATTGCTTAACCTCTTACATGGCTTTCACCCTCAACTTATTTTCAATTTCCAAAGCCCCATGTCGTAAAGCCTTTGCATAGCAGAGAAAGATATCTTGACCCCCCTTGACACCACTCAAAGAAGTATGTCTAGGGTTTGAATGTTTAGGGTTTAATGTAGATCCTTCCACCAAACCATATTCCAAAATCTTTGATATGTTCCATTGGACCAATGATTCATCCCTAAAACTGAATATTGACATTAAAAATTATGTGTCATCCTCCTTTGAGTAGTCCACTAGAATCACATTATTCTCCATGGTCATATCCTCATAGCCTCAATCCTCAAGGAATTATGGCCTACTCTTGTAGTAGCATCCCCAACAATTTCCATTAATATAAACTTGTATTAGGAAACAATTTAATTACTTAATGGCATATAGAGTCCTTGGAGCTATCTGTATGTTAGCATGTACCTAACCTAATATACATGGTGAACTAGCCACCAATTTTTTTGTACTAATGAATATGACGAGTATATTGTAAATTTTTAAAGGACGGTGAGCAAATTTTCCACTAAAGAAAAATACCCCAAACTCTAGGTAGCTAAACACATGAAATCCCATATCAAAATTGCAAATTTTGAATATTTTAATATGAAAACAAATATTGTTGGAAATATGAACATCAAACACATGTATTCATTGAAAGCATAAAATTAGATTGTTATAGCTCAAAACTTAATTACACTGACCATCTTAGTGGTGCACCTCGGGTCTCTTTTATAGAATAAGAGAAATGGGAAAGATACATTACATATAGGCATCTAGTGATGTACCATATGTGATAATGCCAACAAATAAACCCTAAACTCCTAGGTGAGTGTGCCCTTATGCATGGATAATGTTGCCAGGAATATTGTGCCAAGTTGGAGAAGATTAAGTCAGTACTTCCATGCATTGGGCCTCCACCCTCGAGACATGCTAATGCATGGCCTTCATGGGTTGTAGGGATCTTTTAGAACAAATCAAGCTCATCATGAAATATGTTGTTTGCTCCTAGACAACTGTGCCTTCTCTAAATCTAAACTAGAAATTTAACTAGTAGTGGTGTAACTTGTCTACATAAAAACAACACTCCTTGCCAAGAAAAATGCAAACTAGTGTTGTGCATAACTCCATCTTCTGACAATATGTAATGTCCCAAATTTGGCATTGGGTCACAATGTCCAAATCACATTTTCCATATTCATGAAAGTTGTCAAATGGATGCTAAAAGTCAAATAATTGCCAAGGAGGAAAATCACTAGTTTCCATGGTTGGGGGTGGAAGCTTTGAGATTTGGAATAAGGGGGATAATAAATGATGTTTAGACATTATAAGGGGATAAATATTTAATAATTGATCTTATTAAATAAATACAAGAGAAAATGGAAGTGGCAATAGAGCATGAAGACACATGGAGACTATGGGGCCCACACTAGCTAGAATTCCTATGTTAAATGGTATCTTTCTCTTGCAAATTTGAATATATGGGAAGTCTAATGTTCTTGTATGGATTATAATGTTAATATACTTGTCCATATACTTCATAGGTTGAATTTGGGATGAATTGTAACTTACATGGGAGAGGAAGAGCCAAATGGGAGTTTCATGGACACTTAGCTAGATTCTCCTTACATTTATGACAGTTATGACACCAATGATGGAGATTCTATGACAATTACGACCCAAGTCAGATCTGAAGGCTGAAATAATGACATACTGACATGCCAGGCCTGAATAGAGCATCTTGTAGATCGAAATTGGGAGTTGGAGAAGGCCAAGAGGCTCCTACTCAAATTTGGGAGAAGAGGGAAGGTGAAGGGAGAGGCCACATGGCATAGCATGAGCAGCCACACCAATTCGACTTGGATTTGGTTTATGGATGGATTTGGAACCTTAGAATACCAATAATGTTTATAAAATACAGGGATCAGCCATGAGAAGAAGCTTTTTCTCATTTGTGAAATTGTCATTTGTGAATTGTGAGAGCTAGTGGATGACTAGTTTTCTTGCTTAAGCCAATTTCGAGGGTGAAAGATTCCCATCCTAGTTGTTGTTTGGAAATGCCACTCAGGTCTTTCATGGAGATTTAATGGAGTCTTATTTTTAGGTGTAATCTATAGGAAATAAATTGGATTCTTCTATTGCAACACTCTCTTTCAACTATTTCCAGTTTTCACACCATATTCATGCCAATGGAGGGATTGCGCTTTGGGTGAGCTATTGATCTCTTTGGGGAAGATTATAATGCTCATTATCTTATTTTATGATGTATATGATCTGTATTTCATGTTTAGAAGACTCTCATGTCAAAATACCCAAAATAATTCATGTAAAAATGTTGAACAATGAAGAAATAGTGTCATTTCCCCACTATCTTGTTGTGAACCATTGTAATGCTGATTATTTTGAATTGGGAGAGCCTTTCGTTGTCCATTTATGATTGGAATCAGTTCAATATTCTCCATTATTCATTCTCAGAAAGTTTCAAGTCGAAATTCCCAAGAGTTGTATGTCAAAATGACTTTTAATGAGCAAACAATGACCATTTCCACTCCATTTTGATATATGCCATGGTAATGCTTATTATTTCGAATGGAAGAATGTATCTCTGATAAATGTATGATGTATGGACTGTAATTAATGTGTATTTCAAGTCTCATGTTCAGTAATTAAGCATTGGAAACCATTTACTCATTTTTATTGCACCGGGAGAAGATTTGGTGCATTTTCCCAAAGGGTTGAAATTGTGACTTGGGGGTTGTTTTGGAAAGAGTCATAACAGATTGTATAAACTGAACCATGATGCATATGAAACTTTGAAAAGGTACCTTAACATACCCAACCAACCTCTGTTCAGAAATTCAAGTGACTTTGGGATCATTTGTGAAGCCATTTTCGGCAATTACCTAAGGGGAATTGGAGCCCCAATTTGCTAGTAAAGACTCCTACTTTGAACAGAACATTAAACAAGTTTGCAGAAGTAATTGGGAGGTCACAAAACATACATGAGCAATATATTTAAGTTATATTATCATTCATGTACCTTCAGAGAAAATTTGGAAGCATTTGGGTCAATTTGGAGGTCTAGACATCAAAACTAGTCAAGAGCCAAAAAAGTGAAAAAATTGGAAAATTGGGCATTTTAATAAAATTCCAAAAAGGTGACATTACACAATATGCATGCATAATTTTTCCAACATGCTTGACATAAAAAAAAGATGCTCCTCTGAAATCAAATTAGCGTTGCACCCAACCCTATATCCCATCAATGTCATGCATGTGTATCAAGTTATGAATCTGTCATACCCATGTATGGATCTAATGTCACTATTATGCCATAAAGGAGAATCAAATATTGATAAAACAAGGTAAGAAATATAACAATCCCTTTTTTCAAGGATGATGTTCTCCACCAAGTTTGGTCTCTCCCTCAGTGTCTCAAACTTTACCTTTTCCAAGAGCTTCGTAAATGCTATCAAATGTCTATATGCTTGGAGTGATTACAAACATTGGATTTTGAGGGAAATTGTTGCAATTTTTATTGTCATAGTACACATTTGTTGACTCCAACATTTCATCAATCACTTTTGCATTTAACTTGTGAAGCCAACTTGTGAAGCTAGAGAGCATTGCAACTATTAGCATAAGATGTTTCCATGTGCTCTACTTCTACTAAACTCAATGCCATTATTCCACTTCTTGTTGAACTAGGACATCCTACTCAGGGCCTCAAGTTGCAGCATAACCTTTAAGTGTTATTCCTAGCACTAGCATCACCTACCCTATTTGAATCCACAAATCCATGCAACATCAATTTCCCATCCTCAATGCACTTCAACACAATGAATTGTGACATCAACGTATTAAAGCACATGCATTGTAGGTATGGAGTGAATCTACCTTCAATTGGTTAATGTCTCAACTATAAAGCAAATACAATGTTTGGTATTCACCAACTACATGAGAGAACCTACCAAATTCCTCTACAATGAAGGATCCATCAAATATTAATCTTAATCCATAATGAACTTCAGAGTTTGACCCATGGGAGTATCTAGGAGCTTGCAATCCATCATCTTAAATATATTCATCATCTCTCTTGTTACTTCCTTTGACCAAGAAAACCTCCCATGTACCTTGTTATACCTCAATACCCGTAAAATAATGAACAAGGTCGATGTCATATATATCAAGCTTAGAGGCCAACTCCCTCTTGCATTATGTCATAAGCTTCTCACTGCTACTAGTAAGGGTCAAGTCATCCACATACATGATCAAAACTAACAAATCATATTTATCAATCAAATAGAAAAGGTTAGGATCTGTAGTGGTTTTAGTGAAGCACAAACTCAACAAGTACTTATTAATATAAGTATCAAGCACGTAGTGCTTACTTCACCTGAACAGGGAGTCCTTCAACGTACATCCATGGGTATCCCACCCATGTACCCCATCTCCTGCACTTACCAATATACACATCCTCCCTTCATTGTAATTTCCAAAATGTTATATTTACATCTATTTGATATAAAGACGAAATGAAAGAAGATGGCAGAGACATAATTGCCCTAATAGAAGTCTATCTCGTAATTGGAGCAAAGGTTTCATCATAGTCAACTCCTTCTCTAGGTGAACCCTTGTGCAAATATCTAGCCTTGTACTTATCTACACTTGTCAATTTCATTCTTCACCTTGTATAATCACTTGGAATCAATCACTAGTGCCTCCTCCGGTCTTAGCATGATATCCTAAACTTATGCAAAATGAAGCGATACTCTTGCAATGGAATCTCGCTACATGTGCCCTAAATCAGCCTCCTCAAAATTGGAAATCTCTACATCAATGATGCAAAACATAAGTGCAACATAATTGGAAAACTTCTTAGAAGGATGCCTCTCTCAAAAATAAGTCTCCAGAACTCCAACTTCCTCATGTACCTCCTACAATGTTTGGGTTAATCCATTTTAGGCAACTTCATTGAACTGAAAGTAAAGAGGTGTTGATTCCATATCTAAAACTTGTTTGTTTGAATCTAAATTGTTTGATATATGAGGATTAACTCTTGGGACAACAAACCTATCTCCCTCCTCTACCTCTGTGGAGGGATCCTGAGACTTAGAGGACCAAGCATCCTCATCAAACTTGACATCTCAACTTGACATTCTGTTTTGTTATGATAGAATGTAGACTTTGTAAGCCTTAGAGATTTCACTATATCCAATGAATGTAGCTCTCACACTAGAGGGTAGTTCTCTTTTCAGTAGGGTTATGAATATACACAAGCAACCAAAACATGAAGGGTGATACTTATGGTCTCTCATAAATGAAAGCTTCCTATATGTATATCCATTCAATATCTTATGAGGACACTTGTTCAAAATGTATATAATTGCATTGCATGCTTATGTTCAAAGACACTTGGGAAAATCTAGATCATGAACCATTGCCTTGGTAGTCTAGCAATGACCTATTCTTCCTCTTTGCAACCCCATGTCGCTGTAAGTTGTAAGGCACAATCTACCCCCAAATGATCCTTGCTTCATTGCAAAGGATGTCATACTCCTTCGAGGTGTACTCTCCACCTTTGTCAAATCTTAACACCTTAATATTCCTACTCATATGACTCTCCATGAGAGATTTAAATATTGAAACTGGAGAGTTCATCCTTGGCCTTTCAAAAATTAATCTAGGGGGTTTCTAGGAGAGTCATTAATAATAAAAAACATAATAGGTGTTACATGCAAAAGAAGTTGATGGCATAGGTATGTGCACATCTAAATGGATCATACCAAGAATCCCTCTCAGTCTATGCTCGATGCTTGGAAAATTAATGTTGGAATGTTTGTCGAGTCCTGTGACACAACTTGCACACTCTTTTGATTTCAATATTGAGGTCCAACATTCCTTGCATCATTTCCTCCAAGAGAGACAAAGATCCAATTGATCTGAATGTCACAACCTCAAAATATAAGAAACTAATTCTTCATTTCAAGAGGATCAAAGCAATTGCAGATATGAGATCCTCTTGAATAAACACCCATTTTAGAAGAAAAAAAATCCCAATTGGAGTTTGAGAAGTGTATATATCATTGATTTAAAATCAATTATTCTAGGGTTTTTCCTTCGATGACGACAATGAATATTGCAGAGCGTATGTCGTTTGATAGGATGCTCATTTTGCAACCAAACCAATTTCATTGGATAGTGTATTTTTCAGGGATTTTATTTTATATGTTATTGGTACAGTTCATATCAATCTTAACTGTGCCACAACCCTTACAAATCCCTCCTTCTTGCATGTCAAACCATAATGGAGCTCTATAATGGCAAGGTTGAGGCCCATGGGTTGGGAGGAAGTGTGCATAGCCATGCTAGATGTTCATTCACTTTTGAAAAAAACCAGGAGATAGGTATCATGGTCAAGATGCATTCTTTCATCAATATAGATAATACCATAAACATACATGCCTAGTGTGATTTGGAGGATGGTTGTGATGATTGGTAAATGGATAGTTGTAACTTATGGGGAGACACCTACTTTGACCTTCTATTTGATGACTCTAGTACACCTTATATATTGAATATAAGGAAATCATGAGACCATTATGAATACCATTGTTCAATTTGCATGTTCTCCAATGGTATTGTTCCTTCGATATCCACCCTTGATCCTTTACAACTATGCAAGTGATCTTTCCATGGATTATATATGTGCGTGCACGTGCGTGTGTGTGTATGGACCCACATGATTATCATGGGAATTTGAAGCATGATTCTCAACCATCGATTAAGTTCAGGGGTCATCGTCTATGCATCATCATGAGCACATGGACATGGGATTTGGGCCTATATCATTCATGTATGCCATTGTGAGCTTGTTCTCCAATAATATCGTGTGGTTAATGTTCACACTCTATCCTTATACAATGTAACTAAAGCATCAAACACACCCTTCTTCAATGTCTTCTCTACTATGGGAGGGATTATATGGTCCTTCATTGAATCAAGTATGATTTCCTTTGCCTCAATCACCTTCTTGTTATGTTCATCATGTTGTGCAACATTGGTAGGAGCAATTACCTTTCCTTCCACAAAACCCAAATGTTGAGCTCCTCTAATTGATTATATAATGTGCACTTTCATGTCACAAAATTGGAAGCACCCTCCAACACATCACATTCTTGAAGATCATCATTTGTCATTGCTGCAAAGTCTAATACACACCTAAACCAAACAACCCAACGTAAAGCAACTCATATTTCAACACTCCAATTGTTGTCACTCTTACATCATCACACCCTACAAGCTTTCACATGTTTAACTCCCTTTACTCACTAAAGATCTCTTCGGTATCACACTTGTTGAAATGCTCCAATAATACTCTCTCACACTCAAGTAATTGTGATACATAGTGCCTTGGAATTTAAATGAATGTGCTATGATACCATGACCATGGTAAGCAGATTTTGCACTCAAAAAATCAACCTAAACTCCATGTAGCTAAAATACATGAAATATACTATCAAAACTATAACTTCTTGATATGCTAATCTACAAACACATAATACTATAAATATGAAAAATAAAGTCATAATGCAGAACTCCTAACACTACATCGATATTCTTTTTACTAAAAGAAGATAATTATACTACTAAATATCAAACTCAAGTACACTATCCATCTCAGTGGTGTGCCCTAGGGATCCTTTATAAAATAAGACACAAAGGAAAGATAGATTACATTCAAGGATGCACCCTAGGTGATAGCGTCAAATACCTAACATTAATCTTCTAGGTGAGTACACTCTCATGCATGTGTAATGCCACCAAGAATAGTGTGCCAAGTTTGAGAAGACTAAGTCATTATTTGCATGCACCGAGCCTTCAAACCAAAGACAAATTGATACATGGCCTCCTTAGGATTTGCACCTCTCTTAGAATATAGATTAACCTCATCGTGGAATACACCCTCTACTCTGAGAGAATTGTACGTTTTTAAATCTAAAACAAGAATTTAACTAATGGTTATGCATGCATGTGCCCTCTCCTTACTACATAAGAACAATGCTCAACAAACTAGTGCTACACCTAGCTCCATCACCCACCAATGTTATACTCATATCTCAATACATGGATCTACCATCTAAAGTACCAAAGAAAAAGAAAACCCAACTAGTAAGTAAAATATTACAAAAATCTAGCATAGATTAAATAGATATTACAATTATTTTGAGTTATTCTTTTAAATTTTATGTAGGGTTGTTTTTCCATTCTTTCGCATCCCTATTATTTGGATACATGCACATTAAATTAACATCCCTGTAATAATTATAATAATATAAGTTTAAGGTCACAACCTAACCACACGTTAAATTGGTGTATGTGACTTCTTGTTTGTGGGACAAGGGACCCCCTCCTCACACTGATTTGATTACTAAAGTTTGTGGAGGTGTACATACCCCTACCTCCTAAAGATTTGAACTTGTGAACTCTTAGGAGGAAACACATGTTCTCTATTGTTAGGCCCACATACAAAATTTAGCATTGGTTTCCCTAAAACACCATTGAAATGGTTATGAAAAATAAGTTTAGACATTTAAGTTTTTTTCTTTTTCTTAATTCACTCTTTAATCACATCAATCCTTGATTTATTCTTGTTCAGAAAGAGATATTTCTGTATTGCCATTAATATCTTATGGTATAAACAAAATTATTCATTAAAATCAAATTTCTAATGAGTAAAGTTTTGGTTGAAGTATTATATATACAATCTAGTTGAATGCATATGTAAACTTGATATATAAACATAATAAAGAGTGCAAAACTTGGACTTATGTTAATTCCAGAACTTTCCCTCTTCACATAACAAGAGCTTTCTTTATATAGATAAATCCAAAATGGGTGACGATCAACTTTGATCAATATTAAATAGCTTCTTTATATAGTTAAATCCAAGATGGGGATGATTAACTTTGATCATGTCAACCCTTTTATTTAATATTAAAAACTAATTGCTTATTAAATGTTTTAATGCTTGGTAATTATAATCTTCCACTTCTCCAAGCTTTATTTCTTGGGATTTGTATCATTTATTCCTTATTTAAGTGGACATTATTTGCACTATCCTCCCAATTTAAGTGGGCAAAGTTCCCATTGTCCTCTCGATTTAAAATAGGTGTTATGAGTGGTGGTGACAATTGATTCCATAGAAGGAGGATCCAAATACATAGGGTCCCATTCTCGTTCTTCCTAATTGACCAATAGAGGAAAAGACACTTGAAGCATATAAATATTAAAATTTTGTATGTTGTAGGGGATGTTTGTGGAATCTTGAGATCACTGATGCAGGTATTGTTGTACCCAGATTACTGGAATTTGGAATCTATAATTGATGTACCCAAGCGAGGAACAAAATTATGCTTTAGTGTTCGCTCAAGTATTTGAAGAGAATAATCCACGACTTTTTCATTACAAACACCGGTGATTAATGATTTGTAAGTGGAGACACTTGGAAAACAATGATTCAAAGGCATCCCGTGTAGAATGGCCATTGCTTTGAAAAATATTTGGTTATTTAAAATACCATAAATGGAAGTGTAGTAGGATCTTGAAGTTGGAATAGGTCCCTTAGACTCCATATTTTCCAAGAGTTTAGAGTACACCTGGATGATGAAGTTAAAAAGGGATCATGTTCATGTAAATCCCAAAGGCCTATGGTAGTGATAAACTTCTCATTGTCATGTTTAGTAGGCTCAACTAAATGTTTGAATTGTACATCTGGGGGTGTGAAAAACATGTGACTAGATAATTCAAGGGAGCCAAAATGAAGTACCCTAGCATTATTGCTTGCCTGCATTATGGACACCAAGGAAATAAAAGAGCCAAATGGCATTGGAAGATTGGAGCGATCAGCTGTAGGATTTGTAGAATATACCAAAGGTGAAGCATACAGTACTTTTAGCATCAAGGTGTGTGTAGGATTTAAAGAATGAACAATTCCTTGGAAAAGCGTAGGAGGATGGAGTTGTTTCTTTCCCAACATAACTATAGAATTGAATACAATGCCATTCATGATCAAATTATGATAACTTGCATTCTTGAAAACAACATAGCTAGAGTGATCAATAACCAAAGCCCCAAAGTCTTCAGTAGGAACTACCAACTGCACACTCTCTTGTGGCTGCAAATTTGGATCTTGAGAAAAAAATGACAAAGTAACGTCAAAGTTTGACACTCTGATGCCACTGGACCAATTATTCACACTTACAAACCATTGTCATGAGATTGTTGTCTAGGAATTTTGCTCACAATTTTTGGATGCATGCCAATGTATGTGTTGGTTATAATCTTCCTGAAACTTAAAACACAATGCACATATCTTGCATTGCCTAGGAAACTTGTCATATAGATTATTGATTACAAAGGAATGATGTTCCCAAATTATATTTTTCTTGGATTCACATCCAAATAAATCCTTGATGACATGTGTTTCAACAATTTTCTCTTGAGGAGGCACCATCGAGGTTGGAACTGAAGGTACAATTATTATACTTGAGATAGTAATGATGTTGACAAAAGGCACACTATAAGAATCTTGCAATAGTGTTTAGATTTGTTTGTCAATCTCAATTGTATCTGTAGGAGTAAGATGATAGGGTGAGATATTGGAACAAGGGTCCTAAGCATAATGTCAATGGTATGCTCAATATATCACGGGGGTTGCAAATGTTAGGTTTAATAAAAATATATTGATAGCGAGAAAGGAGAGGTTACAACAATGTTGGGAGGGGGGGGGCGCAGTGTTTTGATTAGGGGCTTAGCTTCCCGAATCATACATAATTATTACCAATTAGAGTCATGAGAGGAAGCGCCAGACGAGTGGAAGCGTAAATGTCGACCATCCTTCACTGTTCATAAGGGTGTATGTGTTGGGGAAATAACCATATGTGGTAGAGTAGTTGTGTTGGTAAGGTATCCCTAATGTAAGTCAGCACAATCTAGTAGAGAGACATCACACAAAATTGTGTCATGAAAATCAGGGCCAATGGAAAAGGTGATATTACATTGTTGTGTCACAAACAAGGACTAAGCACACTCATTAACCAACCCAAGATACTAGGGATGAGGGGAGGGAGTTACCGTCGAAGCCAAGGATTTGACAAAGGTCGTAGAGACCAAGTTTTTTTTTGCTACTGTTATCCATGATGAGCTTAGCGAGAAAATATTTAATCAAGAAATTTTGAGAAAAGAGAATGGGATAGGTGGGAGAGGCTAAATGTGTCGTTAGAATGTAGTAGGTTTATCCACATCCATATCAACATCTAGAGGGATAGGTTTGACGTTTTATTCCAAGAATAAGGTCTTGGCAGAGCGTGGGTGTTGAAAATAATGACACATTGTTGTGTTGTGAGAGCATGGCTTATGGAGTGTGCAATATTGAATAGTGGGGGGTGGAAGTATGGAAACCACGGGAAAAGGTGTACCCATGGGAGAACTCTATTGTGAATGCGGAAATTGAAATGGAAAACAAAAGGAAATTGTTTGTTTTCTTATATTCTTTTTAACAACTAGAGCATGTTGAAATGTTAATGAAAAGAGTTATGCAGCAAAGGAACTTCACGATGGAGAGCATGAAGTAAACCATAATTAAATTTAATTGTCAATACCTATTTTGGATATGAGATATGGAGTTGCACATAGAGTTTTCAAAAGATATCAATTTATTATTGAACTGTCTGAGTGGAAAGCTGACAAAGGTGAAGCAAACATGCCTGGATGCTCTCAACATAGCCTATTGGATAAAAATGTTCTCGACATATCATATTGGATAAAAATGATATCGAAGTGCAATACATAATTGGTCCCAAGTATTGATGCCACAACATTGCTTTTTATGAAAAGTGATTATGCAATGCTAGTGATTGCTATATCTCTTTCTACAGTTGTGGTTTGATGTGGGAAATATGAAGAGGATGCTTGTATCCAAGCCTCGACCTGATCACCATCAAAAGCACCAAAAAACCGTGGCAAGGTTAATTTAGGTTCGCAACATAATCTAAAGGTTAGTTGAGATATGGTCTTATTGAGCATTAGATCTTGTAGTTCTGCAGCCAGATCACGTATCACTTAGTTGTGCTACTGAAGAAGTTGATTTTAATGTTGAATAATTTGCCATTGTTGCTAGAAAAAATGAAATTGTGCTTTTGCAAGGGAGGCATCCTCGTGACTGGAGTTCTTGGGAGGATCCTTGAAGTTCTTGTTGAGGTCATTGAATAATTGAAGTAGGAAAATAATTGAACTAAGGTGTTGATCTTAGATTTGGGTGGGAAGGCACACTCTAAAGTACCAGATATGAACTACTACAATAGGACATTATTGTTCCTAAATAGAGAGGGAGAGCATCCATGTTAAGTTGTGGAAGCCTATAGAATAAGGGAATGGAACCCTACCAAGGCACTTGAGGCTTGATGAAGAAGGGAGTGGATCCCTTTATGCAACTGCAAAAATCGGCTATGATATCAAATTGATATATAACAATAATAAAGAGTGCATAACTAAGACTTCTATTAACTCCAAAAATTCCCCTCTTTGCATAGCAAACATCTTCTTTATATACATAAGTAAAAAAAAGGGACCCTTAACTTTGATAATTTCAACCCTTTTATTTATATTAAAACTAACTACTTATTAAATATATAATGCTTGATAAATATAATTTTCCATTTGATGAACTAACAACTGTTTGGCAAACTGAATGGTGGATGAAATTATTTATCTAGATAAGGGGGTCCTAGTTTAAAATGAGAACCCCCCCAAGAGGCATTGGATTCCTTAGTTATGTTATGTTAATCGACATTAAGGTCTTAATTTTTTTTATCAACATTAATTAGGGAAAAGGAGGAATTCCTAACACTTGTCATAGTGTGAATCTCATCTTCCATGCAAGTCAAATCCAACTCTTCGTCATGTGTGAGGGGGAATCAACTCTCCCCTATGCCTTATGTTCATCTTTGTGTCACTTGCTTCCAACATGTTGCATTTATGGAACATTTACTCAAGCTCACACATTGTGGTGGGATATTATTGTTTCCTAGTGTGATATTTGTGGTCGATGGTTTCAATGTTAGATGGGTTCGAACTTTCAAGGAGTTATCTAGTTTGCAATCTCCAACCTAGTTGTGCTATCCTTGGGAGAATACAAGGCAATTTATGATAGAGGTAAGCTCTTTTGATTTGGGAATATTATTCTCTTGAAACACCACTTTACTTGGTTTTGTTGGATGCCTTTGAATTTTCCAATTTTGTTTGACCTTCTTATATCTAAGGTTGACTAGGCCTCTCCTAAGAGGTTTCATGTGCAACCCCTGGCCATTTTTGGTTTATTTGTTCTTACTAAGTTTTAGGGTTTGATTCCATTTGTTCTTATCCGACTCTTTAGTATGGCCAATCCTTCCAATTCATGTTAGACTAGAGGAGAAGGGAGTGCATAAATTAAAAAGATTCTTAGAAGAATGACAACACAGTTGGAAAGGATGACACCTGTTGTTTAGTATCTCAAGATTCATATGGAAAAATACAAAGGCCAAACATGAGGCATTAGAATCTAAACTTAATGAACAAGGAATGAAATGTGACAAGGTGGCTAGTGACTCTGAAATGCACTATATAATCACAGGGTTTGAGTGTAGTTCCTAATATATGGTTGGTCATCCTAATGGCTCCACTAATTCAGTAAAGGACAAGGTCATTGAGGAAGAAATAATACAACAAATTGTTGTAGCATTAACATAAGAGTTGCATGTGCATGGAGATCGTGGCTTGGATAGAGATGGCGTGTCCATGGAGGGATCCCACAATGGGTATAAACTCGACCAAAATTAGTCTTTGTTTATGTGTTTTACATGAATTTTCTTGCTTGGATAGTATGTAAGGCATTGTAGCTTTAGGTTTTGGAGGAAAATATCAGGTCTATTTTTATTTTGTACTCTTATGAAGAACTATGTGAGATGAGTGAGTTGGGTAGAGCATTTTGGAAAAAAAAAATGAACTCTATGTGTTGTATAGCTATTTGATTTGTTCACAGTCCATTTAATATAGATCTCTCTCTCTCTCTCTCTCTCTCTCTCTCTCTCTCTCTCTATATATATATATATATATATATTCTTCCACTTTTTCAACGTCTCTCTTATCATCTATACCAAAATTTCATTTATTTTGGATTTTTACTTTCTAATCTTTCCTTTTGTTTTTTATTATTTTGTAGTTAGTGATTTAATTATTTTGGAAATAAAGATAATTATGTCGATAGGCCTTTATATTTTACAATTTGGGGTGGGCGAGGAAGGGTTGTCTTCCTAGATTGCAGGAAGAGGAGTCAAGTGTACACTCAAGATTTATTTTATGGTCATTGCTCCAAATTCGAAGTAAACAATTATATAAAAAATATCTCAATTTACATGTGTATTGTATGTCGAATCTTCACGGGACAAGTAGGTCGGGTGATAATTCGTAGTTAAGGCATGGATAATGGGTAGTTCATGGTAGATAACCCACTATAAAATTGAAAGAACTTTGAGATAATTAGAGAACACTGACACTTAACTTGTGGCCTATCAATGTTCACTGACCACAAGTTAAGTGGTTGCGCCAGTTTATATGTAAGTCGTCTTATTATTAATCATGTATGAGATGTATTTACATGAGTAATCATGGGATTTTATCATTCTTTTTATGCAAATATAATTATCTAAAATGAAAATAAAATATAACTAGTAAAAATAATAATGAAATGTAAATTTAGTCCATTCAAATGTAAATAGAAAAAATATTGATTATTTATAATTGTTTCTATTTGGATAAGAGTTATGTAAGCATATATGTTAACAATTTAAGATTGTGAGACCTCTCATAGGAGTGAAAGTCTATCCCTTTATGAACCACCAACTGCTATTACAAGAGCAAAGTCGTATAAATATTAACATAAGGTAAACCAACAACCCTAAATACCAAAGCAATTTTCCTCAAACCTAAGTACCAAAGTCTTTTCCTCTTTAAAAACAAAACAAAAAACAACCAAAACTTACTAAAGTTACATAAATTCAAAATAATGAATTCAATTTTTTTTTCGTGTGGTTCACGACACCGAAGATCGATGCTTGCTACATCCACAGATATCCTGCCTCGATATTCCATGAGAAATGTGGGGAGGCCAGATATTGTCGCTATGTAGGTGGCTCAATAAGAACATCAAGTATGTCCATTTAAGGGCTCAACATGCCACTTACAAGGAATTGAACATGGAGTGTAACAATCATTCCTCCCTACCACCCAAGCTACGTCTAGACATAATGAAATCAATTTATATGTTGATTAACTTCAAAATTTGAACTCAAGATAAAATCAAATTGGATCATGGATGTTATGTTTTTGTATGTTGACATTTAAGTGTAATACCCTCATTTTGACCCTTAGAATGTATTGGTTTTATATGTAAATGTTGTGTATATGGGATGTATGATTTCCTAGCATAGAGCTCAAGGCCAAGGCCCCATTAGTGAATGCTTGGGTTTAAAGGCAAGTATTTTATATTCTTCCAGCCATGTACTCGTAAGCCATGGAAAATTGTAAAATCATGTAAATATTAATAATGCAATAAAAATACAAAGAGCTAGCTATGGAAGCAACTAAAATGAGGGGGGCATGTGTATCCACTAGGGAGAGGTGAGTGGTTGTGGGATTGAACCCTATCTTTCCAAATGTCATATTGAGAACCCATCTTGACTTTCCTTGCTGACATTTATTTCTGTTGTAAGATGGTAGCCGATAACTCAAATTATGAAATTAATGAAGCATGGGCAACCCATAAACTCGTATGGCTAGGTACGGGCATGGTTTACTTGACCCATAAGTCATTCTTCCTCATTGGAATTCATTTTCCATCCTCCCCATTCCATTGTGGGACAAACATAGATCAATTTCCAGTTTGCTATGCATTCCCAGTAATAAAAATTGCAGAAATTGCAACTTGAAAAGAACCCATGTTTTGAAGTGCCAAAAACACATAGAAATTCACGTGAGGAGTGAAATAAAGTGGGGAATCCATAGATACAAACCCTGGGGAAAATTTGAGAGTAGCAATAGGCCAAAAATCCATAGGAAGACCCAAATTTACAAGCATGGACGTTGGATTTTGCGATTCACAGTCACGTGGCCAAATTAGGGAAAAATCCAAGAGCATATTACAGTGGGAGAGAGTTCAGAGGTTGGAATTGCTTGATAAACCCAGTGAAGGCAAGAATCTTTGAAGGTTTGGAAGCTGGACCTTTCTATGCCCACCCTGAAGAGCACTGGAGGGAAGGGGAGCCTCATGGATTGTGTAGCAAAGAAGGGGACCTTCCTTATGTTGAGTGTGGTAGGTATTGTGGGTGTCAAGGCAATCTGAAGCCACATTGAGATGCATGTAGCTCTGTGGGTGAGCTCACTGACTTAGCTATCTTCTTCCCCGCCTCCTTACTTGTTTGGCAAATCCAGTTGTGTGCCAGCTTAGCATGAGTGCTTGTGCTCATTACTGTGAGTGAGCCTGAGTAGTTCCTCCTTAGTGGATACATAGCCTAGATCAAGGGTGGTCTCTCAACTGAAAGAATATAGGTTGGACAAAGACCTATGGTTGGGTGGAACATTTCTCTTCCATAGCTAGTTATTTGCACAACTTCAATTGAAAGATAAGTGTTCACTACTATCTCTGATTATGCTTAATTCATGTGTTATGAATGACTATACATTGTGTTAAATTGAATGAGCTAACCCAATATGAATTGTTCAATTAAATGCATGTGAATAGAATGAAAATGAATTATTGATGTGCACGGTTTATTTGTTATGCCTGTGATGAACATGCTTGTATAAACATGTTGTGTTTGTGCATTAATAGAGGTTTTATTTTCGTTGTGAATATTTAATGAGAATTGCACACGCATTTAGTTGTTAATGCATTTCATAATATAACCTCGAGGGCGAAATTTAGCACCCCCTATATCGTCCACGTCTCCCTACATGAGTCGGATTGGTGGGAGGGGACATGACATTAAGAATGACCAAAAACATTATTATTAAAAAACAAATTGCAAAAAATTTGAATTTGAAGTATGAGTTCAATCAGATATGAATTAATAGGTTAAGAATGATTCAAAGCATTAAGACATAGATGTTGTATTTGCAATAATTATTAGATTATTGGGGTAGGCTATTTGCAATACGAGCATGAAGCCAATTGACCCTTCCTGTTTCTAATGATGTTATCATGGTGATGGTAGGGTGTGCCACAACATAGCGCAACAAAGTTGCAAAAGGTGTGCAAGCCTAGTTCTCTTGGGGAAATAATATCAACTTTTTAACTCTAGTGATGACCATCTTTGAGACTTTGAAGCTCCTAAGCCAATTAGTAATCATTTGAACAACTTGTAGTAGACAAAGGTACTCTAATTATTGATTAGGGTCAATCACTTTAATTTTGTTTAGACTTTTCTAGCATTAAGGGAAGTGGTATGCTTGACTCATCTTTTTTATATCTTCATTTTTAATGGTTCACTTCAAACGAGTTGACTCATAATCTTATACATGCAATAATGATAATAATAATAATAATTTCAAGCAAAGCCTAGTGAAAGGCCAATATAAAAGGGAAATGGTATGCTTACTCGTCTTTTTTTATATCTTATACATGCCGTAATAACGATAATAATAATAATTTTAAACAAAACCTAGTCAAAGACCAAAATAGGCAATAATGATAATAATAATAATTTTAAGCAAAACCTAGTAAAAAACCAAATATATAAAACTCTTTATTTGTAAGAAAAAAAAGACCATCCCTACACCACCACCACCACAACAACAACAACAATTTGTTGGAGGTTTACAAATATACCTTTACCCATGTTATTTTTTTTTAGAAAGAAAAAAGCTTGTCCTTGTTATTCAATGTATAGAATCAAAGGGCATATGATGTGCCATCCCTGTCATAGGGTTACAATCCAGTAAGGTCACAGAGAAAGTTCATTTCAGCGAAATCCTGGAACGAGTCTCAACTCACAAGAGCTGCCAAGGGGGAGGTCAACATACATTTCAACCAAGAATATAATTCCAGTCAGAGAAAAGAGGAGAATTTTGTCCCACTTAACCATAACAAACCATGAACCCAAGAGCACAGAGCTGCTATCAAAAGGTGCCCGCTCCAAAATCATCCAAAGAGGTGCAAAAATAAAAGGAGAACAATCTCCTGCATCGAGCTCAAAAGAGCTGGAAAGTGTCATGAGAGGCCAAAAGGCCATCAAGAAATTCAGAATATCTACCACATCCAGGAGCCAAAGACAGGGCATATTTTGATAGTCTGTTTGCGAGCTGATTGTGTTCACGGTAAGTATGACTAAAAGACAGGTGAAGGAAACAAGTGTTGAGGCTTCTTGTATCCCTACAACAATGACTGAGATCTGGCGGATTTAGGGCAACAATACCCTTTGCCCAATTTATGATGATTGCATAGTCCCCAAAAATGTTCAGTGCGGGGATCCCCATCATCTGAGTAACATGTAGTAGAGCCCAAAGCGCAATCAATTCAGCTTTGGTGTCAGTACAAGTACCAGCCCCCATAACAAACTCATATGAATGAGACTCATTTAGGAATAAGTAGAAACCCACTCCTCCAATGTTACTAGTAGCTGCCCCATCAAAAAAACCATAGGGGAAGACAAGAGCAGGGACTGAACCATAGGCTCTAGGCTTTTTAACCTTTAAACTGGATGGCCGATACATCTGGGAATAATATGCAATCTGATGAAGTAAGCTCAGGATAGATAACTTTTTTCCTTCAAAAATAGCGAGATTCCTTGCTTTCCAGATAGCCCAAATGGCAAAAAAAGGAAGGTAGCAGCAAACCGAATGTCTAGAAAAACTGACTATCCAGTTACCCAAAAAAGTACTAAGATTATCGCATTGGCGGGGAAGCAAGAAGTGGTATTGATCACTCAGGTGAACAAAAACATTCTTCCAGACATAGCAAGAAGAAAAATATGCTGAACACTGTCTTCACCCGAGCCACATAGTGCACATAAGCCGGGCCCGATCCAGCCTCTCTTCTAGAGATTGTCCCAATTAAGTATCTTATTTGCCAAAGCCAGCGAGACAAAACAACAAATTTTTGTGGGGAGAATGCCAGACCAAATAAGGGCATGTAATTTGTCGCCGGTCGGGGGAGATGAAGATTGCACAATAAAGTCATAAACCAACTTAGCAGAAACAAAACCATCAGATTTGTTATGATCCCATACTAAGGAGTCAGACTGAGTACTAAGCCAGATCCTACCATGTTCCAGGCCTCTCATATAATTATCCCATGTAATTTTCCACTCCCTTACAATACATAAATCCTCGGCCGTATACCAATAGTGATGCAGACCCGGGAGAATATTGTGTGCATGACAGAGAGTTGAGATACCCAGGTCCTCTAAGTATTCTCTGAGCCCTGTAGGCAGTACTGAAGATGAGTGCGTTCCAATAATCAGATAAATGCCCATGAGGATTTCTTGCCCATTACCCACTTGCCAGGCTAAGCACTTTCCCAGCCATGAAAGTGTGTGCATGAACCCATTCTAGATCCCTAAAGCACCACGGACAACAAAGTTTTTACCTCTGAGCCATGCCACCACAGAATGATTCTTCAGGTACTTGCAAATTAAAACTTGATGCCACAGACCATTGTTTTGTAGAACCATCCATAAGTTTTTTAATCTCAATGCAATACTGAACCAATGGAGATTTTTGATACCCCAGCCACCATTCTCTTTAGGCCAGGAAAGGTGCTTCCAATTTGACAAATGGTACATGCGTTTGTCCCCAGTAGAGCCCCATAAAAAAGCAAAGGTTAAACTTCTGAGCTTTTTAAGACAGAGACAGGAATTGGTGCAAGGCCCGACCAGTAAACTGGGAGACTAGATAAAACAACTTGAACAAGGATCAGACTACCACCAAGAGAGAGAAACTTATGAGACCAATGAAAAATTCTATTTTCAAACTTCTGAATCAACCAATTCCAATCATTGATCTTGTACCCTAGAGGTTTAAGAAAATAACCAAGATACTTAAAACTGGTGGATATAGGATCCATTTTGTAAGGCATAACCCTGGAAATGTCGGAAAGAATATCATCATCCACGTTATTGTAAAGGAAACTTGATTTGTCCACACTGATACTTATCCTAGAAGCCTTGTAGAAGGTACTTAATATAACTTCAAAAGCTATCCATTCAAGCAAGGTGCTAGTTCCAAGCAGAATAACATCATCCACAAAGAGGAGGTGTGTAAGGGCAAGAGTAGAAGAGATTTGTATACCTTTGATGAGACCATTCTCCCTAGCGTCGATGATCAAGAGACTGAGACCTTCAATAACAAGAATGAATAGCAAGGGGGACAAAGGACAACCTTGTCTGATTCCTCTAGAGGCACTGAAAAACTTAGAGGGAGTACCATTAATCAGCACTGCAAAATTTGCTGAAGTTAGACAACCCATTATCCAGTTGACTCCCAAGAGTGGCACCCCTATCTGGATTAGAATGAGTCTAATGTAAGACCAGTTAACTCTGTCGAAAGCTTTCACCAAATCCAGCTTTAGAATGAGAGTACAAATGTTCTTGGTTTTAACAGAATGGAGAGTGTCTTGTGTAATGCCTATGGGTTCAACAATTTGATGGTTTTTTAGGAACCCATATTGTTCCTTGGATATATGGGAGTCCAAAAAAGGCTTTAATCTTACAGCAATAATCTTGGAGATTAGCTTATACATCAGATTACACAGTGAGATAGGTCTAAAGTCAACAAAAGTTACGGGCTTATCCTTTTTAGGAATCAGGGCAAGGAAAGTGGAGTTCAGAGAGGGAGTAATTCTACCAGAATTCCTTGCACACTCAACAGCAGATAGTAAATCCTTACCCAACAGGTCTAAGAAGTGTATATAGAATTCAACAGGCCAACCATCAGGACCTGGGCTCCTATCCTTTTTGAAGGATCTCAAAGCACCTTCAATCTCAGACATAGTGACAGGATCAATGAGACCATGGACCTCCTCAGATGGGATCATAGGGGGGTACAACATAACAACTTTGAGCTGGGCAAGTAAACAAGTTTGTTTATCATCACTGAAAAATATGAGTAAAATGTCTTTGGCCCAACTCTTTAAGAGCAACCTCATCCTCAACACAGTGTCCATCTTCATCCTCTAAGGACCATATAGCATTATGATTCCTTCTACCCAAGGCCAGTGCATGAAAGAACTTGGTGTTTGAGTCACCATACAAAGCCCACTTAGCTCTACTCTTGAGTTGCCATGTGAGTAAGTAATGATCGAACAACTTTTTTTTTGGGATCTAAGCATAGTCAGAGTCGACTGTTCCTCATGGGAAATGATACCCGAGAAAGAACCTAAGAGAAGGGCATGAATTTCCTCATCCAGCATAAGAGAATCAGACTCCATAATGGTTCCTTTTTCTTTGATCCAGAGTTTTACATCCTTCTTAAGAAGTCAGAGCTTATGGGAGAGAAGGTCCAAGTCATTGTCAAAAGACAAGGGTATCAGCTCAGGCCATCTCTTGGTGACCCAGAGGTTAAAATCTGGATCAGTAAGCCATGATCTATTGAATTTAAAAGGGAAGTTACAAGACCCCACTGATTTATTCCATTCAAGGCAGATCGAAAAATGATTAGAGATGTCAGCAGGGTGTGCCCACACACAGTGAACCTTGAGTGTTGGGATCAAAGAAGAAGAAAGTAAGAAGCGATCCAGTCTTTTACTGATTCCTTCTTCCCCAACCCTTCCATTTCTCCAAGTGGGCCCAGCATTGGAAGGGGCAACATCCACAAGATCAACAAAATTGAAAAGGAGTTTGAAATGTGAAGCGAGTGGGTCGAGGACAACTCTTTTACCCCAGGTCTCTGGGGCACTCAGAGTTAAGTTAAGTTCCCCCCCGAGGATCAGGTTAGGAGTATTGAGAAGACCCCCTTTATGAGCCTTTTCCCAGAAAAGATCCCTATTCCGGTAGGGACCGTAGCAATTGAGGATGGCTACTGGGAATGACATACCGCGAAAGTTAGCCTTGACAAGGATGCCAGCTACAGTCTCAAAGACACGACATCTAACCAGGTGAGGGTTTCAGGCCGTAAGTAAACACCCCGAAAGACCAGAGGCACTAATGGCACATAATTCCCAGCTGGGCAAAATCTTAGAAAAGGCAAGGAGAACAGGGTAAGAGCTACACATAGTCTCCTGAAGGAGAATCATGTCAGGTGCAATTGAGTGAAAAAGGGACCGAAGGCAACATTGTTTGGTCTTGCCTCCCAGACCTCTAACATTAAGGGATAAGATTTTCATTAGGGAATAGGAGGGAGGGGAGGCGAAGCTCTAAGTCCCCGATGTGGGTTCCCTCTTGCAGCATTTTTTATGCATACATAGAGAGGCGTATGAGGTGGTGAGGCTGAAGAAAGGACCCTTGAAGGTTCCAACTTGTCCTTTTTTTTTGTAAGTTTTAAACCTGTGCAGAGAAGCAAAGCATACAGATTCTTTTAAACAAAATAGAGATCACAACACATCATTCACACATAAACACATAGATTTACCCTGGAAACCCTTAATCGAGAATACCAGAAAACCTTGGAGCCACACCTCCTATTTTCTCTTCATTACATTATGAGATCCTCACAATACAAAATATAGGTATTTCCGCAACATCCAAATACCCTAATCTGTTAACCCGAATTAGAAAAAGAATCTAATCCCTTAACCAGGATTAAGTTACATATTTTTAGACAAATTCTAAAAATAGCCACAAACAGCTATAAATAGCCATAAAATCTATAAATAGCCAAAAAAATTTCCTCACTGCGCTCGCATCGGAAACGACCTAACGACCATTTCCAAACGGAAACAGGGCCTACAGCCTATTTCCGTCGAAGGTGCCTTTGGGATCACCAAGCTACAGCGCTAACATGCACACCTCCCCTCTTGACAGTCATGTTTTCGAAACGGATAGAGTTCAAGTGGAGGGTAGAAGGGGAGGAGGGGGTTTTTGCTGAGAAGATCGACAGAGATCTTTGGATTGAGGGATCATAGAAGGAGGGAGAAGTTACAGGACTACGAGGCGCGGGGAGAAGAGAACGAGGGGATGCGAGTGGAGGGAGTGGCAGAAAATCCTCAAGGGAACTAAAAGAAGGTACAGGGGGAGAGGGAAGCGGGCTCATAAGGAGGGTAGGAGGCAGACAGGGCAAATACGCTTGAGAGTGAGTATGGGAGAAGTTGGAGCAACTAAAGAACTCAATGGAGGGGTTTCTACAACAGCACAATCAGAGGGACAAGCTAAGACATGAGCAGTGTCCAATTCATGTAAAGCCTCAAGTAGAGAATCCGATACATCTTCAAAAAGAGAGAGAGACTGGGAATAAATACCGTTTTTTGGATGCACCGGTGCATAGAAAGTAGAAGGACAGCACGAGACAAGTGAACCATCCTGGCTGATACATGACTGATAGTTCAGGAGAAGGGGACACGTTCTCCGGAGATGTCCCGATTCGTGGCACCGACTGCAACTAAGCGGTACATGAAGGTAGTCGAATTCTGAATTTTAATTACCCTTACCCATGTTATTATGAATTCTAGTTAGACCCTCGTTAAACCCACTCAAACTATACCTAAAACAACCATAAGAAAAAAATAAAATAAACAAAAAATATTAATTCTCTATAAAATTTAAACATATTTCTAGTATTACAGCGAACCCTAACGATAAAACCGTATCTTCATAAACCCTAATCACCGAAACCCTAGTCCCATAAGTTTATACAACCTATTTATATTCACACGCAGAGTTCTTTTCTAAGCATTCGTTTGTTATGCGTTTGACTGCAATTTCTGTTTACAGGCCATGGCTGGCTTGAGTTGAGTTTTATTGCCTGTGTTATGCGTTTTTTTTAAGATTGATGCTATTTATGTTGTTGTACTTGTTGGCTGGTGATGATAAATTTATCTTAGCGGATTTCTCTGAGGCGTATCATTTGATTGCCAGAGATGTGTTGTTTGTTACACACCCTGAAGCCAAATTTCATTATTATTTCAGAATGTAATGTTGAAGTCTCTCTGCAGGCAACGCTATGATGAGGTTAACATTGTGTTCATTTGGCAGTGGCGGCTTTGCTGCCGTGAGCCTTAACAAAACGACTTCTTCTTCCACTGAGCGTTGCTATCCTTTTGTGCAGTTTAGGTTTAGATTTCGTCTGATCTGTACGCCTTTCTTGAATCCTTTCTGCCCATTTTCTTGTCTTTATTGATTTGTGTAATGTACAGTTTCTATTTTAGTTATGCAGATTTCGCTTTGTTGTGGTGTTGATGGGGATTATTCCGTTGAATAAAGATGTTTCTATTTTTTTCTTCAATTACAGTTAGCCAGGTATTATATGTATATGTTAGGTTAGTTTAACAGGTTTTCGTCAATGTTGTGACCATTTAGATGGTTTTGTGGCAGTTTTTGTTATATATTTCTTAAACTGAAATTGGGTATATATGTTAATAAGTTGGATCAGATATACCATCCACATCCACAAATTTGAGTTTGGATCAAAGTATTTAGTGTTCAGATTTGGGTTAGGTCCGAGTATGTAAGAGTTCTTAGCCGCAATCTACCTTTTATGCTTCTCTAAAGAAATACAGGGATCATTAACCATCATAAAGGTTTTGCTACAAAGTATGGCCTTCAGATTTTCTATTCTCTTTTTAGGATCAATGAGAAACCAGCGAACACTCTACAGAAATGGATTTCTTCTACAGTACAGAGCAGGAAGACCATATAATTTGCGTGTGATCAATGCATGTTGAAACGCTTGATAGAGGTCTCAATACTTATAGATATGTCTGCAATCAATTAAACGGCTCCTTTTTAATGAACAAGCGATCCTCTTCCACATCGTGATGGATTTTCACTGAAAAGCAACATGGATGAGCTAAATGCATATAGCAGTTCTGGCTTGAATTGAGGCCTTGCATTTATCAAGAAAAACATGGTATTGAGGGAGTTTCATAAGAACTATCTCAAGGATAGTTGATGAGCAAAAATGTTATTGTAGGAAAAATAGTTAGAAGTAAGGAAACATGATTCCATCAATAAAGACTTTAATACATCCCATGCATGTATAAAGCATGTCAGCATAGATCATTAACAAAAATGGTATTGGAGGAAAAAGAGTTGGATGTAAGGAAACATGAACCGATTAATAACGAATTTCATCCATCCCATGATTGTATGTTTTTTTTGTTTTTTTTTTTAATTTTGAATAGAGTAGTTCTTTGTTTTAATCATGTTTGGCATTAAAAATTGGAGGTTTGATGGTTGTTTTGATGAGTCTGGATTTGAATCCTTGCAATGGTAGGTGGGGAAGGAAGACATACCTGATTCTTAAATGACCTGTGATAGTCAAGTGCTTGTGATTGGATCTGTTCTGTTGATTATTTTCTGTATAAGGTGTAGGCTGGCCCCCGCCCATGAGATTGTCTTTGAAGTGGTGTGCAGTTAACAATGCTTATTAGTTTGTCTGGAAGGGTTCCCCAGAGATTTGTCTTCCAAGTGGTGTGCACCTAACAAGCTTTATTAGGTGGTCTGCAACAGCTCCCAGGACTAAAAAATTGCCTACATGAATTGATCTGTCTTATAAGTGGTTTGCAGTTAACAATGCTTACTCGGTGGTCTAGAGGTGTTCCCTAGGATTATAACTATAGAGGTTAAATTAGACTAGTCCCAAGTTGCCTTTAAACGTCTGATCTTGGATTGCCACATCTGACCAAGTTGCCCATAAAAGCCCTAATCCATTGATGATTTGTATTTTTTATCCTCCTAAAAGGTAACTTCCATGTCAAATGCTTGAGGTAGAACATAAATGCCTTTTGCAAGAAGCTCTATGTTTTATCAGATAAGAAAGAGTAGTTTGCCTCGTCGATGAGAGGATCCTTTCCCTCGATTTGTAAGCCATTTCTAGGCTTCCAGGATCCTTTCCCTCGATTTGTAAGCCATTTCTAGGCTTCCAGGCAATCTAACTTATTATAACATGAACAGACTTGATGTGGTTGTTCAAAACATTTGAACCTCCCATAGTTGTTTTAAGATCATGGTGCTTCAAGTCCACAACAGAATCGATGGGCATGTATTTTCCCCTCGTAATGTCTTCTGATCCACCAGAGACGAGGCTTCTCCATAAAATCTTAGCACCCAAAGCTTTCCCAAAATCATAAATAATCTTTATCCCCCAACCACCCATATTCGGGTAGACAATTTAATCCCAATACATCCGGTGAATTTTCTTGTGTTTCTTAGCCCCATACCATAAAAAATTGAAGCATCTCTGCCTATTCTTTTCCAAAACAGATTTTGGAATTTTTGCCACAAAACTGAAGCATCTCTGCCTATTCTTTTCCAAAACAGAGTTTGGAATTTATGCCAACAATAACCAGTAAACTGGAATGTTTTACAATATCGATTTGGTTAGGATCAATCTGCCCTCAATGACAATCATCGATAGCACAAATTTTTCAACCCTTCCTTCACTTTCCTTAACAACCATATCCAGACGCCAATAAAATGTCAATTAGGCCTCAAAAAGTATAGCACAGACGCCAATGAAATATTGCTCCCATAGATTTACAAGGAAAAAAAGTTTCCAATAATGAAAAAAATGCTAAAGCTGACTCACACATTTATCCTCTGTGCCAGAAGTATAAAACCCAGACTTATCTGCACTCGACATCAGACCTGTAGCTTCTCCAAAGATATCCAAACAGTAATTTTGACACCCACTAATTTGCCTTGTGACATTACTGAAGAGTAACACATCATCCACAAAAGACAAATATGTTACCTATTCACATTTGAAGTTTTGACACGCAGTAACTTGCCTACACAATTTGAATGTGAAGGCTCCTTCAATGACCAAAAAAACAATAATGGAGATAACGGGCACCCTTGATGTAAGGCACCAGAACTTCTAGAGATATCATAGGGTATATCGTTCACTAACACAACAAAAATTGTTGAGGATATGCACCCCATAGTTCATAAATTGCTTCAAAGCTTAATCCAATCTCCTAAACTAATTTGAGAAAACTTTACCATGCCTTATCATATGCCTTCACCCAGATCCGCTTTTAAAATTGTTGCCTTCATTCACCTTATTGGAATGCAAGCATTCTTAAACCACCCCATCAACATCAAGCATCTGTCTATTGCCAGGAAAACCAAACTGTTTCTTTGAAATGAACTTTGATAGGATCAGTTTGATGCAAATTGGAGATATAGCCTTGAACCACCCATTAACATCAAGCAATAGAGGAAACCCAAACTGTTTCTTTGAAATGAACTTTGATAGGATCAGTTTGATGCAATTTGGAGATATAGCCTTGCTCTTTAATTGCCCTGTCTCCTCCAGCTTCAGTTTGAGACCATAACATCCATTTTGGAAGCCCCCTGATATTGGGGAAAATGTCGACCACCTATCTAAAATTACCTCTTTAATCTCTTCGTCTTCTAACAAGAGATTGAATTTGAACATGTGTTTTGGCTTAACCAATCTTGACTCCACCTTCATCACCAATGGCATATGGTCGGATATCAACGAATTAACTATCTGAGATAAAAACCCACCTGCATTTTTGGCCAACTACGTCATCATTAGAAATCTATCTAACCACTTTGCAATACTTTCACCCCTTGATCTACCATTATGCCATGTGGGGGCAAAAGGTCTAGTGTCAGATATATGAAAAAATCAGCCATTGTAACTAGGCAAGCCGAAAAGCTCCATACTTCTCTTGTCGAGACAAAAAAAATTAAATCTCCTGCTAGGATTATTCGAGGATCCTTCAATATATCAGACTCCATAATCTCATTCCAGAAGTCGAGTCTGTTATGATAAGGCCCATAACAGTTCAAAATCTTCAAAGGATAGTTTAGATCCTTGACAACCCCTTCTAGAGTCTATTATTACTGGCATAATGTTCTCATAAGGATAAAATTTGAGAAAACTAGATAATTTTTCCTTTCAACAACATAAATATCAATATTCAATATCATACTTGTTTTTAGGTTGTCCAACATTTTAGGAATGGATGGTAGAGATGGGAGGGCAAGATTTATGATTTCCAAGCTCATTAATCTTCCAACCGTTCTCATCTTCAAACATGCCATTTATTTATAAGCAAATTCTAAGCTCCAATGAAGAATAAATTTCAATTTGAATGCTCATTTAAATTTAGATCCCAATACTTGATTTTAAGATCATGGATTATAGATTATATAACTTTATTACTGACATATTGCTCTCATAAGGATAAAATTTGGGAAAACTAAGGAATTTTTTTTTTGAGTATGATATTCAATATTCAATGTTCAATATCATACTGTCTTTAGGTTGGCCAACATTACCGTAATGAATGGTAGAGATGAGAGGATGAGATTTTTGTTGATGGCCTCAACCATTGCGATGCAAACGTCCTCGATCGTTGTGATGCAAACAACCTCGATCGTTGCCTCTCAGATCCACACAACTTTGACACCAATTGATTGATCCGAGAGGATCTAAAAAGGCCAATTTTCAAAATCATCATATTGCAACAAAAATAGTACCATGTTGAAGAGCTCGTCAAGCCGATTCCAATGGTGCAAACGGCGTGTCAAATGGACTCTGGATGCAAAAGATATTGCGTTTTGAAGTTTGGCTCCAACAGGGAAAATTTTCGCTGAAGTGCCATGTGGCACTCCCTCAAGCTGCCATGTGGTAGTTAAAAAGTGCATTCTAATGACATGGCATGATAATGTGGCATGATGATGTGTCATGGTGACATGGCATGATGAAGTGGCATGATGACTAGCATGCATGCATTTGTGCTTGAAATGAGTTTTAGGACATTCATGCATTTACTCATGAGAAATTGTAAAATGATTAATATTTGAAGTGAGTGGAAAAATTACTCACATATTACTCATTTATTTTATTCCTGAGTTGTTATGAAGTTAATGCATGGTTGTAACAAAAAACAAACATGCCATATTTGTAAAGAAGTTGTAACAAGTTGGTTTATGGTTGAAAAACCAACATGCTATTTAAAAAAGGGATTTTGTTATGTAATGGATTATTGTTGGATTTTGTAACATTATGGGGAAGTAACTAAATGTGAAAACCCATGGGCATGTGGGCATGAACCATATTTTTGGTTTATGTTCTTAAAAGCCAAACCAATTTGTAACTAATCCCAATTTTGAGAATCACATGTATCATGCCACCAAGAGTAGCTTCTCCTATTTAAGCACTTGTCATGTGCATATGAGGGGAGCTCAAGTTTGGAGAGATGTAGCCCATAGAGGAAGCAAGCATATGAGAGGCCCCATTGGGGGTCTCCATTAGAGAAGCTCAAGGAGAGGCTCCAACCTTGTAGTTTCATCTCAGAGAGCAAGCATGGCTCCATCATGTTCGAAGGCGATCCAGCGTAGGAGACAAAGAAGCAGAGTCAGTTCGAGGAGGCAACATTTCAATTTGCATTTGAAGGTAAGTAGCGACCATCCACACTCTCGTCCCGAAGGACAAAGGTGAAGGGATTGGTTGGTAAGAGTGTGGCTTTGGTTTTATTGATGCACTTGTCATGTAAACATATTGTCGTCTATTGAGACTATCCTGCAGAAGATCGTGTGGCGTAGCTTGAGGTTCGTGGCTCGTAGAGTCAGTTGAAAGAGTGCGATTTGCAACATTATGCAAGTGTTTGATCCGCTCGAGGTTCGTGGCTCGTAGAGTCAGTTGAAAGAGTGTGATTGGCTACATTGGGAAAATATCTTCATGTCCAAGTTTGGCAACTTCTTGAGACAAAGGACGCAGGCATTTGCTTGCTTGATTTCTGCAGTCTTCGATTGAGCCCTATAGCTTGTGCACTTATGTGACCCATCAGAGGCAGTTATGGTGCGGCAGTAGAGATGAATAGATGATGAAGACTCTGCAGGTGAACCCGTTGTGATGTATCTTATGTATTTGTGCATCTTTGCAATGGATTGGTCACTCTATTTTGGAGTAGGCCGGAGACGTAGCCAAGAGATCTGGTGAACTCCGTAATCAAATCGTGTCCTTAATGTGCTTGAATGATTTTTCATTTTCATGTGGATGATTCTATGTTACACATTTATATTATGCTCATGTTCACTTGCACTAACGTCAGAAAAAACGATCCTATTGGTCCCGATTGTTTCGAGCAGGTTCGATGACTTTCTGGGCTCGCCCCCGGGATCAGATCAAGTGGTATCAGAGCAGGCTGACAAGTGTTGCAGGTTGTGGATTGTTATGAGCAAAAGTTTGCAGTGTGCGAAAATCCAGGAATTGGAAGCAATTTGTGCAGGCACCAATGAAGCAAGAAGTAGATGAGCATACTTGCAAGAAGCTTTTGGAGACCAAAAGCCTTCCTAGTGGGGAGGAATGATCCGAGAGGATCTAAAAAGGCCAATTTTCAAAATCATCATATTGCAACAAAAATAGTACCATGTCGAAGAGCTCGTCAAGCCGATTCCAACGGTGCAAACGACGTGTCAAACGGACTCCGGATGCAAAAGATATTGCGTTTTGAAGTTTGGCCCCAACAGGAAAAATTTTGGTTGAAGTGCCACGTGGCACTCCCTCAAGCTGCCACGTGGTAGTCAAAAAGTGAATTCTAATGACATGGCATGATAATGTGGCATGATGACATGGCATGGTGACATGACATGATGACTAGCATGTATGCATTTGTGCATGAAATGAGTTTTAGGACATTCATGCATTTACTCATGAGAAATTGTAAAATGATTAATATTTGAAGTGAGTGGAAAAATTACTCACATATTACTCATTTATTTTAATCCTCGAGTTGTTATGAAGTCAATGCATGGTTGTAACCAAAAACAAACATGCCATATTTGTAAAGAAGTTGTAACAAGTTGGTTTATGGTTGAAAAACCAACATGCTATTTAAAAAAGGGATTTTGTTATGTAATGGATTATTGTTGGATTTTGTAAATGTCATTATGGGGAAGTAACTAAATGTGAAAACCCATGGGCATGTGGGCATGAACCATATTTTTGGTTTATGTTCTTAAAAGCCAAACCAATTTGTAACTAATCCCAATTTGGAGAATCACATGTATCATGCCACCAAGAGTAGCTTCTCCTATTTAAGCACTTGTCATGTGCATTTGAGGGGAGCTCAAGTTTGGAGAGATGTAGCCCATAGAGGAAGCAAGCATCTGAGAGGCCCCATTGGGGGTCTCCATTGGAGAAGCTCATGGAGAGGCTCCAACCTTGTAGTTCCAGCTCAGAGAGCAAGCATGGCTCCATCATGTCCGAAGGCGATCCAACGTAGGAGACAAAGAAGCAGAGTCAGTTCGAGGAGGCAAGATTCCAATTTGCATTTGAAGGCAAGTAGCGACCATCTACACTCTCATCCCGAAGGACAAAGGTGAAGGATTGGTTGGTAAGAGTGTGACTTTGGTTTTATTGATGCACTTGTCATGCAAACATATTGTCGTCTATTGAGACTATCCTGCAGAAGATCGTGTGGCGTAGCTCCAGGTTCGTGGCTCGTAGAGTCAGTTGAAAGAGTGTGATTTGCAACATTATGCAAGTCTTTGATCCGCTCGAGGTTCGTGGCTCGTAGAGTCAGTTGAAAGAGTGTGATTGGCTACATTGGGAAAATATCTTCATGTCCAAGTTTGGCAACTTCTTGAGACAAAGGAGGCAGGCATTTGCTTGCTTGATTTCTGCAGTCTTCGATTGAGTCCTATAGCTTGTGCACTTATGTGACCCATCAGAGGCAGTTATGGTGCGGTGGTAGAGATGAATAGATGATGAAGACTCTGCAGGTGAATCCGTTGTGATGTATCTTATGTATTTGTGCATCTTTGCAATGGATTGGTCACTCTATTTTGGAGTAGGCCCGGAGACGTAGCCAGGAGATTTGGTGAACTCCGTAATCAAATCGTGTCCCTAATGTGCTTGAATGATTTTTCATTTTCATGTGGATGATTCTATATGTTACACACTTATATTATGCTCATGTTCACTTGCACTAACGTCAGAAAAACGATCCTATTGGTCTCAATTGTTTCGAGCGGGTTCGATGACTTTCTAGGCTCGCCCCCGGGATCAGATCAAGTGGTATCAGAGCAGGCTGACAAGTGTTGCAGGTTGTGGACTGTTATGAGCAAAAGTTTGCAGTGTGCGAAAATCCAAGAATTGGAAGCAGTTTGTGCAGGCACCAATGAAGCAAGAAGTAGATGAGCATACCTGCAAGAAGCTTTTGGGGACCAAAAGCCTTCCTAGTGGGGAGGAATGATCCGAGAGGATCTAAAAAGGCCAATTTTCAAAATCATCATATTGCAACAAAAATAGTACCATGTCGAAGAGCTCGTCAAGCCGATTCCAACGATGCAAACGGCGTGTCAAACAGACTCCGGATGCAAAAGATATTGCGTTTTGAAGTTTGGCCCCAACATGGAAAATTTTGGTTGAAGTGCCACATGGCACTCACCCACGCTGCCACGTGGTAGTCAAAAAGTGAATTCTAATGACATGGCATGATAATGTGTCATGATGATGTGGCATGATGAAGTGGCATGATGACTAGCATACATGTATTTGTGCTTGAAATGAGTTTTAGGACATTCATGCATTTACTCATGAGAAATTGTAAAATTATTAATATTTAAAGTGAGTGGAAAAATTACTCACATATTACTCATTTATTTTATTCCTTGAGTTGTTATGAAGCTAATGCATGGTTGTAACCAAAAACAAGCATGCCATATTTGTAAAGAAGTTGTAACAAGTTGGTTTATGGTTGAAAAACCAACATGCTATTTAAAAAAGGGATTTTGTTATGTAATGGATTATTGTTGTATTTTGTAAATGTCATTATGGGGAAGTAACTAAATGTGAAAACCCATGGGCATGTGGGCATGAACCATATTTTTTGTTTATGTTCTTAAAAGCCAAACCAATTTGTAACTAATCCCAATTTGGAGAATCACATGTATTATGCCACCAAGAGTAGCTTCTCCTATTTAAGCACTTGTCATGTGCATTTGAGGGGAGCTCAAGTTTGGAGAGATGTAGCCCATAGAGGAAGCAAGCATCTGAGAGGCCCCATTGGGGGCCTCCATTGGAGAAGCTCATGGAGAGGCTCCAACCTTGTAGTTCCAGCTCAGAGAGCAAGCATGGCTCCATCATGTCCGAAGGCGATCGAGCGTAGGAGACAAAGAAGCAGAGTCAATTCGAGGAGGCAACATTCCAATTTGCATTTGAAGGCAAGTAGCGACCATCTACACTCTCATCTCGAAGGACAAAGGTGAAGGGATTGGTTGGTAAGAGTGTAACTTTGGTTTTATTGATGCACTTGTCATGCAAACATAATGTCGTCTATTGAGACTATCCTGCAAAAGATCGTGTGGCGTAGCTCGAGGTTTGTGGCTCGTAGAGTCAGTTGAAAGAGTGCGATTTGCAACATTATGCTAGTTTTTGATCCGCTCGAGGTTCGTGGCTTGTAGAGTCAGTTGAAAGAGTGTGATTGGCTACATTGGGAAAATATCTTCATGTCCAAGTTTGGCAACTTCCTGAGACAAAGGAGGCAGGCATTTGCTTGCTTGATTTCTGCAGTCTTCGATTGAGTCCTATAGCTTGTGCACTTATGTGACCCATCAGACGCAGTTATGGTGCAGCGGTAGAGATGAATAGATGATGAAGACTCTGCAAATGAATCCGTTGTGATGTATCTTATGTATTTGTGCATCTTTGAAATGGATTGGTCACTCTATTTTGGAGTAGGCCCGGAGACGTAGCCAGCAGATCTGGTGAACTCCGTAATCAAATCGTGTCCCTAATGTGCTTGAATGATTTTTCATTTTCATGTGGATGATTCTATGTTACACACTTATATTATGCTCATGTTCACTTGCACTAACGTCAGAAAAACGATCCTATTGGTCTCGATTGTTTCGAGCGGGTTCGATGACTTTCTGGGCTTGCCCCCAGGATCAGATCAAGTGGTATCAGAGCAGGCTGACAAGTGTTGCAGGTTGTGGACTGTTATGAGCAAAAGTTTGCAGTGTGCGAAAATCCAGGAATTGGAAGCAGTTTGTGCAGGCACCAATGAAGCAAGAAGTAGATGAGCATACTTGCAAGAAGCTTTTGGGGACCAAAAGCCTTCCTAGTGGGGAGGAATGATCCGAGAGGATCTAAAAAGGCCAATTTTCAAAATCATCATATTGCAACAAAAATAGTACCATGTCGAAGAGCTCATCAAGCCGATTCCAACGGTGCAAACGGCGTGTCAAACGGACTCCGGATGCAAAAGATATTGCGTTTTGAAGTTTGGCCCCAACAGGGAAAATTTTGGCTGAAGTGCCACGTGGTAGTCAAAAAGTGAATTCTAATGACATGGCATGATAATGTGTCATGATGATGTGGCATGATGACATGGCATGTTGATGTGGCATGATGAGATGGCATGGTGACATGGCATGATGAAGTGGCATGATGACTAGCATGCATGCATTTGTGCTTGAAATGAGTTTTAGGACATTCATGCATTTACTCATGAGAAATTGTAAAATGATTAATATTTGAAGTGAGTGGAAAAATTACTCACATATTACTCATTTATTTTATTCCTTGAGTTGTTATGAAGTTAATGCATGGTTGTAACAAAAAACAAACATGCCATATTTGTAAAGAAGTTGTAACAAGTTGGTTTATGGTTGAAAAACCAACATGCTATTTAAAAAATGGATTTTGTTATGTAATGGATTATTGTTGGATTTTGTAAATGTCATTATGGGGAAGTAACTAAATGTGAAAATCCATGGGCGTGTGGGCATGAACCATATTTTTGGTTTAAATAGTACAAATACTGATTCACCCCCCTCTCAGTATTTCAACAATTGGTATCAGAGCAGGTTCCTTTAGAACATACTAACCGCTGGAAGTTAATTATGGAGAAGTTTGCTAAACAAAGCAAATCTGGAACACCCTTGTTTGATGGGAGCAACTATGCATTCTGGAGTATAAGAATGAAAGCCTTCATAGAAGCTCAAGGAATCGAAATATGATAGAGTATCGAGAATGGGTACAAAGTACCAAAGACCGTGCCAACTGATGCAGATGAGCTGGTTCAATACAACAACAACTTGAAGGCCAGAAATCATCTTCTAAGTGCTATAAACGAATCTGTATTCAACGAAGTGATGAACTGGCCCTCTGCAAAGGAAATGTGGGACAAACTCCAAACCACATATGAAGGAGACAACAAAGTCAAGGAAGCCAAACTTCAGACTTACAGGGGACAATTCGAATAGCTAAGAATGAATGAAGACGAAGACATAGCATCCTATATTCTTCGGATTGATCAGCTTGTGAATACCATCAGAGGTTTGGGAGAAGAGGTTGAGGAGATTATAGTTGTTCGGAAAATTCTAAGAACTCTTCCCAAAAGGTTCAACCCCAAGATCTCTGCCTTAGAAGAAAGAACAGATCTAAAGTCTATGACAGTGGATCAACTGCATAGGACTCTAGTAGCTTACGAAATGAGAATTGAAGATGAAGACACGTCAAGAAAGGAAGCAGCATTCAAGGTCTCCTCCAAACAAGCTGGGAAGAACAAATCAACAAAAGACAAACCGACAAGTGATGAATTTGATGATGAAGAAATAACCAACTTTGTTTGGAAATTAAAGAGAGGCACTGGAAAATACGAAGGTAAGCTACCTCTTAAATGTTTTTCATGTGGAAAGATAGGTCATTTTGCTTCTAAATGTCCATATGCAAAGAACTTAGATGGTGAAGAGGATGACAATTTTAAACCCTATAAGAAGTACAATAATTACAAGAATAAGAACAGAAGAAAGTTTGCAAAGAAGAAAAGTATCTACACAAAAAGAGACAATAGCTCATCCAGTGGTGACTCTGACAATAACAGTGGTGGTGAACCAGACAAGGTACTCTTTATGGCAATAAGCTCGGATAAGGATCATAATAGTAAAGAAGAATCCGAAGATGAAGGAGAAGTAGATCTTGAGGCAGAACTTGTATGCACCTTCAAAGAGCTGAAGAAAATCAGGAAGGAAAATAGAATGCTTAAGGAAGAGGCACAACGGTTTGAACAAACCATTGTTGACTTGAATACCAAACTAGAAGAAGCCAAACGAGTTGAAGACTCTCTTACTGAACAACTAATGACAAATATAAGATAAAAGGAGAATCGTGAGGCTGAGATAGTATCTCTGAAGAACAAGCTGCAGACGAAAGATATCACAAAGGGTTATGAAAACAGCTCCAAGGTTCTAGAACAAATCATCAGCAATCAAAAGTCATTCTTCGACAAGACCGGTATAGGATACAAGCAAGCAGAATACAAATGAAACCTCAAGCTCAATGTTGGCAGATAACGAAAAGAAGCCAAGAAGGTATGCATAAGTTGTCAAGGACTACAAGAATGAAGAAGAGATCGAATGTCAGCCAGAACAACTTGTATCAGAAGAAGGGCCAGCAGAAAGACCAAATCTCAGAATAGCACCTCCCCATATATTCCCAGGTATGGATACTTCTTTTATGGGCATTGCTTTACATGTGGAAGATTTGGACACAAAGTTGTAAATTGTTTTCAAAGAAGAAACTTTGAGACAATGAATAACCTTGCAAGCGTTAGACGACCACAGTACAACAACAGATTTGGTCCCTTGAGATCAGAAATAGAATGTTACAAGTGTAACAACTTTGGACATATAGCCAGAAATTGTAGAATGAGAATACCAACAGTAAGAAATGAGGACATGCCCAACAAGGTATGGATTAAACACAATAACAACTACGAATGTGGTATTGCTCTTCAAGCTTAGAATCACGGCTCTGGTAAATGGTATGTTGATAGCGGTTGCTCCAAGCATATGACAGGTGACAAAGATGCTTTCATCAATATTGAAAAGGATAAAGGATCTATATCGTTTGGAAATAACAATTCAACAAAAGTATTGGGAAAGGGCACAGTAAAGCTCGGAAGTAAAAACTCCTTGGCTGAAAATGTCTTGCTTGTAGATAACATGAAACATAATCTGCTAAGCGTCAATCAGATGTGTGATCAAGGACATGAACTCATCTTCAACTCAAAAGGATGCATAATAAGAAAGCAAGGATCAAGGAAATTAGTAGCCACAACCACTAAGACTCCAAACAACATATACGTGTTAGATGAGATTGAGTCCAAAAAATGTCACTTGGGAAAAGAAGATGAAAGCTAGCTTTGGCACAGAAGAATGGGGCATATACATTTTGACAATATGGTCAAAATATACAAAAACCAAGTAGTTCGAAATATGTCGGAAGTCACAAAACCTACTAACTCTGTATGTGAACAGTGTCAACATGGAAAACAAACAAGAGTGCATTTTATGACAAAAGAGCATTCTTCTACAAAACCTTTGGAGCTCATTCACACTGACTTATGTGGACCAACCAAAAGCAAAGGATTGAATGGTGAAAAATACTTCATGCTACTTATTGACGATTATACCAGGATGACATGGGTATGTCTTCTCAACAGGAAATCAAAAGCATTTGGATGTTTCAAAACGTTCAAGGAACTGGTCGAGAATGAAATAGGGTCACGAATCAAGTGCCTTAGATTTGACAATGGTAGAGAATTCACTTCTGATGAATTCAACAAGTATTGTGAAGAGCATGGAATAAAGAGACAATTTTCAGTAGCCAGAACACCTCAACAAAATGGAGTTGCTGAAAGAAAGAATAGATCAGTAACCATAGATGGCTCGAACCATGTTGAATGAATCCAAGTTAAATGACAAATTTTGGGGACACGTAGTTCATACAGCAGTACACATCTTAAACAGAGGACTACTCAGAAACAAAAATGATAAAACTCCCTACGAGCTATGGACCGGAAGAGCAGCAAGTGTACGACACTTCATAATCTTTGGAAGCAAGTGTTACATCAAAAGAGAAGATAAGAAGATTGGAAAATTTGACTCTCGAGTAAATGAGGGCATATTTGTTGGATATTCATCCAAGAGGAAAGCTTACAAATGCTACAATCTGAGATTAGACAAAGTGATTGAAAGCATTAACGTGAAGATAGATGAAGGGAGACTAACATCATCCAGAGAAGACTTAGAAGAATCAGACGAAGAAGAAGAGAAAGGTTCCAAGAAAAAAGGTGTGAAAAAAATTAAAGTGGAAGAACAACCAGATGAGGATGAAGAGCAACTCACGGAAGATGAAGAATAGAATCAACCAATTATTGAACAAGAAGAACAAAAAGATCAACTAACACCTAATAACTGGTACCAAAGAATCATCCATCAAATCAGATTATTGGTGATAAGGACGCCAGAATAGGAACCAGAAGAAGACAATCCGGAAGAAATGAGCAGGTACACTTCTCTCTTTTGTCTACAATTGAACCTGGAACTTTTGCAGAGGCCAGTACAGATGAACAATGGGTTAAAGCTATGGAAGAAGAACTAGATTGAATTGAGAAGAATGGAACTTGGGAATTTGTTCTGAGACCACGTAACAAGAATGTAATTGGCACAAAATGGGTTTTCAGAAATAAAATGAATGAAGATGGATAGGTGATCAGAAACAAGGCTCGATTGGTTTGTAAGGGTTATGCTCAGATCGAAGGTATAGACTTTGAAGAAACATATGCACCAGTTGCCAGAATAGAAGCTATCAAAATGATATTGGCCTACGCTTGCTCCAAAGACATAAAAGTGTATCAGATGGACGTAAAATCAGCTTTTCTAAATGGGGAATTGGAAGAAGAAGTCTATATCGAACAACCAGAAGGATTTCAACTTTCAGAAAATGAGGACTATGTATGCAGGCTCAAAAGGGCCTTATATGGACTAAAGCAAGCTCCAAGAGCTTGGTACTCCAGATTGGATAGGTACTTACTACAACAAAACTTTAAGAGGGGAAGTGCAGATAGCAATTTGTACATCAAGCAAGACAATGACAGCATACTTATCATTGAAGTTTATGTTGATGATATCATATTTGGAAGTGATGATGATTCACTGAGTCAACAATTTGCTAAGGACATGCAAAAAGAATTTGAAATGTCATTACTCGGTGAATTGACCTTCTTCTTGGGACTCCAGATATCTCAAAGAACAGAAGGCATTTTTATTACCCAGACAAAATACATTAAGGAGATTTTTAAGAAATTCCAGATGGAAGACTGTAAACCTGTGAGTACCCCTATGATCACTGGTTGTAAGCTAAGCAAAGACGATGAATCTAAGGAAGTTGATTAAAGGCTTAATAGGTCAATGATTGGTAGTCTACTATATGTAACTGCCTCCAGACCATATGTGATGCAAGCTGTTGGACAAGCTGCAAGATTTGAAGCTGCCCCGAGGGAAACTCACATTATAGCAGTTAAAAGGATCTTCAAGTATCTCAAAGGAACTTTGGATTTTGGACTTTGGTATCCAAAAGGGAATGATTTGACATTGATAGCCTATTCAGACGCAGATTGGGCAGGATGTGTTGACGATAGAAAAAGCACTAGTGGAACAGTTTCTTTTTAGGCGGTTGTCTGGTATCTTGGTGAAGCAAAAAGCAGTCTTCAGTGTCCTTATCAACCGCAGAAGCAGGATATATGACAACAACAGCTTGTTGTACTCAGATTCTTTGGATGAAGCAAACCCTGCAAGACATACACGTGACATGTAATGAGCCGATTCCTATTTTATGTGACAATACGAGTGCTATCAGTATCTCCAAGAATCCAGTTATGCATTCCAAGACCAAGCACATTCCAATCAAGTTTCACTTTCTTTGAGAACAGGTCACAGAAAAGAATATCAAGTTGGAATATATTGAGATAAAAGAACAGGTTGCAGACATTTTTACTAAGCCTCTCCCAAGAGAGACTTTTGAGTACCTCAAAGAAAAATTGGGAGTCATACTATCTCCTAATTGAATTCATCTATCTTCAACAACACTACAATATGACAGGGGGAGCATGCCAGAAGTACCCCTTTGCCATTGATGCCAAAGGGGGAGAAAAAGTTGAACAAGGTAGGTAAAAGAAGCATGATCTATGGGGGAGTTTTGTGGACAAAGAAAGCTCATTTGAAGGGGGAGCTTTGGAGTTGTCATCAATGACAAATGGGGAGATTGTTGACTAAATTGTCATTGATGCCAATAAGTGTGTGTCAGTATGTCTTGGTGCTCCTTGAGGAGCCTCTGAGGGTTGAGTAAGTGTCAGTGTCTAAGGAGACATTTTGACTTTGTCCAAGCCCAAGTCTGAAGCCCTTGGAGCCCTTGGTACATTGCCAAAAGCCCTGTAGAGTGCTTAAGTACCTCTAAGTTGGTTCGATGGTTCCCCGGTTGTTTCCTTGGTTTCCCAGTACCACAACCATGCCCTTTTGCCCTGGATTGTGTCCTTGGTGGGTTGAAAAAGTTGCAAGAGTCCAAATGACCCTTTCAGTGATCATTTGTGTTTGATAAAGGTCATGGTACCCTAAGAGAAGCCTAGGCACCCCACACCTTGATGGTTATGTATCTTTACTTGTGGTAACTCTAATAACCTAACAAACTACCCTAAAACCCTCACCCTTGGTTCCTAAGCCTAATCTACCCTATGCTCTTAAAACACTAACAACACACTAATATTGCCCATTGCACACATGGTTAATAATAATAATTTAAATGGTTAATAATAATAATTTAAACTACAGACATGGTTAATAAGTATTAAAACATAATTATAATAATATTAAGTTTAACGATAAAACATTGTTTAAAACAATTTTTACAAATAAATAAATATTTAAAATCCTCCACAAGTAGGCCCACCCATAAACAAATTAAACCTCATAAAGTTGAAATAGTAACAAAATTAAAACAATTTTTTTTAACATAAACAAAAGACATTTTGTAATGTTTAAATACTAAAATAAAACATTAAAAAGTTTAATAAATAAAACAATCTTTTATGGTGCTTAACAAGTCGGCCCCCATTAAATTATTATAACTTTTCATGTATATAAATACACACTTGTCACCTTTTGAATAAAAAAAAACGAATAAGCAAGTGATAGTTGACTGAGGTTTATTTCAGATGACTGAGGAAGATGAGTTCGCTGGTCTGAGGAAGAGGTTCTCTCTTATCCGAGTTTTCCACAGCTGAAATATTTTTTGGGTCAACTATATTATAACAATTCCCAGTTCTAAAATAGCCCGAGGTTGATGTGTTGCTGCCTTTAATCACAGATCCGAGCCCTAGACAGAACAGTTCAAGTTTTTCTTGGGAGTAGAAGGAAAGTTTGACTACGGGTCTTTTCGATGGTTTGTGAACTAGGTGGCAGCAGACCCAAATTTTTCAACAAAGTTTAATTATTGGGGACAGTCCGAGCCTGTTGGGTGCATGATTGACTGCTCATACAGTCTGAACCTTTGCAAGTCTGAGCAGTATACACCAGGGTTTTGGTTGATAACTTTTGCTGCCTTGTTTGCGGTCTCCACAGTCATCCTTAGTCCCGAATTTGGAGCAGTGGAAGGTGCAGTATAACTGAGGGTTACAGCAGCAGACCCAAACTTCTACAATTTGTACCAGACTTCAACCACCAACGAATGCATCCTTAGGTGACAGCAGTAACAACCCACCTTGTCAACTTTGTGACAGTCCAGAAATTCAAGCATGAAAGTAGTATCACTGAGTTGTGATGACAGATTGAGGCTCTTTCACACTGGTATAATAGCAGCATACCAATTACAGAGACATCCTTTTTGGTCTATTTATCATACTCTTTTCAAGAAGAACAGTGCAGAGGTTGTATAGACCTGAGTTAGAGGTTGGGAGTATACAGTTCTTCCTTTGCAGTGATTTGTCATAGTCTTGGGTCATCTACAACAAAACAAGGTATGCATGAACAGTTACATATGGTGAAAGAGTGAGGTTGACTACACATTTCAAGGTATGATTATTAGTGATGTATTGATGCATGCGGCATGTAGTGAATATGAACAAATATCTGAATATAAAGTGATATGTAGAGAAATGTGATATGTACAATAGAATGTAAGTGTATATAGTGTACATACAAGTGTATATACAGTAAGAATATGTACAGTATTGTGTGAAAATGGTATGTACAAGTGTACAAGTGTTAAAGTATTAATGTGCAAGTGAATGTACAAGTTGAAGTGTGAAATTATGATCCATTATATGAGGATGAATGCCTTGATATGATACATGAAGATGATGATGTGATGATCCATGATGATGCACTCTATGATACTAATGCACTCCTACACTTTATGATACTTAATGTACACTATATTGACGATACATACCATGCCATTTAAAGATAACCTATGATGATGTTCAGAAATAGCAGATCAGAGATTCTTCAGTAATTGTGGATGACAATGAGCAGTGTGTGGCAGTGATATCTACAGGGATGATTTGACAGTGACTACAGTGCAGAGGTTATCAGCAGTAGAGTTTGGTATGTGACAGGTCCACAGGTTCGACAATCTTCTTTTTATCAGGGTGGCAGGACGGGGCAAGGAAAGTAGGTCGTAGCCTCCTTCCGGTTGAAACCGGAAAACTAGGGAGTGGCAGCTTCCTTCAGGTCGTAGCCTGTAAATCAAGGGGTCGTAGCCTCCTTCCAGTTGAAGTTGGAAAATTGAAGTCTATATAATAAGGGGGTTGTTCCCTCCTTCTAGTTATTTCTGGAAAACTATTTTTAAAATGCTTCCGTGGTTTAACCCCCAGAACTTGGGTTTCCACGTCAAAAACTATTGTGTACTGTGCATCTCATTATTTTTATACACATTGATGATGTGCTGTGATTGGTGATTAGCAACCCGCTTTTTGATTAAAATTTTAAATAGTACAAATACTGATTCACCCCCCTCTCAGTATTTCAACAAATCTCACGCAAAAGAAGGCTTGCTTGGGCACGAGAAGTAATTGAAAAAGAAGAAAGACATGGTGTCCCAGAAGGAACCATCAGAGAAAGAAAGAAGCCAAAGCCATACCCTAGTGATGTGGCTTTGATGTGCAATCTCGTTGACAAAGAACCTGTATGCTTTGAAGAAGCAATAAAGCAGAAGGAATGGGTAGATGCCATTCGAGGAATACCAATCCATTATAAAGAATGATGTATGGGAAATAGTACCAAGACCAAAGAACAAGTTGATGGTATCCTCGAAATGGATCTACAAAACAAAGCATTCGACAGACGATAGTATCGAAAAGTACAAGGCAAGATTCGTAGCTCACGGATTCTTCCAGAAGGAAGGAATCGAATATGAGGAGACATTTGCACCAGTATCTAGGTACACCTAAATTAGAACCATCCTTTCCTTGGCATCCAAAATGAAGTGGAAGTTACATCAGATGGATGTAAAGACAACTTGCCTAAATGGTTTGATAGAAGAAGAAGTATCTATTGAACAACCACGAGGTTTTGAGACAGATAATCAGAAAACTCATGTATGCAAACTCAAGAAGGCATTGTATGGGTTGAAGCAAGCACCCAGAGCATGATATGGAAGAGTTGATGGATTTCTAATGAGGTTGGGCTTTACCAAGAGTAAAGCAGATTCCAACCTCTATTTTAAAATTGAGGGTGATGGGCTTATGATATTACTACTCTATGTGGATTATCTATTCTTGACAGGTGAAGACAAGCCCAACAACGAATGTAAGAAGAAGCTCGCTGCAGAGTTTGAGATGATAGACCTTGGAGTGATGCACTACTTTCTGGGTCTTGAAGTATGGCAGTATCCATATGAGATTTTTCTAAACCAAGGAAAATATATGGTAGAGATCCTAAAGAGATTTGGGATGATGGATTGCAAGGCTATGGCTACTCCGATAACAACAAATTTGAAGCTATTGAATGATGACTTTTAGAGATAGTAGATGTCACCTTATACAGACAAATTATTGGTTCTCTAATGTACTTAACCAATACAAGGCCAAATGTATGTTTTGCTGTAAACACTCTAAGTTAATATATGGTGAATCCGAGACATATTCACCTAGTAGGAGCAAAACATGTGGTGAGGTACCTAAAGGGGACTTTAGACTATGGTCTCAGCTATACATCAGATGGCGAGATAAGATTACATGGATTTACAAATTCAGATTGGGTAAGAAATGCCGAAGATAGAAAGAGCACTTTAGGATGTTGTTTTAGTTTGGGATCAGGCATGATCTCATGGTTCAGTAGAAAGCAATCCAGTTGTAATGCCCCGGTTTTGACCCCGTTGCACTAGATGTATATGATGTATATATATTGTAATGATCTTGGTGCGGAGCTAAAGGCCAAAGCCCCACCATTGATCGGTAATGCTATGTTTTGGATTTAAATTTGTCACCGATGGTATATCGGGGCATGCAGCATATATTATGTTGGCCATCATGTAAATGTGCATCATAATTAATTAATGGACACAACCAGCTACGGTCGCGGCAACTAAATCGAATGGGGCATGATTTCCTAAGGATAAGGGGGGGGTGAAATATTTAACCTATGGGCCAATGGGGAAAAGCCAAATGTCTATGAGAAAACCCATCAAACTGTCAACTACCTTTCTTGTCTTTTTCCCCAATCATTTATTTCTGCCAGAATGTGGTTGAGTTAGTTATTGCATGGAATGGGAAGAGTATGGGCAAAAATTCGAATTGGGCAGAGACCCATTTTTGAAAAACATGTTCTGACTTCCTTGGCAAGGAAAATGCCCAAAAATGTATGCCATTCTGCCATGCATCCACGTTTTTCCATTTTTCCTCACCATTCTCCTTCACGTTGGGGCTTTTGGGAGCAGCTGGAGTTTTTCCTGTGTCTTTCATTCCACGTTTTTGGTTGTTGTCTTCATTTTTCCCATGGATTAGAGGTCGTTTTTGTAGTGCCAGGGATTGGGTTGTCTTCCTCACGTTTTGGGAGCTGCTGGTGCATTTTTCCATTCACGTTTTTGTAGCTTCATGTGTTTTTACCATGGCTGTGAAGGGCCATTCACGTTTTTGGCTGTCTCACCGGCTATTGGTCTCACACACATACTATTTGGGGCGTTTTTCCCTGCTGTGAGTTGTGCTCACTGATAAGCTTCAGGACTGTGTGTTTTTCCCCATGTTGTGAGTCATTTTTTGCTGTTACGTTTGGGGACTGTTGTAGATGGGTTGAAGTCGTTTTTCCCTGGTTTAAGCTGTAATAGCTAAATTAATTGTCGGAGTGCAATGGTTGGTCTTCGGACTGTGAGAGGAGCAGAGATGTTGGCTTAGATTTGCTTGATAAACCTGGTGGCTGGAAACCACACAGACAGAGCTAGAGGGCTGGCCTTCTTCTCCATCACCCCTGAATAGCACTGGAAGGGAATGCAGGGCCTGAGGGACTGTGTAGCAGAGAAGGAACTGATTCCTTGTGTTGGGTGTGGATGGGTGTCTTAGAGGTCAGGCTAGTTCTAGTGTAGGTGTCCTTGGCTCTGTAATGAGCTCACCAGCTTAGCAAATTGCCTCCATCAGCTCCTTAATGGCCTGATAAACCCAACTTTGTTGGCTTGGCTATGTGTTATGTGTATCCTGGCTATGTGTAAGCCTGCTAGTTCCCTTATTCCTTGGAGAATCATGCCCAGCTCGGGGGTGGCAGCGCTGCTGAGAGATTAAGGAGTACGCTAGCCTATGGTTGGGTGGAACGTTGCAGCGACGTAGCTGGTTGCGGATCGAGTTCATCATAAGATAAGTGATCTTGTTTATTTTGCCTCTGCAATCTTAATTTACTGTTAAGGAAATTGATGAACATGTGAATGAATGCTTGTTTAAATGCATGTTGATTCCGCTGTGCAAGGATAAATAATCATAGATGTGCATAATATACAATTGTAGCTGTGTCTGCTAGATAATTGCATCTGTGCCTGACAAAGTCTCATATGTGCATATTTAAGTTCAATGCATACGTTTAAGCATTTTGTTTATGTAATTTTTTAAGCCTGTACATGTTCATGGGCGCTTAGCCCGGCCTGATAAAGATAGTAGTCACGTCCTCTACGCCGGTCGGAGGCATGGGGACGTGACACCAGTATTGCACTTAGTACGGCAGAAGCTGAATACATTGCAGCATGTTCAGCTTGTAGCGAAGCAGTATGGCTTCGAAAGATGTTGACAAGATTATTTGACGCAGAAACATATGTGACTAATATCCATTGTGATAATCGAAGTTGTATTAAGATGACAGATAACTTGGTGTTTAATGATAAGTCGAAACATACTGAAATTAGATATCATTACATTTGGGATATGGTACAGAAGGGAGCTGTAAAGCTCAAGTATATTCCTATAGAGGAACAAGTGGCAGATGTGTTGACTAAGCCTTTGTCTCGTGTAAAGTTTGAATACTTTCGAGACGAGCTTGGCATAGTCCGAAAGGACCTCTCCCGAAAGAGGGAGTGAAGAAGTTGGTAGAAGGCCCTTCTGTTGCAGTGGTGTGGTAGCTCGGCCTAGGGTAGGGTAAGTCTAGCTAGGCTTGTTGGCCCAAAAGGGTTAGCAAGTCAGACGAGGCCTGGCGACCCTAAGGGGGATTAGTATGTTTGGCTAGTCTTGCTTGGCCCGAAAGGGTTAGTAAGCCAGACAAGGCTTGTAGGTCCCCAAGGAGATTGTAATATCCCAACTGATATTCTATTGTATCTTGATAGTATGTTTGTAGGCTCGGTGCCTCAGTTATGCTAGGAAGATAAATAAAATTTGCATGCAAAATAGTGTCGTGCCAAATGGTCCTAAAATATAGCTGATCTAGAGTAATAATAGGAGAAAGACTGTTGGTGAGAGAAAGTACACTTACCACTAATAATAATGCTAATAGTCCGTCATTATGTAGGAGACATGCATGCCATGGAGGTAGAAAGAGATGTAGTGCTGCTCTCCAGTAGTTGACGCCTAGCTAAGGAAAACACCCTCTTCAAGGTTGTTCTTCACGTTTTGGATTCAATATGTGGCCGATGAAGCTGAGATTTGCTAGGAAGCATAGTATAGGATGATCACAGAGATAGGAAGGTACATGCGGAAGTTTTGACCCCCTTTTGTGCCTTAGCGAATTGATCTTCTTCAGAATGGGTGACTCCCTCTTTCCTCACGTTTTTGCTGGTGGAGGCTCTTAATGAGCCCAGAGTGAAATGATAATCACTCAATATGATGATGTACCCTTGCTGAGAAAAATGGTGGAAGCATGCAAAATATTTACTGGATTTATGAATGCTTAGCTAATGGATTTGGGATTTCCAGCTGTTCCCCAGCAGCGAAATGTGCAACTGCAATAAACTCTCTCTTTGGCTGTTGAATGATCGAACCAAGAATAAAGAAGATGATGAATAGCTGATGGTAGATCTGGATGATCTATCCTGAAGTGATTAGGATAGATAAATTTCACTGCTGAAACCCCTTTTTAGTTGAAGACCTTCATCTCCAACCCCAACTTGCTGCCACAACACCTGCTGCTGCTGTAGAAACCAAACTCAATAATAATAATCTTGGATGCCTTAATTAATTTGGAGAGATGTAGCCCATAGAGGAAGCAAGCATCTAAGAGGCCCCATTGGGGGTCTCCATTGGAGAAGCTCATGGAGAGGTTCCAACCTTGTAGTTCCAGCTCAAAGAGCAAGCATGGCTCCATCATGTTCGAAGGTGATCCGGTGTAGGAGACAAAGAAGCAGAGTCAATTCGAGGAGGCAACATTCCAATTTGCATTTGAAGGCAAGTAGCGACCATCTACACTCTCATCCCGAAGGACAAAGGTGAAGGGATTGGTTGGTAAGAGTGTGGCTTTGGTTTTATTGATGCACTTGTCATGCAAACATATTGTCGTCTATTGAGACTATCCTGCAGAAGATCGGGTGGCGTAGCTCGAGGTTCGTGGCTCGTAGAGTCAGTTGAAAGAGTGTGATTTGCAACATTATGCAAGTCTTTGATCCGCTCGAGGTTCTTGGCTCGTAGAGTCAGTTGAAAGAATGTGATTGGCTACATTGGGAAAATATCTTCATGTCCAAGTTTGGCAAATTCTTGAGACAAAGGAGGCAGGCATTTGCTTGCTTGATTTCTACAGTCTTCGATTGAGTCCTATAGCTTGTGCACTTATGTGACCCATCAGAGGCAGTTATGGTGCGGCGGTAGAGATGAATAGATGATGAAGACTCTGCAGGTGAACCCGTTGTGATGTATCTTATGTATTTGTGCATCTTTACAATGGATTGGTCACTTTATTTTGGAGTAGGCCCGGAGACGTAGCCAGGAGATCTCGTGAACTCCGTAATCAAATTGTGTCCCTAATGTGCTTGAATGATTTTTCATTTTTATGTGGATGATTCTATGTTACACACTTATATTATGCTCATGTTCACTTGCACTAACGTCAGAAAAACGATCCTATTGGTCTCGATTGTTTCAAGGGGGTTCGATGACTTTTCGGGCTCGCCCCCGAGATCAGATCAAGTGGTATCAGAGCAGGCTGACAAGTGTCGCAGGTTGTGGACTGTTATAAGCAAAAGTTTGCAGTGTGCAAAAATCCAAGAATTGGAAGCAGTTTGTGCAGGCACCAATGAAGCAAGAAGTAGATGACCATACCTGCAAGAAGCTTTTGGGGACCAAAAGTCTTCCTAGTGGGGAGGAATGATCCGAGAGGATCTAAAAAGGCCAATTTTCAAAATCATCATATTGCAACAAAAATAGTACCATGTCGAAGAGCTCATCAAGTCGATTCCAACGGTGCAAACGGCGTGTCAAATGGACTCCGGATGCAAAAGATATTGCGTTTTGAAGTTTGGCCCCAACAGGGAAAATTTTGCTGAAGTGCCACGTGGCACTCCCTCAAGCTGCCACGTGGTAGTCAAAAAGTGCATTCTAATGACATGGCATGATAATGTGTCATGATGATGTGTCATGCTGACATGGCATGATGATGTGGCATGGTGACATGGCATGCTGATGTGGCATGGTGACATGGCATGATGAAGTGGCATGATGACTAGCATGGATGCATTTGTGCTTGAAATGAGTTTTAGGACATTCATGCATTTACTCATGAGAAATTGTAAAATGATTAATATTTGAAGTGAGTGGAAAAATTACTCACATATTGCTCATTTATTTTATTCCTTGAGTTGTTATGAAGTTAATGCATGGTTGTAACAAAAAACAAACATGCCATATTTGTAAAGAAGTTGTAACAAGTTGGTTTATGGTTGAAAAGCCAACATGCTATTTAAAAAAGGGATTTTGTTATGCAATGGATTATTGTTGGATTTTGTAAATGTCATTATGGGGAAGTAACTAAATGTGAAAACCCATGGGCATGTGGGCATGAACCATATTTTTGGTTTATGTTCTTAAAAGCCAAACCAATTTGGAGAATCACATGTATCATGCCACCAAGAGTAGCTTCTCCTATTTAAGCACTTGTCATGTGCATTTGAGGGGAGCTCAAGTTTGGAGAGATGTAGCCCATAGAGGAAGCAAGCATCTGAGAGGCCTCATTGGGGGTCTCCATTGGAGAAGCTCATGGAGAGGCTCCAACCTTGTAGTTCCAGCTCAGAGAGCAAGCATGGCTCCATCATGTCTGAAGGCGATCCAGCGTAGGAGACAAAGAAGCAGAGTCAGTTCGAGGAGGCAACATTCCAATTTGCATTTGAAGGCAAGTAGCGACCATCTACACTCTCATCCCGAAGGACAAAGGTGAAGGGATTGGTTGGTAAGAGTGTGACTTTGGTTTTATTGATGCACTTGTCATGCAAACATATTGTCGTCTATTGAGACTATTCTGCAGAAGATCGTGTGGCATAGCTCGAGGTTCGTGGCTCGTAGAGGCAGTTGAAAGAGTGCGATTTGCAACATTATGCAAGTCTTTGATCCGCTCGAGGTTCGTGGCTCGTAGAGGCAGTTGAAAGAGTGTGATTGGCTACATTGGGAAAATATCTTCATGTCCAAGTTTGGAAACTTCTCGAGACAAAGGAGGCAGGCATTTGCTTGCTTGATTTCTGCAGTCTTCGATTGAGTCCTATAGCTTGTGCACTTATGTGACCCATCAGACGCAGTTATGGTGGGGCAGTAGATATGAATAGATGATGAAGACTCTGCAGGTGAATCCGTTGTGATGTATCTTATGTATTTGTGCATCTTTGCAATGGATTGGTCACTCTATTTTGGAGTAGGCCCGGAGACGTAGCCAGGAGATATGGTGAACTCCGTAATCAAATCGTGTCCCTAATGTGCTTGAATGATTTTTCATTTTCATGTGGATGATTCTATGTTACACACTTATATTATGCTCATGTTCACTTGCACTAACGTCAGAAAAACGATCCTATTGGTCCCGATTGTTTCGAGCGGGTTCGATGACTTTTCGGGCTCGCCCCCGGGATCAGATCAAGAAACTTCAAAGCGCAATATCTTTTGCATCCGGAGTCCGTTTGACACACCGTTTGCACCGTTGGAATCGGATTGACGAGCTCTTCGACGTGGTACTATTTTTGTTGCAATATGATGGTTTTGAAAATTGGCCTTTTTAGATCCTCTCGGATCATTAAACATGTGAAGGGGGTCTTCTCAAGCTATATAAATCCTCTTATTCTCCATTTTCCAGGTCATGCTTTAGAGTGGAGACTTTGTAGCTAAAGGAGAGAAGGGAGATTGCGTAGCTCTGCAGGAGGAAGGTACGAGTGTTTATACTCGTTTTACACCATCTTCAGGCTTCGGAGTTGCCGAAAGCAGTCTGGTTGTGTTTTGGGCAGCGGTTCTCTTCCTGACCATTGTCGCCAAGGTCATGCTTTGGAGTGGAGACTTTGTAGCTAAAGGAAAGAAGGGAGATTGCGTAGCTCTGCAGGAGGAAGGTACGAGTGTTTATACTTGTTTTACACCGTCTTCAGGCTTCGGAGTTGCTGGAAGCAGTCTGGTTGTGTTTTGGGCAGCGGTTCTCTTCCTGACCATTGTCGCCAAGGTCATGCTTTGGAGTGGAGACTTTGTAGCTAAAGGAGAGAAGGGAGATTGCGTAGCTCTGCAGGAGGAAGGTAGGAGTGTTTATACTCGTTTTACACCGTCTTCAGGCTTCGGAGTTACTGGAAGCAATCTGGTTGTATTTTGGGCAGCGGTTCTCTTCCTGACCATTGTCGCCAAGGTATCATTGTATCATTGCCATGTATTTTGCCTTATGCTGAGATTATAGATCGGCCCTCCTATTAAGAAGCAAACCCGGAGACGTAGTCCATCCATGACGAACTCCGTTATCAACTTGTTGTCTTTATGTGCATATTGTCTATGCTGTTTGGTTCTCTTCTTATGGATTTGTGAGCTTCATTCATGCTCTTTATGCAATTCATGTTAACGTCATAGAGTAGCAAAGATCTTGTTTTCAGATCAAGTGGTATCAGAGCAGGCTGACAAGTGTTGCAGGTTGTGGACTGTTATGAGCAAAAGTTTGCAGTGTGCGAAAATCCAGGAATTGGAAGTAGTTTGTGTAGGCACCAATGAAGCAAGAAGTAGATGAGCATACCTGCAAGAAGCTTTTGGGGACCAAAAGCCTTCCTAGTGGGGAGGAATGATCCGAGAGGATCTAAAAAGGCCAATTTTCAAAATCATCATATTGCAACAAAAATAGTACCATGTCGAAGAGCTCGTCAAGTCGATTCCAACGATGCAAACGGCGTGTCAAACGGACTCCGGATGCAAAAGATATTGCGTTCTGAAGTTTGGCCCCAACAGGGAAAATTTTGGCTGAAGTGCCACGTGGCACTCCCTCAAGCTGCCACGTGGTAGTCAAAAAGTGCATTCTAATGACATGGCATAATAATGTGGCATGATGATGTGGCATGGTGACATGGCATGATGACTAGCATGCATGCATTTGTGCTTGAAATGAGTTTTAGGACATTCATGCATTTACTCATGAGAAATTGTAAAATGATTAATATTTGAAGTGAGTGGAAAAATTACTCACATATTACTCATTTATTTTATTCCTTGAGTTGTTATGAAGTTAATGCATGGTTGTAACAACAGGCAAACATGCCATATTTGTAAAAAAGTTGTAACAAGTTGGTTTATGGTTGAAAAACCAACATGCTATTTAAAAAAGGGATTTTGTTATGTAATGGATTATTGTTGGATTTTGTAAATGTCATTATGGGGAAGTAACTAAATGTGAAAACCCATGGGCATGTGGGCATGAACCATATTTTTGGTTTATGTTCTTAAAAGCCAAACCAGTTTGTAACTGATCCCAATTTGGAGAATCACATGTATCATGCCACCAAGAGTAGCTTCTCCTATTTAAGCACTTGTCACGTGCATTTGAGGGGAGCTCAAGTTTGGAGAGATGTAGCCCATAGAGGAAGCAAGCATATGAGAGGCCCCATTGGGGGTCTCCATTGGAGAAGCTCATGGAGAGGCTCCAACCTTGTAGTTCCAGCTCAGAGAGCAAGCATGGCTCCATCATGTCCGAAGGCGATCCAGCGTAGGAGACAAAGAAGCAGAGTCAGTTCGAGGAGGCAACATTCCAATTTGCATTTGAAGGCAAGTAGCGACCATCTACACTCTCATCCCGAAGGACAAAGGTGAAGGGATTGGTTGGTAAGAGTGTGACTTTGGTTTTATTGATGCACTTGTCATGCAAACATATTGTCGTCTATTGAGACTATCCTGCAGAAGATCGTGTGGCGTAGCTCAAGGTTCGTGGCTCGTAGAGTCAGTTGAAAGAGTGGGATTGGCTACATTGGAAAAATATCTTCATGTCCAAGGTTGGCAACTTCTTGAGACAAAGGAGGCAGGCATTTGCTTGCTTGATTTCTGCAGTCTTCGATTGAGTCCTATAGCTTGTGCACTTATGTGACCCATCAGAGGCAGTTATGGTGCAGCGGTAGAGATGAATAGATGATGAAGACTCTCTAGATGACTCCGTTGTGATGTATCTTATGTATTTGTGCATCTTTGCAATGGATTGGTCACTCTATTTTGGAGTAGGCCCGGAGACGTAGCCAGGAGATCTGGTGAACTCCGTAATCAAATCGTGTCCCTAATGTGCTTGAATGATTTTTCATTTTCATGTGGATGATTCTATGTTACACACTTATATTATGCTCATGTTCACTTGCACTAACGTCAGAAAAACGATCCTATTGGTCCCGATTGTTTCGAGCGGGTTCGATAACTTTCCGGGCTCGCCCATGGAATCAGATCATTGACCCTATGCAAACAACCACGACTTGCTAAATCACAATGCACACAACAAAACAATAGATACAGGGATGCCAAGAATTATGGCTTTCCATTAAATGGTAATAGATTATATGTTTGTTTACAAGTAAGGGTGAAGTCCCTTGTGGCACAATCGACCCTATACACTACAACTTAGCTCAATGGTTGTACATGGTTCATCTCTAAAACCAGGAGGAATATCAACAATTCCCACGGTTCAAGCCCCTTCTCTCTTGCCTCAATGCCTATTTATACAATTCGACACCTGCTCAGGCTGGCTTATAGAAGCTTTCAACTTCCTTTGGAATTCTCCTCATCGTGGAGTGCCATCTGGCATCCTCACCTACTGCCATGACTTTTCCTACAACATTTCACCTACCTATGTTGTGTCTTGTACACACCCTTGTCATTTCTGTGTTCTTGGAAGAATTTGACATTCTTGGAATTCTCATTGGTCAACTCTTCATTGGTACTCATCAGCTCTCATTTGTCGTCTGCTGCAAAGTTGTTGTTGCGTTGCCTTCATTCACATGTCCATTGACATTCCCTTCAACTAGACTACTTTCTCACTCAGTCTTCCTTCCGTCTCGTTGCCCATCATCGACAACGTCTGGTTGGAATTCCTACGATGCTTCTTCCCCTGCATCGACCTTCACTCCTCGACCTTCTCATCTCCACGACCAATCGTAACTAGTCTTTGCTTCGACTGTCATTCAGTTAGTTTATCCATGTTGACTTCTCTAGCTCGACTTCTCTTTTCACCCATCATCATTCCCATCGACTGGACTTCACTCTGCTCCACTGGCTATAACTAGCCATCTTCTCCGATTGTACTCAATCGTCTTCACGTCGACTCCTTGCTTGATTGGCTCTTTGACTAGCTTCTCACCCTCGCCTTGACTTGGATTTGCCTTTGAGTAGGCTCATGGTCTAGCCCTTCCATCCTTGCGATTGACATATTCTTTTGACCTCCTTCGACTGTTGTATGGTCATGTACCCCATGCGTCGGTTTCTTCTTCAACTGGCCTAGTCTTTAGACTAGTTCCAATTCTACCATGACTTTTCTCTCTGACCCAAGTTTGCTCCTGGTAATCTCAGACTCCAACTCGACCAGTTGCCTTCGTCGACCCTTTTGTCGAATACACAATCCTCCAACTAATTCTTCCTTGACTACAACTGCACAACCGTTTGCCACCACTTCTAGTCTGCCTCTCGACCAGTTTTTAACAATCATCTTTGTCGATCGCTTTCTTTGACCCGACTACATGGGCTCACACAATACCCACTTCTTCTGGAAGTTCACCATTTGCCTTCCAGTTGACTCCCTTATCGCATATCTTTGTCGATTGATCTTAAGCTTGATGCCCCTGCATCATACTCCCCAAGTTCACAGAAGCTTGTCCTCAAGCCGAGGATTCTTCTCTTGCAAGATCCTAATACTTGCATTATTTTCAGTGGCGGTGTCGAAGCTTATACCATGTGTGGTGTTGAACTTGATGCAGACAGGAAACAAATGAGAGCCAATAAGTAGCAGTGGGGAGTTGACCAACGTGAATTCTGAGAATGTCGAATTCCAAGAACGCAAAAGTGATAGAGGCGTGTCTAGGACGCAACAAAGGTAGGTGAAATAGTTGCAGGGTAGTCATGTCGATAGGCGAGGATGCCAGATGACACTATGCATCGAGGAGAATTCTAGAGGAGGCTGGAAGCTTCTAGAAGCCACTTGAGCAGATGCATGAAATGTATAAATAGACATTGAGGCCAAAGAGAAGGGGCTCGAACCCTGAGAATTGTTGGTATTCCTCCTGATTTTGTCTGTCATTGATAGGTTCCCTTGGCTAACTCTTAGTTTACTGCGGTGGGGTTTGGGTATTTTTGCTTTTTGGTAGTGTTTATTTCTTGTCTGAGTTTTGGAGCTGGAGTGTATATAAACTCACTGGTTCGCTCTCAGGTGGGAAGTACGTGATTTTCTATTAGTGAGCATCGTCTTTGACTTTAAGGATTCCATGGTGGGGTTTTTGGGTTTTACGTTGGTTGACTTCGCCCTTCTTGTTTCTACTGTCGGTTTTTGTCCATACCTTCCTGCCTTTTAGCAGTGCTTGGTTTCCTTCGGTGGGAAGCACGTGTTTCCTGGTCATGAGTTTGTTTGAAGGCAGGTTTCTATTGCCCTTTTTTAGTTCTGAGACGGTTTCCAGGGTGTCTTGTGTCTTGCCTCTTTCTTTTATGGCTACCTTTGTCAGAGCTTGACCTGTTTCTCTCGCTGGTAATTTTTGGTGTCAGTCGTATGGCAGGTTCCAAACCCTTCTAAGCGGGTTTCGGAACCGGTTTTGAAACGACCTTTGGTTTTTAAAGCTCAGAGGAAAGTGAAAGCTGTCAAAGCTTTGGAGGCTAAGCGCAACTTTGCCCTTGATTAGGACATCTTTATGGAAAAAGTGGAGGCTCTTTGCAATAGAGCTCTGGTTGGCAGGCTCGAGTACTACAAAATGGAGAAAGATGATTGGGTAGAGTGGGCAACACGGAACTGGAACCCTTTAATCGATTATGTCCCGACCGTTAGTCGTCTTGCAAATGGTTGGTTAGTTTTATTTTTCTCGACGGTAATGACGCCTCCAAGATACTTAATACCCTTCAGACCATCCGTAAAGGCTCTCGGGAGCTGAGTCGGTTGCATGTAGATTTTGACCGTCTTCGTGAAAGGGTTGTGAAGCAACTTTTGTGGGTTTTTCTACCAACATTGCCCTTACCTATTTTGAGTCGTGATGTCCTCATTGGTATTGCAAATTCCCTGGGTAGATTTGTGGTCATGGATGAAAACTTCCTCCACTCTTTTGATAAGCGCATGGCCCGTGTTTTGGTCGAACTTGACGTTCCCTGTGGACTGCCTCCGAAAATTGATATTCTCTGTGATGATGAAGTGCATGTGCAAAAGCTGGATTATCAAAATATCTTGTTTTGTTGTCATTTCTGCCACGAGACTGGGCACCTTAGGCATAAATGCCCCTCCTTGCTTCATGGCTCCCCTTCATCGTCTGGCAGCTCCAAGAAGGACGTGCGGAAGATAGGAAATCTGCACTTCATTGATATTATTATCGAGGCTCCTCCTTCGCCGCTCCCAACAGGTATGTACAGTTTTGTCTCTCCTTCAAACTGTGAAGATTTGACAAAAGGGGAACTGGATTATATTGAAGATGTTGAAAAAATTGCTAGTTCCAGTCGTTTGTTGGTACTTATGCCCTATGTTGTTGATTCCTCGTTAGGACCTGTCAATTCTAGGGGTGAGAGGTTTTTAAATGTCAGTGAGAAGGTTTATGATTTGGTTGGGGGACTTGACTCTAGAGAGTCAGTTGACGCTGCTCTTTTACCGCCTTCCATTCCGACATTTGATACCCCTCTCTTCTCACCGAATGGCATTCCCCCATTATCGAGGGTGGCTCCTTTATTAACTCTGGTTAGGGTTGATCCTCCTATAAGCCCTCGGGACTCTCCCTCTTTCACTGACCTGGCCCTCCTAGACTCTCTATTGATCTTTACCGATAAGACTCCCCTCTCTTCTACCATTCCTTTGGCTTCCATTAGACACGAGAATGTGACCATTCGAAGAGCCAAAATACCTAAACATGATACGCTTCAGTGGGAGTCAGGGAGTGATGTTCATTACATTTCTCTGTGAGCCAAGATTAAGGAAGCGCCTAGGCTGGTCACTCCCGTAATCTTTTTTCCTCCCCTGGGGTGCTTAGAGCAACGTCACCCCTGCTTTGGGACTTTAATGAGACTTCTCACCCTAAATATTCGTGGTTTTTGAGGGCTCACCAAGCTAAAAGCTATCAGTTCTATGCTTTCTGTTTGAAGACATGATATGATTTTTTACAAGAAACTATGTGTGCTCATGACATGCCTTTTTCCAAAAAATAAACTCGATTGGGAATTTTGTGGCATCGACTCTAATTGTCTCTCTGGTGGTCTTCTTACGGGTTGGGATCCCTTAGTTTCCCATTGTAAAGCCTTTTCCTCCACTATTGGTATTCTAGTCAAGGTCAGGTTTAGGGGTTTGAACACTGAACTTTCCTGCCTAAACTGTTATGGCCCTTATTTTGATAGGGAACTTTTTTGGAATGTAGCCATTGATGGGGGCATATTTAATCATCCCAACTTGATTAATGCAGGTGACCTAAATTTCACACTTTCAGATGCTGAGATTTGGGGACTGGAAACCCACATCAATCCTCTTACCCCTTACTTTTCTCAGTGATTGATCCACACTAATATGCTGGACTTAACACCTGCATGTATGGGCGCAACATGGAGGAATGGTAGGATTGGGGATGATGGCATTAGTAAGAGGCTTGGTCAGTTTCTAGCATCTGACTCATTGTTGTCTTTGTTCTCTAAACACAGAACCCGGTCCCATTCTTTGGTGATCTCATACCACTTTGAGTGGGATGATCTATCCTTCAAGCAAAATTTTCCTTTCAAATTCAATCGAGCATGGTTGATGGAGGAAGATTTCTCACACCTTGTTAAAACTTCTTGGTCCTCTGAGGTGTCACAATCTTATTGTGATGATATGAACTGTTTGGTTTTGAAATTAAAATGACTGAAAGGTGAAGTAAAAAGCTGGGAAAAGAAGAAAAGATTGGGGCAGGGGTCGGAATTAGCTAATATTGAATTGGAGTTGTAACATATTTTCTCAAAATATCCTTCTGGCATTCCCTCTGAAGAAGAGGCTCACATACTGGTTTCCATTAGGAGTCGAAAAGAGAAAATTCTGGCTCAAGAGGTGCTGGCCTCGAGACTAAAAAGTCGGGCTATCTGGATTGCTCTGGGAGATGCCAACACAGTTTTTTCATAGTTTTGCTTCAGGAAGACGAACTATTAATTCTATCTGGGATTTACAGTATGGAGATGGTAATATCATCCGTGAATGGGCTCAACTTAAAACACTGGGGGGAAAAAACTTCTCAACACTGTTTATGGATGATGGAAGTGCTTCCATTTCAGAGCAATTAAAAGTCATTAAATTGTTCCCCTCCTTTTTCTCTCTCGAGGATGCAACTTTTATGGGAGCTGAGGTGTCGATGGTGGAAGTGGAGGAAAAAAGTCATGGTCTTGACGGCTGGTCGGTTGAATTCTTCTTGATTTTCTTTGAGCTGGTATGTGTTGATTTATTACAGTCCCAGAAAGAAGGTAAGATACACCATTCTATCAATTCTACCTTCCGACTCTCATCTCGAAATGTGAAAAGCCTAAATCCTTTGCAGATTTCCGTCCAATCTCTCTTTGCAACCTGATTTATAAGCTTATTACAAAAATCATTTCCAATAGGTTAAAGCCTATTTTAGCTAGGGTTATTTCAATTGAACAATTCGGTTTTTTGAAGAACAAACAAATCCTTAAGCTGGTGGGTATTTCACAGGAAATCATTCACACTATAAAGACAGAAGTTGGAAGCTTTGGTTCTCAAATTGGACCTCATAAAATATTTTGATATAGTAAACTTGACTTTTCTGCGTCTCTTACTATTACAGGTGGGTTTAACCTTGGAAACTGTAAATTGGATTATGGGATGTGTTTCTTCTGCAAACTTCTATGTGCTTGTCAATGGCTCTCATTCAGGTTTCTTCAATTCTTCCAGGGGCATAAGACAAGGATGTATGTTGTCGCCTCTTCTCTTTCTCTTGGTGATAGAAGGACTCGGTCTCCTTACAGGGGATGCAAAGAGAAATGAGAAAAATTCAAGGTATCCAAATATCTCCCACACTATCCATTACTCATTTACTCTTCGTGGATGATGTTGTTTTATTTGGGAACGGAACCTGAGAGGCGTGGAAAGCATATAAAGATGAACTTGAGATTTTCTATTCGACTTTAGGGATGAGAATTAGTTTGGAAAAATATTCTTTTCTCTGCAATGACTTAAAAGAGGACGTGATCAACAAAATTAGTGTTATCCTCCCTTATAATATGAACCCGATTGAAAAAGGCTTTAAATATTTGGGCTATCGGCTTAAACCCTTTAGTTATGGTCTGAACGACTGGCAGTGGATTATCAAAAAGTTTGAAAGAAGGCTTAGTAATTGGTTCTACAGATACTTTTCTATGGGTGGCAAACTGATTCTTATCAGATAGGTTTTGTGCGGTATCCCTGTATATTGGTTCTCTTTGGAAAGGATACCAAAATCTATTCTAAGAATACTCGGACAATATATTTTCACTTTCCTTTGGGGTGGCACTGTTAATAAGCCCAAGTTGCATTTAGATGTTTGGAAAACTATCTCAAGGCCTTTTACTTTTGGGGGATGGAATATAAAAATCTGGAATGGTTTAGTATCTCACTCAAGATCAAGAGCCCGTGGCTTGTACCTGGTAGTAAAGGTCTTTGGAACCAAGTGATCCAGGGAAAATATCAAAAAAAAAAAATCCATTGAAAGTTGGCTTCGATTGCATAAGAAGACAATCCAGAGTACATCTCATTATTGGAATGGAATTATTAGGGTACTCTCATGGATCAATAGAGTACTGGGTTGGAGAGTTGGTGATGGCGAATCGATAAAGCTAGGAATAGACCCAATTGCAGGCCTAAATACGAGTTATATCCTCTCACCGGAGCTACTTTCTTACTTAAACGATTATGGAATTTGTACTCTCAAACAGGCTCACAATACATGTGAAGGTAATACATCTCTTTCTTATTGGTTGTCTGTGGATGACCTGGAACTGGAAGGTTGAATGGCCACGTTATATTCGTGATTTATCCCATGGGAGTATCAAACTCTTAGATCAGAAGGATAGATTGTTGCTGATGTATAATTCAGAAAATGGTGAAGTTTCAACAAAACTTGCATATGATCTTATAGCTTCATCAAACTTGGTGAATTTAATTGGATGGCAATGTCATCATCTATGGCGTTGGCACATTCCAATCAAGCTCGAATGATTTATCTGACTATGTGCAGAGAATCATATAAGCACTTGGGAAAATTTGATTAGAAAGGGTTGGATTGGACCTAATCATTGTTGTTTGTGCAAGACAGAGGCTAAAACTGTGGATCATATTTTTGTAGTTTGTTCCTTTGCTCAGGCAGTGAGAACCTCTCTCGCCTCTCTTTTTAAATTAAATATTGACTTTTTAAATTAAATATTGAATGGAAGGAACACTCATTGCTAGATAATCTAAATTGTTGGAATGAGCAAGATCATGATATGCTATATCCACCCTTATTTTATATCTGGAATGTATGGATTGCCCGCAATAGACGCATCTTTGAGGATCTTGAACCGGATATAAGAACAATACGCTTCAACACTCTTGATTTGTTTAAATCCTATCCTGTAGCCTGCTCAAAAAAACCATCATGAGCCATTGGACCGACTCCCACAACTCCCACAATCATTTACCCAACTGGGTTCTTTGATGGTGCTACTACAACTGGTAAGGGAGGTGCAGGTATCATCCTCTATATTAGTCTTTCACATTTTTTTCATTTAAAATTGGGTTGTGGGACCATCACTAATACGAGAGAAGAAATGCTAGCACTCTGGACTCTGATGATATTTGTTGTTTCAATTGGTCTTCTTGAGTTACATGTCTATGGGGACTCCATCGTCATCATAAACTGGGAAAACTATGTCTCTGGACTTTCGGTTCTAGATCTGGAGTATTGGTGTGCTTGCATTACTGATATCAAAAAATCCTTTCTCTCTATAAATTTCCAGCACGTCTATAGGGAACACAATATGAGTGTTGATGGCTTATCTAAGGAAGCACTTTCTTTGGATTTGGGTTTACTCTCTTTCTCGGAATTTTTGGAAGGAGAAGATATTGGGGGTGGCTCTCTTCAGCTCTTTTGAAGAGCCCCTTATTGCTTTATTTAACATTCTTATCTTTTTTGAACATGGAAAAGTCTTTTAAGTCTTTGCCCAGGCGTTTTTTTGAGTCCTTGGTGATCAGTACATGGTGTCACTGACATACTCATTTTATTAGGGGTCATTATTTCTACCCCAAGAGTTTCCTTTTATAAGTTTTCAACGCTCATCATGTTCTTTCTTGTGACCCAATATTTTTTCCTCTATTGGGAATGCTAGAGATGGAGTTGACTCCTTTTTTCCATGTTTGTGTATGAGTTGGATCCTCCTTATTTGATGTGCAGCAGTCAACCTTTGTTGCGGTTGCTGGTTTTTTCTATATTGGATGAGAGCCTGCTCTTTGTTTCCCGTGTTGTAGAGCTTTGTTTTGTGGATATTAGCAGGTTATGATACTTTGTATCACTGATATGTATATCATTACCTTTGATTCATTGAATATCAAGGAACTGCACTTTTTCTTCTTGAAAAAACCCTTAATGTGCTATTAAGTGTGTAATGATCTCATAAACAACTAATAAATTTGACAAAGAGTTACCAAGAGAAGATTACTTATATCTAATGTGTGAAATAAGAGTATCGAGAAGAAAGGGGATTCATGATACGAATGGGAGAGGGGAACTTATTTATAATGAATGAACCGAAATGTAAGAAAGCATATTAAGACTTAAATAGAGCATCATTAAACCATGAGTTAATTCATCATATGTCTAATATTATTTTAATACATATAAAAAATTGTTGTAAATCCATGTAGCTAGAAAGATACAATTAGTTCAAGAGGCTTACAAAATTGTTCCACAAGTTTTGTCCAAAATATTAGTCTTCCTCAAAACTTGTCTACTATATGCAAAGTCTAGTACAATCCTGTTGTATCTATTGTTGTATTGCTTAACATATTGTCCCAAAATAAAAATGCATGTAAACGTCATGAGTAGGATTATTCATGACCAAATATATGTCCATTGGTGACTTTCTTTATAGACACATCATCCCTTTTGAGACTAGGTTCTTTGTATGGCTTTTTCTTTCTAAGCAAGGATATTGTTGTGAACCACATAGTCTCGTCTTCAGCAACTCGATCTTTCATTAAGCCAATAGAAACAATTTGAAGGCCAACCAAGGATTCATATCTCTTTGCAATCCTCGAGATAATGTTATAGTGCATTTCTAAATCACTTGTCAATTTATCATATTTCAACTTGTGTTCCCTATGCTAGACATCCAATTCTTCTTGTTTAGCAACTTACTTTTCCATATGCATGCTCATATATTCTATTACATGTGTCATTCCCTCTAATTGGCCTACCATTTGTCTCAACAACTTCTTAACCTCCACATTCCCATCACTATTGTTCCATCCATAATTAGGAAGATTAGCCATTGTAAGAGTCAAGCCTCTATGTGGTATAAACTTCAAATTCCTCACAATAAACAATATGACAAGACCATAACCACTAAACTTATCTTGAATCCAAATAATACTACTAATATAAATCCTTTCCAATGAAAGAGATGGAATACACCATGTTAATTCTTAACTAGAGCAGAAAAGAACAAAATGGTTACCCTTTCCAAATAAGTTGAGTGATCCTACTCCATCGAATTGGTCGCCTAGGCTTTCATAAGGTTGAATGTGCACCTTGCATAAAACAAATGACTAAAAATCCTCACTCCATCAAGACCAAAGCTGAACAAACCACCACTGGACATAAAATTCCACTCATCACCCATGGAAAACAATGGTGCATTACCAATCTTCATATAAGTGATCCCACCCTCGACCTTGATATTCATTAAAGAAGGCATAAATTGGTCGTCATTCAAGTTTGAATGCAAGTGTGTGAGACGACGGGAGGCACAAGGGAAATTTATACCTCCTGTGTATCACCCGATGCACTGTAAAATTGGTTCTCAAGCCTAGATTGATAAACTCTAATGAATCCATGGGATACAATAAAACTATTATACCCAATGCATATCAAGGGTATTTTAATATTTTAGCAAGACTTCCTTATCCAATGAAGATGTCTGATTTGCTATGAGATCAATGTGATAATTGTTTGACCTTCAAATATGTAGAAGTTGAACATAGTCAAATGTAGCAAGTAGTAAATAAATACTTTATATTATTCTATATAGAAATATTTCTTCATTGTCCTTCATTTTTATAATGAGACCAATTATTAGAGAAGAATCTTAAAAAAAAAGCTGTTGTGTTGATATATTTAGAGAGAATAATAGAAATTCCAATGTATCCGCATAAACCTCGCACTTTCCACCCCTTCATTATACATGTGTGTTGTAAACCAATATTTACATTATTATCTTCATTGCTCTTTTTATTCCTTCTATTATTATATCCTCCACTTATTCTTCTACTTGGAGTCTCTTTAGGATTAGAGCATCCTTTGTTTTATGTGTCAAACTACAAGGGTGGTGTGAGAATACCTAGCCCTAATTTCTTCACTTATATATAGAAAAGGAGACTCAAATAATTGTTTGTGTTGTGTTTTGCTCTATTGTAATAGATAGGTTCACTCTCTTGAAGTAGCATCTTAAAAATATTTTTATTTAGTATCTCACATATGGGAGGGACACATATAGTGGAATGAGACCAATAGTGGTCATAGAACATGTCTTGTGAATTACCCAATACAAGATAGATACAACATGGGTAAATGATGACATTAACTTAATTAAATAAATGATTAAGATCCAAAATAGGTTTGAAAATTGCCCATTTGTTGATTGGGTCCACATATGTCCATAAAAAGTCTTTTTAAATCCAACTATAGATAATTGACAGATCTACCTATCAATCCATCTTGTCCCTACTCCCTATTCCAGCTAGTTATGTTCTAACATGAAGATCTTATCAAACATTACAACAACTTACATAATTGAATCCACAAGTACATATCCTCAATAAATCCAAACCCAATGAATGACTTATGGAGAAGACAAAATCAACTAACAACCCAACTCATCCTAGCACACATCCACACTTGCACAATTTACAGTGTTCTAGATGTCAAGTTCTCCCACATGAACATTCAACTACTCTACCAACCCAATATAATAAATAACACCCAACCCATTAAATTGATTAGAAGCACATCGATCATCTAATATTTTTTCTTAACCATTGGATTAGATTGAAATCAATCCTACATACTCATTCACAAATTCAAGTTTATTATCCATGCCAATCCCATTCACAAATCAAATCCAATTGTAGAAATCTATAGAATGCAACAAACTTCCCACAAGTTACCATATTTGCATTCCATTATTTCAAACTCATCAACAACATTGCCAATAGAGAACAAATTGTCAAATTGACTATTATTACTGTAAACAGTCCATCAAAGTGTTTTCAAATTAGGAATAAACAATCTCTATAATCTACATTACTTTTAATTGATGTTAGAGTATATACAAAAATATGTTAAGAGTATATATGCAATCACATGCAACCTACATTGACAAATTCAATTTTTTTATTATTATGAATTGATAAGCAAACTGCAGATAAACACATCATTCACATATATAACCATAGAACGTTCTCATTTTTTATTTTAACTATAAGATCATAAAACTTGTTAGTTCATACAACTTGCAAATCTTAGTTCCCATCATTCAAGTAGGGTGAACACACCATTCACATATATAACCACATAAAATTCTCAATATCGATTTTAACTGTAAGTCCATACAACTTGCAAATCTCAATTCCTATCTTTCAAGTAGGATTACAAAATTTTATTTGTGCACAAGCATAAAATTAGATTGCAATAGCTTCATGCAAATAGTGAAGATACAAGAACACTATGGGCATGCAAGTAAGATTACAGAATTTACTTTATGCACAAATAGAAACATACATTGCATCAGTTTCAGGTAGTTAATGAAGATACAAGAACACTATGGCAATCTTTGCAATGACATTGAAATAGATAATGCATGTGTACATGTTTATGCCAATGCTCTTCAGGATTTTGCAGTAATGCCAAGACTCAATCACACTGCTCATACAAGGAGGTTAAGGAGATGAGTTACAAAAGGTTCACAACTACAATGCACTTGCTTAGATGAAGACCTACCCCATGTTGTTGCTAGCAACAATCTTGTCAGGGATGTTGATGAGCATAACGAGACAAGTGACGGTGTTGTTCCACAGCCGACCTCTATGCAAGGTGTAAGTGCAACCAAGAAAATTAGTGCCATCAGAGGATGGAGTGAACAAGCTACGATGACTGCAATTAATGATATAGAATTAAATGGATATTCTATCAAAGTAGTTGCAAAAAAAAACATGGGATTTCACCCACATCATTGCATTATTGGATAAATGGTCCCACTTATACAAAGCAAAAATTGCCTCACTTAAAGTTATGACTGCAAAAGAGTAAGAAGTGTTTGTTTGGTATAAGGAGAAGGTTGGATTGGGCTATGGGTTGGAATTGATACAACTAAAATCCATTGTTTCTCAATTCTGTCAAGGTCGGCCAAATCCATTCAGATATGGATTCCCCGAGAAATCATGGTGGTTAGGATTTAAAAGGTATCCAAAACTTGTGTTACAAACATTAGAGGGACTTGATAGAGACATGGCTATAAATCTACACCTTGCAACCGTGTCCAAGTTCTATGACACATTATCCATTGTATATGAGAAAATCATGCCTACAATCCATACCATATATAGAACTGCGATGAAATAGGTTTACAAGCAGAGAGGAATTGTGGTTTGATGGTAATTTCCAAGAGAGGGAGCAAAAATGTGCAAAAAAATATGCCTAAGAGTTGGGAGTGGATAATCATTATGTTTTGTGTAAATGAAATCGGTGCATCAATCCCTAGTTTTTGTATATTCAAGGGAAAGAGAGCAGAAAAACTATATCCAAATCTATGAACCAAGAGCATGCATGGTTGCACAACCGCATGCATGGATGACTAAAGTATTGTTTTGAATTGGCTTTGTCACTTGGCAAGATCTATACCTATTGGTGTCTCACTTGAAAATAGACACTTGTTGATTTTCGATGGCCATGGTAGCCACATAGCTGTACAGACCATTAAGGAGGCAAACAAATTGGGCATTGACTTGTTGACCTTAACTGCGCATACTACTCGCAAGTTGAAACCTCTCAATGTTAGTATGTTTGGGTCTTTTAAGTGTTTATTTAGGTCCATGTCTATGAAAGTCAGGATAGGAAGGTCCATGTCTCCTTGATGTTCCTATAAATATCATTCCTAAATTCATTATTAAATTAGTCTTAAAATCAATTGTATGAGGGATAAATAGAGAGTACATATATAGAAAAAAAAGATTAATGAGCAACAAATTACGACAATCTTAATGCCTCTCAATACTAACATTGTTTTCTCGATGTACTTTGTGTCTTGAAGAGATTACAAAGTCAGGTTGGATGAGCTCCATACTCGTACCAAAAATATGGAATCACACACTTTGAACTAAATAGGCCAATCATATCTCCAATTCATATAATGCAATGGGATTAACAAGGAATTCAAAGAGTGTTATATTTTTGGTGGTGTCATGAAAGAGAAATTAGAAGATTTATTTCTTTAAAATAAATGAGTTGTAGTCATTGCATATTGATACTCGAGAATCCAGCCTTAAATGAAAACTAGGAGAAGAATGAGCTATGTTGATCTCAAATGGCTCTTCTTAAAAGATAATTTATTGACAGAGAAATGATATTTTTGGTTGCGTTAAAATCCATAACCTTATTCTTACCAGCATTCACAACCATCATTAAGTAAAAACAAGAACTTGCATCATCCCTTATAGCGCAAGGATATCTATGACAAAAATAATGCATAGTGAATGCAAGCAAGGAGCATAAATATGCTTTTAGTGCATATTCATCTCATGACCATGGACATAGAGATTGTGAATTTGAAGAAATAACTGAAGGAGCAAAACAATATTGATCAATAAAGCAACGTCATTGTGAAATGAACTTATAACATTCATGACTAAGTATTTCAATAAGCTCATTGGCTTACATACATACATCCATGGATGTATTAATGGGTTTGTCATTGATAGCCACACCCCCTATGATGCATCTAGTGGAAAGAGCAATATTTGATAAGTCCTACACACATCCATGCCTTGAGTATATCTTAACTGACCAAGCTTCATGCATTTATGTTTTCTTAGGAGAAAAGTGCACAATTTGCATGGATCGAAACACTCAACATTATCAATGATATTTCATATGCATTGGAACAATATGCAGGTCATATAAAAATCATGGCACTTGAAGTATATAATACCTCTTATGTTTAATAAATGTAATGCTATCAGTCAAATCCTTTTGGAGATTTGGATGCTAAAATTGATGTTAGAGTTGAACAATGTATATATCAATAACAATACTAGTAAGTCCTCCTTCAATGCACTGACCATTAAGGAAACCAATTCTAACACATTTTCCCTTGAGACAACATTGGGTCACACCACCAATCAAGAGAATTTGTGGAGCACTACAAAATGGTTTTTCAAATGCAGGGTCCCATAGGGTAGACATAGGAGGTCACACAAATATGTTTAGATGTGGTTGCCAAGGAACTCTAAAAATTGTCCATGAAATGTCCAATGACAAGGAATCTAACCTTAATGTGTTCTTGTGTATGTTATATAAGTCCATTTGGGAGTTCCATTGAACCTTGCTAAGTTTACAAAAAGGCTCTTTTCCAATTATCCATAACTAGTCTTTGAGATCCATAATCTACTAAGGGAATTGCCAATTTCATCCTTAATGCAGAGGACCTAGAGTTGATTACCAATGGGAGGCCCAAAACCCTACTCATCACATGCTATAAAAATTAGGCACAACACCCTACACCATAAACAACTCAAGCCCTATAAAATGACAAGAAGGAACACTCTAACAACCCCTACATCCAATAACACAATTTGAAATTCAATTAGGTGAAATCATACATCCGCACATCCAAATCTAATTTTTGACGTGATATAAAAAAATACACATGACAAAATCAATCTTATATACAAACACGGGAAAAGCAATCAGAGTAAACATAGGAAAACTAACCTTTACAAAAAATTCTATTGAAACAACCCATGGTGCCAAAAAACTAATCGAATTTCCACAGGGAGGATTGATGTGTTGAAGAACATAGGTAGAAACCAGTAGGATTGGAATCCTAACATATTTCTCATCGTTTCGACCGCCAAACCACCCTTCGCCAAGCAAGTGCGCTGCATCTCGCCTCCTAACCATGCCACAATACTTGCAAAGTAACCATTAAACGAGGTCATCAATCACATTTACGAGCAACCATTAAGGAGAGGTTTGCATTTTTGGCGATGGAGCATCCCATAACTGGTTGTGAACAGAACCACCATGTCATCAACAAGCAACCAACGAGTCGACGCCAGAAACCACCGAGTCAACGACAAGACCCACCACAACGACATCGAGAAACAACTAAGTTATCACAGAGAACCACCATACCGAACAAGTTGAACAACCCACACAACAATAAGGGTTGTCACACCACTAAGGAACATAACAAATGATGTAGGTCACCACCAACCATAGGCACGACCATTGCAGGCAGGGCAAACCATTACCGAGGTGTTCAAACACCCACAGACAACCCAAAGAAAGAATGAACGAGGGAAGGAAGAAACCACTGGAGAAGGTGCGTGGAGGCCAAAGTTTGAGGTCCATAAAAGCGCATTAAAGTCCCCTCTACCCACAAGATGTGGCACAACACGCTAGATGGGTGTCATAGACCACCGCCTACGTGCCATGCAATCAACCACAATGGAAAAAGGAGGGCACACCACTTTTGGCATCCCTCCCCTGCTATTAGAATGAAATTACATGAAATATAATAATTATTAATATTCATTGTTAATTGTGTGATCTAGTTAATTTGGATCATAATAAGTGGGATTCTCGAATCAACATATTTAATAAGTGTTGTTTTCTATTTAGAAATAAGACTTCTAGAAGTGTCTATTTAGAATTTTAAATTTAATGTGAAAATATAAGATTTTTTTTTCAAGAAGAAAAAACAATAACTTGTTATTTCATTAGAAATCAAAGTTACAAAATCGAGTCTGTTAGCACAAGCTTCCCAAAAACCTTACTTCCTCTAAAAAAACTACCATACACAAACTCCTGTTGCCATCATACATTCCACGTATAAACAAAAAAGATTACAACCCGGGGTCATAGCCCCTTGCACCGTACATAAACCGCTACTCGTGAATAGTATAGCGTCACATACAAAAATAAAACAAAAATCATAGAGGACCCACAGAATCAAAAGAGACGAATGGATCCCTTATCAACCAACTAAGCTGAGATGTATTCCTCAAAAGAAACATCTCGTCCATGGGGCCAATAGCTTCCTTTAAGAGGGCATCCACCAAGTGATTAAGTTATCTATAAATATGAGAGAAAGAAACATCATAGTAGGTAACCACAAGGTTTCTTATCTGCTACATCCAGTGAGATAGATATAGTGAATGGATGTCTACCAACCTATTTGCCCAATCAATTGCTACTCTTGACTCACCAAAGACCTGGATCCTCAAAACACCACGATGGTTTGCCATCCACAATAGTCCCCGAAAAGCAACCAATTCAACCTTCATGTTGCTGCTCGAACCCAAAGATAATTTAAGATGAATCTAGTAGTATTTTTTAATAACACAAACCATACCAGCCCCGCAAAATCCCTTTTGTGTTGCTTCGTCGAAGAACCCCACCACCACACCTTCATGAATTACTGGAGGAAGAATAGATCTGGAATGATTTGTCCTTCGATGATGGGAATGTCTAAATAAACCATAGAGAACACATTAACCCCACATAGGGTTTCATACTCTGGAAAATACATTTATTTCTCATGATCAATATCTCCCAAATCAGTATATTGAAAATAAAAAACAAATTTATGAAACTAACTCTCGACTGAAACCAATCAACCATGAAGTCTTGCATCTCCGCTTTGTCTCAATTATCATCATGATGAAGCTTCGCCTTCAATTCTAACCAAAGAAGGATGGAGGATCTTTTTGTAGATCGGGAACAATGGATTGTTGTGGATCTGGGTACGAAACCCACTGCAAAGTCGCAAGATGATTGGGATAAATTAAAAAGAAAGGCAAGGAGTACAATACAATTGTGCTTATCAGACTATGTGTTGTTGAACGTATCTGGTGAAGATAGTGCGGTAAAGCTTTGGGGAAAACTAGGCAGTTTGTATCAACCAAAATCCCTTGTGAACAAGTTGTTTCTGAAAAGAAATTGCTTCACCTCAGAATGGATAAAAATGACACACTAGCAGAGCACCTGAATGTCTACAATACTCTAGTAAGTCAGATAACCTCTGTTGGTATTAAAATGGCTTAAGAAGATAAATGTATTACATTATTGTGTTCTTTGCCATATTCCTAGGACAACCTAATTGTTGCAATAGGTAGTGTTATCCAAGCGACCTTAAAATTTGATGAAATAGTATCATCCCAACTATCAGAAAAGATGAGGAGGAAAACCATAGATAATCATAACATGGATGCCTTGTTTGTGAGAGATCGCCTCCAGGAGAGAAACAAAAATAAAGGATCTGGGGGGAATCTAAATCTAAGGGTATATCTAAATCCCCGGGAAAAGGAATAAGGAAGTGATGGAAATGCGGTAAAGTTGGGAGCTATAAAAAGGATTGCAAACCTAAGAATGTTGAGAAAGCAAAGGGATATGACGATACCCCTTACACAGAGACAAAGACCTCCTTAGAGGAAAGAGGGGATGTGTACCTAGCTTCCACATGTAATAATTCAAAACATGATATATGGTTGATTGACTCAGGTGCATCATGTCATATGACCCCTCATAGGGAGTGGTTATGTGAATATGAAAAGTACAATGGAGAAGATATGTATTTGGGAGATGATTCACTAGCCAGTATCATAACATAACATGGATGCCTTGTTTGTGAGAGGTCGCCTCCAGGAGAGAAACAAAAATAAAGGATATGGGGCGGATCTAAATTTAAGGGTATATCTAAATCCCCAGGAAAAGAAATAAGGAAGTGTTGGAAATGTAGTAAAGCTAGGAACTATAAAAAGGATTACAGATCGAAGAATGTTGAGAAAGCAAAGGGATCTGAGGATACCCCTTCCACAGAGGCGAAGACTTCCTCAGAAGGAGGGGATGTGTACCTAGCTTCCACATGTGATAATTCAGAACATGATATATGGCTAATTAACTTAGGTGCATCATGTCATATGACCCTTCATAGGGAGTGGTTCTGTGAATATGAAAAGTACAATGGAGGAGATATGTACTTGGAAGATGATTCACCAGCCAATATCATTTGATGTGTCAGAGTCAAGCTAAAACTGAAGGATGGAAGGATTAGAACTCTACCTAGAGTGATACACACTCTGAATCTAGCAAGAAACTTGATATCTGTCGAAAAGATGGATGTTGCAGGTGTAAAGACAATGTGTGGAGATGGTGGTTGCAAAATGGTTGGAGGATCAATGGTATTGATGAGGGGAGTTCGCTATGGAATTTTGTACAAACTATTGGGAAGAACCATAATTGATGAATGTAACAGTTCTGTTGTGCTTGAGGAAGAAGGTAAAGATGACAAAAACCCTGGCTGCATCAGGAGGAAAAACAATGCTATGGCATCAAAGATTGGGGCATATCGAAGAAAAGGGACTTCGAGCATTACAAGGTAAAGGTATGGTTGAAGGTATGATTGATTGCACTCTGGATTTTGATTTCTGTGAACATTGCATATGAAAACAAAATCGAGTAAGATTTGCATATGGTGCTACAAGAGAAAAGGAATTCTAGAATTAATACATAGTGATGTGTTTGGACCTGTTCGTGTTCCATCATTAGGAAAATCTGTGTGCTATGTTTCATTTATAGATGATTTCTTAAGGAACACATGGATCTATTTCCTTCGAAAGAAATCTGAAGTATTTGCTAAGTTTAAAGAATTTAAGCTCTTGTAGAAAATCAGTTAGAAAAGAAAATAAAGGTGTTGAGGATAGATAATGGTGGAGAGTTTTGTGGGAATGAATTCAAGGATTTTTGTAAGAAGTGCGGTATAGCAAGGCAGAAGACTACTCCATACACACCTCAACAGAATGGAGTTGTTGAGAGGAAGAATAGGACATTGATGGAAAAGGCAAGGAGCATGCTAAGCAGTGTTGGGATAGGACAAGAATTTTGGGATGAAACAGTGGAGACAACATGTTACTTGGTAAATCGGTAACCCACATCAACATTGATTGATAAAACTCCACAAGAGTTATGGGCTGGTAAGAAACCCTCTATTAAGCATCTGAAAGTTTTTGGTTGTGATGTTTATGTACATGTTCCAAAGGATAAAAGGAGCAAGTTGGATAACAAAGTTGAGAAGTGTATCTTTATTGGCTATAAAGATGGTATGAAAGGTTATAAGCTTTGGAATCATGTAACTAAGAACATTGTTTACTGTCGAGATGTTGTGTTTAGAGAGGTCAAATAAGTCCCCGAACAGGAAGTGAATCCAATGGAAAAGGAACCAGAGAAAATAGAGTTTGAGTTAGAAGGTGAAGAATCTGACTCAACAGAAAAAGAAGAACCTCATACCACAGTTTTGAGGAGATGATCTCGAGAAAGAAGGCAACCAGTGAGGTATTCCCCTTTTGATTTTTGCTCTCATTTTGCTTTGTCTATTACTAATGATGAGCCTAGAAATGTGAAGGAAGTTGTTGATTCAAAGGATAGTGATCTTTGGAAAAAGGCCATGGTTGAAGAAATGGATGCCTTGGGTAAAAATGAAGCTATGAATCTAGTTCAGTTACCAGCTAGAAAAAAAGTCGTTGGGAGCAAATGGCTATTTAAAAAAAAGTTGAATATAAAAGGTAAAGTGGAGAAGTACAAAGCCCACTTGGTAGCAAAGGTATATTCTTAGGTAGAGGGAATCGATTTTGGTGAAATATTTTCTCCAGTTGCAAAATTAACTTCTATTAGATTTCTTCTTTCTATTGTTGTTGCTTTTGATCTTGAAGTAGAGCAGATGGATGTGAAGACAACGTTCTTACATGGGGATCTAGAAGAAGAAATATACATGAAACGGGCCAGAAGGGCCCATAATAAAGGGAAAGAAAGAGTTGGTATGTCAATTAAGGAAGTCCCTTTATGGTCTAAAGCAATCTCCAAGGATGTAGTACCAAAAGTTTGACACATACTACTTGAATTAGGGTTTGTGAGAAGCAAAGTTGATCATTTTGTATACTCCAAACAGCTTGGTGATCATTTCATTGACATAGTACTATATATTGACGACATGTTGTTGATTGGAAACAACAAAGATGTTATAAAGGAGGTGAAGTCTCAGTTGTCCTCCAAATTTGATATGAAAGATCTCAGTGCTGCAAACTCCATTATGGGAATGGAGATAAGAAAAGATCGTGCAAACAAGATGATCAATTTAAATCAAAGAAAATATGTTGAGGCGATACTACAAAGATTTAACATGCTGGAAAGTAAGTCGGTCAATGTTCCCATTCTTGTAGGTGTAAAGTTATCTATAGAGCAGTGTCCCAAGACATAGAAAGAAGAAGAAGACATGTCAGGAGTTCCATATGCCAGTGCAATTGGTAGTTTGATGTATGCAATGGTTTGTACCAGACCAAACATTGCTCACGCAGTGGGAGTTTTGAGCAGATTTATATCAAAACCAGGAAAGGAGCATTGGACAACTGTAAAGAGCGTCTTTAGATATTTGTGTGGCACCACATATTATGCAATTTGCTACCAAGGAAGACCTGGACTAGACAGAGTAATAAATGTACAAGGATTTGTTGATGTAGATTGGGTTGGAGATCTTGATCACAAAAGATCTACAAGTCGGTATGTGTTCAACCTATTTGAAGGAGCTATCAGTTGGATGAGCAAGAGACAAGTTGTAGTTGCACTCTCAACTATAGAAGCTGAATACATGGCATCCACTCATGCAAGCAAATAAGTTGTATGGTTGCAAAGATTGTGTTCAGGTATTGGGTTTGTACATAAAGCTATAAGGTTAGATTGCGATAGTCAAAGTGCAATCTTCCTAGCAAAGAACCTTGCTTATCATGCTAAGACAAAGCATATTGATGTGCAATATCACTTTGTGAGAGATATGGTTGAAGACAAGAAGGTGTTGCTGGAGAAGGTTGACAACTTGAAAAATGTTGCAAACTCTTTAACAAAGTCTGTTAGTACAGAGAAGTTCTCTTGGTGTAGAGAATCTATGGGCAATGATGCCCTTAACCTATGACTTTATGAGTACATGACTCATTGTTATGCAAAAGAAACAACAAGTGGGAGAATGTTGGGTATATATTATATTATTTGCATGTGCGTATGGAGGGGAGGTGTGCATGTCAACGCTACGTCCGATGATACCTGTTGGAACCTTCACGGAAACAATGGTCAGGCTGTTTCCAATGCGAGCACAAGCGAGCCAAAAATTTGGTTGTTTTTGGCTATTATTGGGAATTTTCTAAAAATATGTAATTTAATCCCAGTTAAGGGATTGGAGTCTATTTTCTAATCCAGGTTCATGGATTAGGGTATTGGATGCAGCTGAATACCTATATTTTGTATTGTGAGGATTCATAATGAGTATGAGAAAATAGGAGGTGAAGCTCCAACATTTGTTGATTTCCCCGATTAAGGGTTTCCAGTGTAAATCTCTGTGTTTATGTGTGAATGCTATGGTGTAATATCTATTTTGCTTAAAGTTTTGCTTCTCTGCAGAGGTTTAAAACTTACACTTTTAAATATCCCAAGCCTTATACTCCTAATCCATCTCTTTTTACCTTAGCAAGGACAAAAAGGTTCCTGCCATGAAGTTGCCTCACCAACATGTTGGACAGTTTGTAATTCTTCCCCAATCCCATCACCGGATCAATGCCCAATAAGATCTGTATACCATTTCCAACCGACCAACTCATCCACCTGCCCACAATCGGATAATCCAAAAGAAGACCACGCCAAATGATGGCATGATCAAATCATTCACAGATATAAGTTTAGGATTACGAACCCAAGTGAGGCCCAGAACCCCCTCATATGTTTAGATCTCATATCACCCCACATTCCATCTGTGAAGAGGTAATGCCATAAACTCTTAGCCCGCAGAGCCAAACTAAACTAATCTAGTCTTTTGATACCCAAGATTCCATGATTCTTAGTCTTTGCCAAGTCTTCCCAAGCAACCAAATGGAATTTCAGAGTATTATGCCCACCATTCCACGGGAAATGAAATAATTTATGTCAAATGATATTTAAAACTGCCCCAAGTAACATAAATAGAGACATCCAGTACACATGAAGACTTTGCAATATGGAGTTGATCAACACTTGTCTTACACCAATCAACAACCACCTATATGACCAATGCTTAATCCTATGGTCGAATCTCTAATAAGCCAATTCCAGTCCTCCATTCTATAACAATTGGGCTTTAGGTGAAAACCCAAATACATAAAACCATGATCCAATTACATAATTGAGTACAGAAAGATGGTCTTGATAGCCTGGCAAATCTCCTCATCCTGATCCCTGAAAAGAAGCATAGATTTGTCTTTTCTTACCAACACTCCTATAGCTTTACAGAAAACATCCACAATGTCTGGATAAACCATCCACTCCGAAACATAGCCCATACCCGACAGCAAAACATCATCAACAAATAGTAAATGCACGATAGAATGAATTCTATTTACCTTGACACTCTTAATCAAACCCTCCTCCTTAGCCTTATTGATAAGACGACTCAAACCTCCAATCACTAAAATAAATAGGTTGAAAATGGGTATCCATGCCTAAGCCCCCTGGTGTTGCTAAAAAAATGTGACAAAGATCCATTAACCAAACACTGCAAAGGAGGCTGAACAAATACAAGACATAATCCAATTAACATTTTTCATCGATAACCCGATTTGAATCAATGCAAACCTGATAAATGACCAATGCACACGGTCATAGGCCTTCATTAGATCCATCTTAAAGATGAAAGCTTGCATATGCTTAGTTTTAACCGAATGCAAGCATTCTTGAGAAATCACGACTACATCCAAGATTTGTTGATTCGAAAGGAAACCAAATTGTTGTTGTGATATACACTTCTCTAAAATCAACTTCAAACGATTAGAAATTTTTGTGATGACTTTATAACCCAAATTTCATAAGGAGATTGGTCTATAGTCATCAAAAGTTTCATGCTCATCCTTTTTGGGTATTAAAGTGATGAAAGTAGAGTTAAGACATGACAAAATACATTGCCTTGTCCTAGATTCTTCAACAACATCAAGTAACTCCTTCCCAACCAAATAAAAAAAATACAGGAAAAATTCAATCGTCCATCCATCCATTCCCGTACTCTTATCCTTCACAAATTGTTTAAGAACCTATTCAACTTCTTTTAATTCCACCTTCCTACCCATAGAGGAATCCTCCTCCTGTGATTCGAAAGGAAACCAAATTGTTGTTGAGATATACACTTTTCTAAAATCGGCTTCAAACGATTGGAAATAATCTTCGTGATGACTTTATAACCCAAATTGCATAAGGAGATTGGTCTATAGTCATCAAAAGTTCCATGCTTGTCCTTTTTGGGTATTAAAGTGATGAAAGTAGAGTTAATACATGTCGAAATCCATTGCCTTGTCCTAGATTCTTCAACAACATCAAGTAACTCCTTCCCAACTAGATTAAAAAAAAGGAGGAAAAATTGAATCGTCCATTCATCCAGTCCTGGACTCTTATCCTTTACAAATTGTTTACTAACCAACTTCCTTAAATTCCACCTTCATACCCACAGAGGAATCCTCCTCCTGACTGAAAAGAATGAGCTTCCAAGTTATTCTGAGAAACTTGTTTCTACAGATTTCCAAAATGAAACACCGCTTCATCATAAAGCTCCTCTTGCCCTGAGATATAAGTTCCTTGACGGTTTTACAATTCCCAGATGGAATTAAAATTGCGCCTGTGAGACGCAAACCGCTGAAAGAATTTTGTACCTGAATCACCCTCTTGGAGCCATAAAACACGACTTTTTAATTTCCATGTGGATTCCATCTGTAGAAGGATTTTTTACCGCGTTTTTTCCAACCCCACGAAACGGGTTTTCCTAACTAGGTCGAAAAGGTCCCTGTCCATATCAGCGTCCAGAGCATCTATTTTGGCCTCAATAGCATAAAGATCCTTCACATTTTCCTATTTTTTAGCTTTTTCCCACAATTTAACTTCCCCTCTCAAAACCTTCAACTTGTGCATCAAAGACACACTAGGGTGCGATGAAAAGTCATCCACTAAAGTCTACCAACACTTCCTAACCAAGTCACAAAATTGTTGGTCCTCTAACCAAGTTCTATTGAATTTAAACAAAACAGATTTAAGACCCTTCTCAAAGTCCATTTCCAAAATAATAGCTTTATGATCAAAAATACCAGTTGGAAGAGTCCACAAATGAAACCTGCCCAGATGAAGACCCAACTCCTCCACCATCAAGAAACAATCCAAACGCTTTGCAATACCTACCCCCCTACTCTTCCATTGGACGAAGTAGGAACGAAATAAGTCGACATCACATCTACCAACCGAACCTTCTCCATAGGATCAAAGACCCTCTTAGATCCCCAAACCTCATCCACCATGGTGAAATTTAAATCACCAGCCACCACAAGAGACAGATTATTCAAAATACCCAAACTGTCAATCTTGTCCCAAAAGGATTTACGGTATTGATAGGGTTCATATATGTTCAAGAAATATAAATACTTCTTAAGTTCCCAAAGCCTACCATTAATAAAAATACCTGCACAAGATGATGACAAAGAAAAGTCGGTCGCTTCCGGGTTCCAAGCAACAAGTAAACCCCCAAATCACCCTGACGCATCAATACCACAACATCTCCAACTCGATTTAACCTTGAGAAAGAAGTCACAAGCCTTCACAGCCATTAGAGCAAATTTGAGGTCTAAAATGGACCTTATAAGAAAATGAGCCATCTTGTACGAAAACAAGTTGTGCTTTCCTAGATAGATGGTGGACCATGTCCATGGTGATATCTTTACCTAGAACACACTGTTCTTTACTCTTCTATGCCTTGACCTACTTAGTCCATTGCCTCTCCCTAGCCCTAACCCCACGCCAGCTAGAAGGACCCGAAAGCTCTCCAACATATACCTCTTAAGGGCCCTCGCTTGCAGATGGGCGCAACTTTGGTGACACTGATGGGAAAACATTCGAAAACCCCTTGCCAGATGGATTTTCATGCACCAACAACGAATAAAAAACTTGAGTTAGGGGTAGACCAAACCTTGGGCACATGGTTCCCCTTCAAAGGAGAAGCCTTTTCCCAACCCGTCGATCACCATCTGTGCTTGCTTCTCTGGCCAATACAGTATAAGCCAATTGTCGTACAGGTGTCGCCATCACATGACAAAACCAAAGTAAAAAGCATAGAACCCAGAGGCCAAGACTACGCCTTCCTACCAGAGGTACACCACCACTACAGAAAATCGTGAACAATAACCAACGCTAGCACCCAAGAAGAGGACGTGACCAACACCCCAGTACTGAAAATTACCACGACCAACACCCCCAGAGTGACCCGAACCATGAATAGCAACAATGTCCAAAAATAGCAGAAAAGATAAAACCAACTTCCCACTTCTTTTACTTGGTTGGTACTAGCCCATCCAAGAGGGATGGCTAGACTCCAAGTGCACTATTTCCTCCATTGTGCACAGTGACCAGCCCAACAAAACCCTAACCCTAACAATCATAGTCATATTATGATTGGGTTTGCTTTACTGAAGACTACAACCTAAAATGCCTAATGTCTTTGCTAATAGTTAAGTTAACATGTACGAGACTTTTGAGAAAATATAAGATATAAAATATGTAGAAGTCAAGGTTTAATTTCAATGCTAAAAACCATACCAAAAATAATAAATTAAGTGACAACACATTGATCTAAGTATGAGCAATGGCTAAACATTGCAAGGTTTGGCAAATTGTGTATAATTGCTATTTGGCATACATATCCAAATAGACAATTGTAGAGAAGACATTTTAAATTCTTAAATGTTGAAATTTCACATAAATTTGAGTAGAATAATAGGTCAACTTAAATTAGGTATAAATTTTGAATGATATGTCCTCATGTCACTCCAAAAAGAAACTTGAAGAGAACGTGGAAGATGGAAGTTTGGGTTGAAAAGATATATGAGTTTTAAATTTAGAGCCTTGAAAACCTAGTTCTAAAGAACTTTTAAACTAGAGATGTCTTCTTATAAAGTTTATATCCAACTCTAATCTAAAGATAATGGTATATCCCTTGGCCTAAATGCCGAGTTGTGGATGAGGCCTTAAGAATTAAAGTCTATGGTGATATCAAGCAAGAGTGCATACCATGAAAATCCCTTGGCCTAAATGCCAAGTTGTGGATGAGGCCTTAAGAATTAAAGTCTATGGTGATATCAAGCAAGAGTGCATACCATGAAAATGTGAATAACAACTTCCAACAACAAATGAATTCCTAAGGAAATGTTTTTTCATAGAAAAAATGGACAAGTTAAGGACTAGATATATCAAGACATCAATAGTATGAATATGGCTGTCGTGTTACTAACAAACATGACTTCGCATCTCCAAATGAACCAACAAAAACCATCTACCAATTTGTCAATATCCTCCTCCCCAAGTGGGGCACATCAGGCTACTTCACTACCAAAAGGAATCAATTCCAAAAGATGGACTTAAAAAAATTGGCAATGTTAACCTCAGTGAGCCCATTGGTACAATGTTTCTTATTGCGTCACATTTTGCCCCATATTAGTTATAAAGGTGATCATACCATCATTATACTTGGTGATAGTATGACCAGATTAGGAGGAAGGTTTAAAGATCAATATTCGCTTGATAGTATGATAATGTGTGTTAGTGAGACTATACTAGTTGATTATCAAAACTTAGCCAGTCGAGATCAATACTAGAATACATCGTACTACACTGAAATTTTGAAACTAGAGTAAAGCATTGTAGTGAAGAGAAGATTTTAGAGCCTTAAAATATGTAAACAAATAAGATCCTGCTGATAAATAATGAAACTACAGCAATGGCCATTTGTCTCTGCTTATGGAAATGCAACATAAACTGCAAAAATCCTTAGATCGGACTAAATAATGGAAAGGAAAATACTTCCGAGATGGAGTATGCAACAGGTAATTTATTTTCGTGAATACCATCCATATATATCCATCTATCGAAATATCAAATTTAAGGATAACTAACAACCCTTCTAATACCTGGAAAAAAACCTCACACCTCAGTGATGAAGGTGTTTAATGGTTAAATATTTAATAAAACCCAGGCCATTAATTTTAAAATATTGGATGTAAACGTGACAAGTAGTAGGCAAACAGGATTTGAAGAAATCAATTTTATCTTGCGATAAATCAAACTACACCTAAATCTACAATGTTATTATGTAATTGCTTGGCGCTTTAAGGGTTTTCATAAATATAAAACTTTATTACTGGCTCATTGCCCTCATTAAGATAAAATTTGGGAAAATTGAGGAAAATTTCGATTCTAAGTACATAAATATCAATACCCAGCATCATAGTTCATCTTTAGGTTGGTCAGCAGCACTGGTATCTTCAGTAGCTGGAGTACTCTCTACACTTTCAGTCTTGCTCTTCTTTGGCAACTTGAATGGGATAGCTGCATTTGCCTTTAGGAATTTGTAAAATCCTTTGACAGTGCGATCGCCATCAAACGTAATCTGTTTCAAGTATTTAACCAAATATTTCAAGAACATTAGTTGCCTAAAACAGTAAACAAGAGCTGGTAAAATGAAAAATCCAATACCCTGTCAAAATATACTCACAGGATCAAAACTCTTGTTTCCTGCTGGATAGAATAAAATCGTGGGAAACCCATCAGACTGTAACAATGAAAAATATTATCAGAAAGAAATGCAGCATTTTATGAATATCAATAACATTACAAAGTACAAATCCTAGATAATCGTCCTAGCTTAGGCAACAGAAGAAGCACCATAGCAAACAATTAATGCATAAGCTTCTAATAAAACATACCGGAATAAACATTCTTTACAACTTACCTTGGCCCTAGCATGCTCGTTACTTGTACCATCCATCTTAGCTATGACAAGGGAGTCAACCCCACGAAGCTGCTTTGCAAGTTTATCATATATAGGTTCCAATGCTTGGCAATGCCCACACCAAGGTGCATATAACTACCAGGAACAAAAGTTTGTCAAAACAAGAAATCAAACAGACTTCTGCTAAAGCCATATGAAAGTCCCTTCTAATTTTTAAGCACACCAAACTTACCTCGAGAAGGACATCCTTTGATTCATCCAGTACAATCTCATCAAAATTATTTCCCACAACAATCTTCACATCTCCGTCATTCTATCAAAATTCAAAACACAGGTATGCCTTGTTATGGCCTGGTGAATTTAGTAATTAGCAAAGAAGTAATTCATTGTATCAAAACCTGAATAATGAAGAACTCAAACTGTAAAAAGGAGAAGTTAAAAAGAAAAACCTTTTCCGGCACTGGGTCTGACTTGAAGAAAGGCTTGAGTTTGTCTGCAAGAAAGTCCTCTCCAAAAGCCTAACAGAGAAGTTTCTCAATCATATCCTTCCTTCTAAGAGAATAAAGAAAAGGAAAACTAACAAGGTCTCATGTATTTTTCAAGAGTTTTTGCATAATATTCAAGAGAAAATTTTAACACGCTGAGATAATGCTCTGTAGCCAAAACTACTTAAATCCATGGTGAAAGATGTAAATATAAATTTTGCTTTACAAGACTCTTAATAACTAGTTAGAATTTGATATGATATTGTTATTTCTAGAAGTCAAATTTCCTGTACAAGCTCAAATCAAATGAAACTTGGATAAACAATAACTATTTGCAAAAGCTGTATGCACAGGATGTTAATTTGACAAACTTCCCTAAATAATTAAATAGGAAATCAGAAAATGAGACTTACCTTGATGTTATCCACATTTATTTCAGCTTCAAACTGATATTTGATGGGTTCTTCAGTTAAAAGGCATGCAATTACCTATAAAATAATTAGATATTAGAATTTTTATTTCTCACAGCCAAAATGGCCATAATACTCCACATAAACTATTATAATCCATAAAGTGAAGGATGGTTATGAATCTTCTAAAATTATTCAGCACAAAGAGAATTCAAATACAAACCTTTGGTTCTTCTCCACTTAAGCCAAAAAATTCCATTATCGGTTTCCCAACATCAGCATTGTCAGAATCAACATGCACAAAAAGGATCTAGCAAAATACACATGTAAACAGAAACAATTACAAACAGATTTTCAACCCATTGAAATCTAAAGATTAAACAAGACAATTCAACCCCAAATGAAGTGCAAGTAATCCTGCATGTAGCTAATGAGGAAACTCTGACAAGAATTGTCATAATAAAAATGTTATCATGATTACATGCATTCAGCATGTGCTCTTATGATTGAGGTAAAGAATGACAGACGAAACAACTTAAGAGTTTAACGATACCTTTCCCTTAAATGATTTTGCAGCTTCTTGAAAAGATGGAATGAACTTTTCATAATCCTTGGCAGTTACAAAGAGCAGGATCTACAAAAAGCAATCAAGTTAGTGCAACTCACATACTACAGTTATTCAAAACATATCAAGAAATGATAAATAACATTTGCAGATCCATGTAAAATAGTGAGATTCAAAACACAATAAAAAGCATGGTAAAGAAGAGTGCCAACAAGCTAAAGCGGCGTACTTGTTTCTTTATAGAACTGTCAAATATCATATTAGCACTTTCCCTGGTGAAGGTCGTGACTAATGGGAGCTTGTTTGCAAAGATGAACTCAGATATGGCAGCTTTCTCAAATTTTCCATCTGCAGAAAAAAAAATGCAAGGATTAAAAATATAAGCATGTCATCTCTCGTTGACTAATATCAGAAGTCACAAAACTGGTGTAAAACCAGCAATTCTTTCTTATAGGAGCTTTGAATATCCTATCCAATTTATACCATTGTTACTTTGCTGCCAAAGCTAAATTCTGCATCTACATATGTTTGGTCTTTGATATTTCTTTCTCACTAACTTTTTTAGCATTTTATTTCTTGAACTAACATGGTTTTGAAACATTTCAAGTTCATTGAAACTGTGGCATCCACATTGGACAATGCTGGACAAGTGGACTTACCAAAATGGGATATTTTTTCAGGCTCCTTCTTCAATAGCACCAATGCTGGCCGCTTTGCCTTTGTGTTAATGTCGAGAAGAGCAGCTACACGTTCACTAGTTGTTTGATAAAAGAAAACATCATCTTCTTGCCTGGAAGCTGCTTCAAATTCTTCATTTTCGGTGCCCTGGCAAAAAGTGATCATATAAAATCAAGTTCCGTACAGGTATTAACCATGCCCAGAAACCTTATCAAACATCAACATATAAAAACTAAAACAAAAACCTATCAAACATCAACCCATGAAAACTAAAACAAAATTAGAATCATTCTTTTGCAGTTATCCTTCATGTATCCACTCGAGTACTTCAAAACAAGCCTAAAATCTTGGTTATTGGGTCTGAGCCCCAGAGGCCACTTCATATTCAAAAAATAATTGTCACGCTTAAAACCTGTTAGAGGATGATGGTCTGAAATTTGATGTGCACTACCAAAACAGTATTTAACAAAATAACAAAATAGAAATAACCCACTTGTACTTGTTCTTGATAAGTAAACTCAAGCAAACCAGAGATAATGATTTTAGGAGTTTGGCTCAAATCCATTTCATAAGGAAAAACTCACCTCTAATGAGTCAAACAAACCAACAGCAGCTGTGGTTCCTGAGTCTAGTAGAGTCTCTGCATCCTCAGTTGTGGTGAGATTGGATACAGCAGGGCCAGTTTTTCGCTTGATCCAACTAACAATTGCTTCTCTGCAGTTCAAAATTTCATCAGACTCCAAATTAGTTAAATCAAGTTCATGACTTGCCAAAATGAATGTGCAAATTTATCTTCAAGAGCTCATTGATAAACATGAAACAACTTCCTCCAACAGAAATTGTATTAAGCACAGAACTGTAAAGCATTTATTTGTACGTCAACATAGTCTTCTATTAATTGTAATGGCCACAGCCCACACATTATGGGAAAAAAAGCATTCAAAGGTTCCACTGATTAAGAAACCAAACTTCCTAAGACTCTTTTCAAATGCACAGAGCAATCTTCAAAATAACAAACAACAAAGTAACCAGCCTTAAGATCAGAAACTTAGAAGCATCATTAAAGGTTCTACCACTTTGAAATTCTTCCACATAAATATAAAATGATATCCAAAGTTGGAAGTTTTAGGCTGAAAACTTAAAGATAGAAAATTCTAATGTGAAAATGCAGAAGGTTGAACTATTCAGAACTTCCACGTAACATAAAAAGACAAATATTCAACCACCCAAACTTCTAAGTAAACAAAAGGCAGAGAATAAAGCCTACTTAAACTGAAATTACAACTCATAGGAAGGTTTACAGCTTGTAGATATGAAACAATTTTAGAAAGGATAAGGCAATCAAACATCTAGAAACAAGATCAACAACTAGCATTGCATAAACGTGCAAGACAAGGAACAAAATAGGAGAATTACACTTAAAACTTCAAGATCAAGGATTTTCCTGCTGAAAACTTCTTAAGCCATAATGACCTTAAAATACCAGTCAGTTTTCAAAAAACCCAAAATGAAGAAGTTCAACTCCTTAGAAATTATAACTTCCACAAAAATGCAGAGTACAAAGGTTCATCCATCTAAACTTTCAGAAAAAACAAAATGCAGAGAACAAAACTTACCAAAACTGAAATTGCTGCTCATGGGAAGCTTTACAGCTTGAAGACACAAAAACATTTTAGAAAATAAGGGATCCAGACAGATAAAAAACATTCAGCTATTCAGAACTTCCACAAAAAGCAAAAGCACAGAGATTCAATCCTCAAATTTTCCAAGAGAATAAACCTATTAAAACAAAAATTGTGGCTCATAGGAAGCTTTACAGCTTGTAGGCAGGGAAATATTTTAGAGAAGAGAGTCAAACATCTAGAAATGAGATCAACAGCTAGTATTTCATAAACCTGCAAGATGAGGAACAAAACTATAAATTGTACACTGAAAACTTATATATCAAAGGTGGTATTTCTTACTGATGAAAATAAAAATAAGATAATATTGCTGAAAACATTGAGAAAACACAAAAGAAAAAAGTTCAACCAAACAGAACTTCAACAATAGCGAATGTACAGACATTCAACTATACAAACATCCAAGAACACAATTAAGAGCATAACACCTTAAACAGAAACTGCAACGCATTGGAAGCTTTACAGCCTGTAGAGTCTAGACATGAAAACATTTTCAAAAAGAAGAGTTAGAAACAAGATCAACAACCAACATTTCATAAACTAGCAAGATAAGGATCAAAGTACACTGAAAATTTAAAGATCAAAGGAGGAATCCGCTTAATAGACCAGATAAGGACAAACCTCGGGGATTTAATCCAACAACTGCAAGTGGTGTACATATTTCCCAAATCAGGGCTCTTCACTTTAAAAATAGAACAGGGCAGAACCACTCGATTTTTGAAAGGTTGGATCCTCTATTTGAAAAATCTTTTGAATGAGGATACATCAGTGGGGGACCTTACTCTCTCTGGAGCAGGTTTGAAGCACTGGGTTATTCTCTTTCAGATAGTGATACACACTATTCTCAAGATTTATTCTTTCAATTTTGAACAGATGCAGCTCACACATTGTCACTTGAAGGTGAAAGTTTAGACTTGTTAGTCATCTTGGCACCCCCCACGACAGATATTACATGCATATTCTCCTCCAGAACTTTAAACACATTTTTCAACAAAAACAGCAGCTGGATTTTGGAAAAGGATATGTAGAGCCTCCAAGACAAGATCTTAGAAGAAGCGCTATCCCTGAATTCATAAAGAGCAAGGACAAAGGGAAGATCTTCAATGAAGTCAAAAGTGTATCTGTTGGCTTAAAGAAGGCTAATAAGAAAACCAATTTCTTTGACCGAGTCACAATTAGAAATAGAAGTACTAACAGAGTAACTATGTTGACAGGCTGTGAGGGCAAGAAGTAACATATCCTAGGCAGATTGAAGGGGAAATGACCAACTATTTTGAAGCGTTGCAATCAAAGCCAAATAAAGATAGAAGGGAGGTCATTGAACACATATGTGCCTTAAGTCCAAGGCTAATGATAAACTACGAACAAACTGAATATTTGTCAAAGGAGACCTCCAATGAAGAGGTACACCAAGCAGCGTTTGATCTAGCCAAGAGGAAAGCCCCGGGACCAGATATATATCTACCAGATTTCTCCCATGGAAGTTGGGACTGCATGGGGGATGATAGATGCAAAGCAATGCAGGAATCCCGAAGAAGTGACTCCATCCTAAAAGCCCTTAATGACACTCATAACCCTCATTCCCAAAAAAAGATGCCGCTTCAGCTGATCAATTTTGACCCATTGCTTTATGCAACATGGACTACAAAGTGAGCTCCAAGTTTATTGCTAACAGATTGTAGCCCCTCCTGGATGAGACAATCCCAGAGGAGTAGGGAGGTTTCAAAGGTGGTAAACAGAGATTGGATGGTATCATACTCGAACAAGAAACCATCCATATTCTGAAAGCAACCAGAAAGAACAGGGATGGTGATCAAATTAGATACATCACAGGCATTTGACAGACTGAATTGCAGATTTGAGCAGCTTTAACTCTAATGAGACATGGAGTAGTTGGGTTATGAGCTGTGTTAAATTGGAATTCCCCCGAATTTTCCCATACTTTAATTATTAAGCCTTACTTCTTAGCATTGTTAGATATATTAGCTAGGTGTTTTGTTGATGATCATGAGATTGGGTTTCAGTCCTTAAATGTTGCCAAAGCCTCTGGAATAGTCAAAGAGATCTACATTGCTCCTTACCTTTGGTAGATTTCACACACATCAAGGCCATTGATGACAATATGCTAGCAGATGATGCCTCCATGAGTGAAGCAAAGGCTCTTAATAAAAATAATGGATTTATTGTTGAATGCTTCAAGAGGTTGACTAACGAGAGCAAGCCTAAAGTTTATTTCCTTTAACACCAAGATGGATATTCAGCAGAAGAACTGTCTAATTCTCCATTTTCAGTGAAGCTCCCTTTCGTCTCAACATTTGGATGTCCCTCTGGTTGAGAATTTAGAACAGGCCCTCTCATGGGAAAGAAATCCTTACGAGAATTAAAAGCAGACTCAATAGCTAGTCTTTCCAGACACAATCACTAGTAGGAAGGATTCTTTTGATAAAATCAATTTTACAACTAATTCCAATATATATTTCTTCAGCCCTTGTTATGCCCAAAAAGTCCTAACAGCAATCGAAAAGCTGCAAAAGGATATTCTTTTTAAGAGGGGATCACAGCTTTGGATAAGAAATGACTGTGGATTTCCTAGAAATAAATATGTCAACCAAAGTCAAGAGAAGGCTTGGGGATCCGGAGGCTTGATAATATGAACCAGGCCCTTAGAGGCAAGTTAATCTGTCAACAGGCAAAAGAACCAGATAGCCTGTTGATAGGAGTGTCGGCAGGCATAATATGCTCCAGGAGTAGCTTCTCAAGAGGTGCTCTGGCTAGAACTACATATCAGAGGTTCCCTTATATAGAAAAGTGCCTTCAAAGGAGGAGCTACTATTTGCCCAGAAATTCAACTTCTGGGAAATAACTTAATAAGATATGGTCATTCAGGCTTCTTTTCAGATGACCTTTGCAACCAGCATACTCTTAAGAATGAGACCCATTTCCAAGTGTTGCGAGAAGAATTTTAGGCTGTGGAATACATCACTCAGTACTGAACACAGGGCAGTTCTCATATCCAAGGAGATCACCTCTACAGGGCATGAGCCCCTACTAGATCTTGGCCAACCAGAGCTTCGAAGGAGAATAAGATTAGATTGTGAGCAGAAATTCAAAGAAGAATCATACAAGTTAAGGAAAGCCTGGATTTTCTACAATGGGGCTTGAAAGGCAGTAATGGTTCAACTTCAAAGGTAGGGCAAGATTTTGATTATCTTGCAGGGAAAAAGGAAATATACATCCAAGAACACAAATGCAGAGATTAAAACCTACTATAACAGAAATCGCAGCGGCTAGGCAAGCTTTACAGCTGTACACCTGAGAACATTTTAAAAAATAAGTGACTCAAACATCCAAAATGACATCGACAGCCGATATTTCATAACCTGCAGAGATTAAACTAATCAGATCTTTATCAAAAAGCAATTGCACAAAGGTTCAACTATCCAAACATACAAGAACACAAAACTAAGAGAATAACAGCTACAAAAACAGAAAATGCAGCGCATAAGAAGCTGTACAGCTTGTAGACACGAGAACAGCTAGGAAATAAAAGTTAGAAACCAAGTCAACACTGGACATTTCATAAGCCTGCAAGTTAAAGACCAAACCTGGAAATTTACAGCGAAAACCTACAAAGAAAGAAATTATTCTAAAACTTGAAAAGGTTTAAACTCTAAAAACATAGATAGCATTGCTAAAAAACCTTTGATAGCCGCAAAATGCAGAGGGTTTTACTCTTATAGACTTCCACAGAAGTCGAAGTACAGAGATTCAACTATCCAGACATCCGAGAACACAAAATGCAAAGAATAAAACCTACTAAAACAGAAATTGCAACGGATAGGAAGCTTTACAAACATGAGAACAATTTTAAAAATAAGCAAGTCAAACATGTAAACGAGATCAACAACTGGCATTTCATAAACCTGCAACTGCAGGTTAAGGACCGAACCTGGAAATTTTACAGCTAAAACTTATAGTTAGAAGATTTTGCAGCTGACAACATTTAAAGCCATACTAAATCAGATAACATTGCTACAAACTTTGATAAACCGCAAACTGCAGAGGCTCAACTACTCGTGACTTGAACAAATTGCACGTACGGAAATTCAATCATCCAAAGTATACAAAAAAATAAGTCTAAAACCGGCATTACAGTTCATACTTTATAAAAACACAAATGCAAAGAATAAAACCTACTAAAACAGAACTCGCAGATAGTCAGCTTTACAGCTTGTAGAAATGAGAATGTTTTTAAAAATAAGGGATTCAAACATATTGAGACGAAATCGACAACCGACATTTCATGAACTTGCAAATCAAGGACCAAACCTGGAATTTTACAGCTAAAGCATATAAATAGAAGATTCTACTGCTGGAAACGTCTAAAGCAATGATAATTTAGATAGCATTACTACAAATTTAGATAGCGTTACTAGCAATGATAGAGAAAGCACAAAATGCAGATGTTCAACTGTTCACGACTAAGTCAAAACGCAAAGTACAGAAATTCAAGCATCCAAAGAAAACAAAATGCTAAGATTAAAACCGGCATTGCAGCTCATACTTTGTTCTTTGGCCGGGGTACTGCTTGTGAACTCCATCGATGAAAAACAAGAGGGTCGGAAACCCCTGAACTTCGAATTTTTGCGCCAGATCATTTTCTTCAGTGGCATCCACTTTAGCCAGAACGACCTCCCCCTTCAACTCAGTCGCAGCCGCGGCATACTCCGGAACCAAGCGCTGGCAATGGCCGCACCACGGCGCATAAAACTCGACCAGCACATACCGGTTTTTGCTCACAACATCGCTGAAGTTGCTCTCTTTTAACACGGCGACATCTTTCTCGTCGACGGCCGGCGCATCAGAATCGGCATCTTCACCTTCCAGGTCGTACGATCCTTCTTCAAAGTCTTCTTCCAGCTCTGGTTCCTCGCCGGCCGTGAAAGGATCCGTTGTCGTATTTTCTTCCCCCTCTTCTTCGAGGAGCTCCAACTCTTCGATCTCGTCGATTTCACTGTCATTTTCGACGGCCTGAAGGTGCTGGAAACTGACAGACAGCAGAAGCGCCACGAGACCTAAGATCAAAAGCTTCGCGGCCGCCATGGCTGCACGAACTCGAGAGCTCGAGGGTTTGTAAAACTGTATGTGACACTGGAAGGAGCAGAGAAATCACACGAAGATTTCAAACAACGAGATTATATATGGATGATTTTCTGCGTCTGCATTTACGAGAAAATGCTTTCGGTGTTGCATTGACCTCTGCTGCCGGTAGCGGTAAGGAAGTGTCGGCAACGTCATTGGCTGTACGATTTTCCATGACCTTTTCAACTAATTAGATTATGACACGTGGAAATAGCTCGTCACTGTCTTTGTTTAGAACGCCCGGCGTTTTTTTGGGATTGATGAGATGGAAACGTCTATTTATTTTTTTATACAAAGCCATCCGATTCGGTAATGAGTGATCACATGGAGGACTCAGGACCCATGACTCAGGAGAATAGAAACCAAAGCGGATATCGTCATGCATAAAGTTATAAAGAAAATAATAAAAATATTCTCATAGTTTATATATATTTATTATATTTATATGTGTATTTATACATAAAAATATTAATGTTATAGTTAGTAAGATCTAAAATCAGGTTTTGTTAAGAGATTTGACTGAAAGTTTGTCCTCTTGACTGGTCACATGGAGGAAGATGGAGACTAAAGCAGATATCGTTGTGGATGAAGTTATAAAAAAAATAAAATAGTTACACCTTTTTTTTAGAAAGTAAGAAAAGTATTTATATATATATATATATATTTTTAACAGAAAAAATAATAATTTTGTTATTCATGTGAATCAAAAGTATATAATCTTTCTTATGGACATACTTGTTCAATGTCATGGAACTAGACAATTTAGGTTCAATCCAGTCCAAAAGACATACAAGAAATAAGAGTTCAAAAGCAAGAGATAATCAGAGGCAAAATAAGAAGATCATCAATCTAAACTTCAAAAATGTTGATGGAGCCCGAGTCAATCAGTAGGTTATCCATATCTTCTTCCAAAAGCAGAATGTCAATTTCTCCATCGAGTGCTGCTTTAGAAAGTTGATCTACCAACTGACTCTGCTCCCTAAAGATGTGTTGGAAGTTGATGTTGAGAAAACAAGTTATCATTGTCACGTCCCCTCCCACCTGAAAGGACGCAACCTACAGGTTGGTGCTTTCACTTAAGCGGGGATCTAAGCCCCATTAACATAATAACAAGTGCATTGGAAATAAAAACATACACAAATGCATAATGCAATGTAATGTACAACGGAAGCAAATACATTTCAACACAACATTCATCATGTTCATAATTCATTAAACAAATGCAGTTGCAGAGATTAAACACAAGAGATACTTATCTTTAAGAGAAGCTTGTCCTGCAACCAGCTATGTCGCTACAACGTTCCACCCAACCATAGGCCAGTGTGCTCGTCAATCTCTCAGCAGCACTGCCACCCCCGAGTTGGGCATGATTTCCACAAGGAATAAGGGAACTACAACAGGCTCACACATAGCCAAAGACATATCACAATTCAGCCAAGCCAAAACTACATTTGGGTTTATCAGGCTGCTAAGGAGGTGGAAGGTTGAATTGCTAAGCTAGTGAGCTCAACCACAGAGCTATGGACACCTACACATGATCTGGCTTGGCTTTCCCAACACCTACCCACCCAACACAAGGAAGCATCCCCTTCTCTGCTACTCAGTCCCTCAGGCTATGCCTTCCATTCCAGTGCTCTTAAGGGTGTGTAAAGAAGAAAAACCAGCTCCCCTTGATCTGTCCGTAAGGTTCCTTTCCCCACTAGGTTTATCAAGCTAATTCTTCCCCAATTCCACTCCAAACCAATTCAGACCAAAACAAAGGATGCATACACAGCAAAGTACAAGTTCTGGGATTGATGAAAAACATCCTGGGAGACAAAAACGGAAATGACAATTGGGAAAAACGACCCATGGTGAGCAATATGTTTCAGCAACGTTCTATGGGCTTCTCGTGGGCAAAAACGACCCCTTAAGTCCCTAAATTCGTGGATCTATTCTCCCATTGGTTGTGCAACACCAAAAACGAAATTCCCAACCGTGGAAATGTGGAAACAACACAAAGATGCCCAGGAGAGATCCCAACCATTGAACATTAACAAAACCACTTCCCAACCATGGGAAAAATGAAGAACACTACAAAAACATGAATGGAGAATGCAAGGAGCTCCAAAAAACATGAGGAAGAGAAAAACGTGGATGCATGGTAGAATGGGCATATGTTTTTGGGTTTTTAGTTGCCCAGGAAGTCAAAACACGTTTTTCCAAAATGGGTGCTCTACCTAATTCAAATTTGTCCATACTCTTCCTATTCCCATGCATTAACCAACTCAACCACTTCTTGCAGAAATGATTGGCACAAGAAGACAAAATGGGTAGTTGATAGTTTGATGGGTTTTCCCTTTGNTTCCCCATTGGCTCAAAGGTTTGAATATTCCCCCCCCCCTTATCCTTAGGAAATCATGCCCCCATTTCTTTAATGTTGCATTGACATAGCTGGTTGTGGGTATATTTAATTAAATTGCATATTTACATGATGTCCAAAATTTATAATGTGCCTGAATCGCAAGGGTTTTTTTGGCAGTCGACGCACGCCTCCTGGGAACTCACGCTCGCATGCCAGACTAATCAGCCTCCTACCCTAGCAGCAGCCTTCTGCTGCTCGCTCCCAGCATCATGGGTCCAGAAGGGGGCCCAGGGGTTTCTACCTCTCATCCTCCTGAGCTGGCGGCTTTCAAGAAGCTGTTAGCTAGTTACGACAAGAGAAAAATGAACGAGTCTCAACACAAATTTGTCAAAAAGTTGGATACCATCCCCACGGTTGCTCTCCCAGTTGAAGAAAGGTGCAAATTAGCTCTGAACTTAGTAGATCGGGGCCTCATTGGCCAGTTCACGGGCATGTGGCCTTCTCCCAAGACAGTTGACGCATGGGTGTAGAGGAACTGGAGTTCGCTAATAAAAGAAGGCATTAGAAGCTACTTCGTGGGCAAGGGATTCTTCGTCTTCGTGTTTGAAGAAGGAGAAGACAGAAGCCTCGTATTCAAGAATGGACCTTACTTTATGGGTCCCCATGGATTATTATATTTGAATAAATGGAACCGAGACTTCGATCCAACGCAAGATGTGTCGTCGGCAATCCCGGTGTGGGTGCACCTTCCACATTTACCCTTGCACTGCTGGAATCCGAAAACTCTGGAAACTATTGGCAACTCTCTCAGGAAATGCATAGAGCGTGTGGAGAGAAAGGATTAGTACTCTTGCGCAAGAATTTGTGTTGAGGTCGATCTGCAAATAGGCCTACCAGAAGCAATCAATCTAACGGTTTCAGATTGGTCACACATCCAAGAGCTGGATTATGAACAACTTCCCTTCAAATGCAGGTATTGTCACACTCACAAACACTTTGTGAGATATTGCAAGAAAAAGGCCGAGGAAGAGGTCGAGAACCCCAAAGAACAATGGATCCAGGCACAGAAAACAGCCTTGACAAAGACAAAAAGTAAGGAAAAAGGCAAAGAAATGACGACGGGTTCTGATGGGTTAGAAGAGAGGCATGAACAAGAGAATGGAAACAAAGAACAACCAAGGATAGAAGTGGAGGAAAATCCCTTCGAATCACTCAGGGCAGCGGAAGAGGTCTTAGAACCGATCATCGAGGAGATCAAGCAACAACCTCCCCCAGCAGCCGAGAAGGAATTGCTAGAAGCAACTCACCCTAGATCTCCAGTAGGGATCCTCTCCTCTCCCTCCTACGTGGAAGTAGCTAGGAAGAAACCCCTGGAATCCTCAGGGTCATCGAAAGTTGAGTCCTTTGAGAGGCCTTCAAAAAAAATTGGGAGAAAATCCCAAAGTGAAGCCCGAGAGGAAGATGCAGAGAGACAAAAAAATGCAGGGCAACCAAGCTACAGTTAAAATGACCATGGGGAGAAACACCAGAACCAGACCTCCCAAGGGAGGTTCATCCCATCCAAATATTAGTAAGCAATGCAGCTGGTCTCTTGGAATTGCAGAGGACTGGGGAACCCTTTGAAAGCCGAAGCAGTAAAAGACCTTATGAAAATCAAAACCCCTGAGATTCACATGCTCCAAGAGACCAAGATAGAAGGGGAAACCCTTCTTCAGATCAGTAACACTAAGTGGAAGAAAAATGTCGAAAAGGCAATAAGTGCCAGAGGCACCTCCGGGGGTCTGGCAAGACTGTGGGCAGATGAGGAGTATTCTCTAGAAAGCTCCTTTGAAACCCAACATTGGATCTACACAAAACTTCATCATAAAACAAGTATGCTCACCATCTCTCTCTTCAACCTGTATGTTTCGGTCCTTCATTTAGAAAAGAAAGATTGTTGGCTAACTTTGGCTAACTTTATTGAGATTTATACTCGCCGTAATAAAATAATAGCGAGAGATCTAAATCTGATCTTCGAATCAAAGGAAAAGAGGGGTGGCAACAAAAGCAAGGACCAAATGTTGCCCCTGGTAGAGGACATCATTTAGTAGTGGGACCTTCTAGACAGTAAGCCAAAAAGAGGCCTCTTTACCTAGACAAACACAGAGTCGGGGCATATCACATAGCTGCCCGTTTGGAACACTTCTTGGTACAGAGCACTATGCTGGAGAAGAGGGTGATCACCTCCAAAACCCTCCCTAAACTTACTTCAGATCATAAACCCATTTTGCTTAAGGTGGAAGACGAAGAGAACTTGGGCCCCATCCCCTTTAGATTCATCCCTCTCTTGATCGAAATGGAAGGGTTTGAGGACAAGGTTACCACTACTTGGTCTACACCTGTGACTGGGTCCCCCTCCTTTGTGTGGGAATAGAAACTAAGAGCCGTGAAGGCAGCTTTGAAGGACTGGGCCAGAAAGCTCACCAATGCTCCAATTAGCCACATAAGGGAGGCCACCCAAACATTGGAAAACTTCCAAATCGATCTTGAAAGCAAGGTTATCACCATTACAAATCTAGAAAGAGAACAAGCAACCCAAGCCAAGGCTTTCATCTCTTTTCAACATGAAGCAAAATTCATGAGGCTGAAGTCCCGTAGTTTGTGGCTAAAAGCAGGAGATCGTAACTCTTCTTATTTTCATAGATAGTGCAGAGCAAGATTATCCTAGAATCATATCTCATAAATCACCTCCATCGATGGGACTCTTCACAAAGGCCACGATCAAATTAAGATTGCAGCTGAAGCTCACTTCCAAAATCTTTACAAAGACAACAGAGATGGAAGAGAGGATACCATCACTGATTTTCTCTCACACATCCCTCAGTTAGTTAACAGTGAAGATAACTTAGCTCTCTCAAAGCCCTTTACTGAAGAAAAAATATGCAACATAGTTTGGGCTATGACACCAAACAAGGCACCTAGGCCGGATGGTTTTTCAATTCATTTTTACATGCAGTGTTGGGGAATCATCAAGACAGATTTCATGAGAATGGTAAAAGCTTTTTAGCAGAAAGCCAAGGTGGGTGGCAGCACAAACTCCACCTTTCTCGCTCTGATACCCAAGGAAGTGAACCCGAGCTCCTTTGATAGGTTTAGGCCAATCTCACTTTGCAACTCTTCATATAAAATTATGTCTAAACCTCTGCTTGGGAAACTCATCTCTCCCAGTCAAGGAAGATTCCTCAAAGGGAGACACATCATTGATAACATGATCCAAGTTCAAGAAGCCATTCATTCTAGCTACCACAGGAAGGAGCAAGGAATGATAATAAAGCTAGACATGGCAAATGCATTCAATCGGGTAAGACACTCTTTCCTTGTCAAAGTTCTCCTCTCCTTCGGATTCAACACTAAATTTGTCAATCTAATCAAAGCTTGCATAGAAAATCCGTGGATAGCCCCACTTGTAAATGGTCGGACCAACCAACTATTTTCAAGCCTCAAGAGGGATAAGGTAAGGTTGCCCTCTCTCTCTGTTTTTGTACATTATGATGGTTGATTCATTGAGAAGAAAGCTCATTGAAGAAAAGAAGTTAGGGACAGTTCCAGGCATAAGGATAACTAATGGCATTGAGCCAATAGATCACGCTCTCTTCGCTGATGATTCATTGTTGCTGGGGGGAGCCTCCATCCAGATAGCCAAGACATTCAAAGGAATTCTACAGGATTATTGTAGCATCTCTGGCGCTCTCATCAACAAAAGAAAGAGTGATGTGTATGCTTGGAATACATATCAAAGTGATACTCAAAGAGTTGCAAACTACCTGGGCTTTACTGGATTTTCAAGCTGGGAGAAAATTAAATATCTCGGTCTCCCCTTAACTAGGGGACCAAACAGAGCTTCAATGTGGGATGAAATTCTGAGTGAGATGAAATAAAAAATCAGAGGATGGGGCGGCCAATGGCTCACCAAGGCAGGCAAACTCACGTTGGTGAAAGTCGTGCTCTCATCGCTGCCAATTTTCCAAGCTTCATTCCTTCTTACACCAAAAAAGATAACCGATCAGATCATTAAGATTATTCGAGAATTCTTATAGCAAGGAGGGAAGGGGAATCAAAAGAAATATCCCTTAGTCAAGTGGGACATTGCAAAATGGTCGTTGGTTGATGGACATCTTCAGATTCGGGATCCAGGGCAGGCGAATTTAGCTCTTGGAGGAAAATTTATGTGGAATTTGTTTTCAAATACCAAACACCCTGTCAGCAGAATATTGAAGCTGAAATATCTCAGAGGACAACCTTTGCGTAACCTCCAGGAAAGCAAATCGATCAAAGGAACCATCACGTGGAATTTGTGCAGGTGAGGGATCGTTTTTTTCCAAAAGGATTTGTATAAGATTCCTGGTAATGGGAAGGACATGAACCTGTGGCAGGACAGGATCATGGGAAAGCCATCTTTGGACAGCATGGATGGGATTAGAGGTATTTGTGACTAGCTCAAAGCGCAGGGATATACACTGCTGGCTAATATTGTCATCTAGAAAGAAGATGGAAAGTGGCACGATTGGAATATCCCAAGGCTGCCACCGCAATTAGAAACTCAGAAAATGCAGCTGCTAATGGCTCTATCGGACATGGCACTAGTCCACTTGCAACAGATAGATCGCTGGGGGTGGGGAGAAAAAGGAGTTTACACAGCTGCGCAGGGGTTCAACAAATTGCAATCTGATTATGTGCCGGTACTCCCAGCAGAAGTTTGGAAACAAGTTTGGGATCCATGCAGTCTACCGAAGGTTAACTTCTTCTTTTGGGTTTTGATGCATAGGAAGGTGTTAACCAGAGAAAACTTAGTTAAACGTGGTATAATTGGTCCTCATAGATGCACAATGTGTTGCAGAGATTCGAAAACCAGAGACCGCCTTTTCCCCCCCACCCAATCAATGGCAAGTCAGCCTGGAGCGGTATATGGGTAGCAATCCCCAAATACGTATGCTAGAACATATGGCTGGCCAGAAATGACAAAATCTTCAACAATAACCAACAAATTCCGCTAAAGGTGGCAGCAAAAACCAAAGCTTTCATCATTGAAATGGTGGGGGTTCAATCTTTTAGGAAGGGTAATACGTTGCTTTCGGGGGAAAAAAAATGGTTGGGCACATATACATTCAGAGATAGGAAAAATGATCCTGACAAACCAAGCACAAATCCATGGTGGCGGCTAAGAGATACAGATGATGAGTTTCAGATATGGGGGAAGGCTTAAGGGAAAGCCTCGATCTTCTTTGATGGTGCCTCCAAAGGCAATCTAAGGAGGGCAGGCGCTGGTGGGATGATTTACTCCGCGGACGGCAAAAGAGTTGAAAGTTTCAGCTAGGGATTTGGACACAAAACCAATAACCACGCAGAAATCCTTGGATTACTGAAAGCCTGTCATATTGCTTGGGGGAAAGGGATCAAAGATGTTCAAATCTTTGGGGACTCGAAAATTTTGATAAAGATCCTATTGCTTGGGGGAAAGGGATCAAAGATGTTCAAATCTTTGGGGACTCGAAAATTTTGATAAAGATCCTAAGCTCAGATGCTTTGTTCAAAGATCCATTGCTTAACAAAACCCTGAAAAGAGTGAGGTTAGTGTTGCATGACTTCTCATCATTCATATTGTTTCATATTTTGAGGGATTCAAATAAGGAAGCGGATACAAAGGCAAATTTCGGCTACCTATTGTCTCAAGGAATCCTAAAAGTAGATGAGGAACAAGCACAGTGGTTAACCATTCCGTAGACCATAGGTCATTAGAAAAGGCTTGAGAGTCCTCATTATGGCAAAAGATTGATCGTAATAAATGTTGATTTGGCTAAGCCCCGGCCTATATTGTTTTTATATATTCATAACCGTTTTAGTTTAAAAAAAATTTATAATGTGCCTATCTAGCACGAAATACCATCGCCATCGATTTTAATCGCCGAAACATAAAAAGCTAAATCGATGGTGGGGATTTTGCCTTTAGCTCCTCACCATGATTAATTACAATATATACATCAGATACATTTTTAAGCAAATGGGGTCAAAACCGGGGTGTTACAATCATATCTCAAATTCTTTTACACCAAGGAGTGAGGGTGAGCACTTGAAGGTTGAAATCACCTGTAGCCCATTTGATGGTGACCCTTTGAGTCACCAAAAACCTGAAGTGAAACAATACCAAAGACTGTAGTAACTTTGCATAAGCACCAGAGAGCTAATAGCTTTGCTTTCATATTTGTACATGTACTGCAATGCATTTTGAAATTGAAAGAGTTGATATTATTGATCATTAAGGCTACACATGCAGCACAAAAGCCATCTTTGGTTGCCCCGTCAAAATAGCCAATAGTGCCAATTGGCTAGATATCCTTCACAATTTGGGTCTAGAGAAAGTAACATGTGTAAAGCTGAATTCCTCAATCAACTGAATAATGTTGCTACAGATGTTGAAGGAGCTCTGAAGATGATTCTCAAATAGACAAATATTCCTCACCCTCCAAATTTTCCAGGAAATGACAGCTGGCAAAGAATGATAATATTTGCTTGAGTTTATCCAATTAGAAAGACAGACATCAAAGTTCTCTTCCTCCCAAACTTCTGTAATGTTTAAAATGAAACAAATCTTTTTCCAAATACGAAGAGTAAACTCACCTCTAGTAAGCAAATGATCTATGGATTCCTTAGACTGTTTGTAGAGAATACAATAACTGGGGCCAACCCAACCTTTTCTCTTTAAGTTATCCCAAGTCTTCAGAAAATTCTGAAGTGCCAGCCACATGAAGCATTTGATTTTTAAGGGAATCTTCCATTTCCATAGTGGTTTGAACCACCATTTATGGACAGAGCTGAAGGTAGACTGAACAATAGCATGATATGCAATTTTAATAGAGATAGTCCCAATCTGAGGGTTTGTTGCCCAAATCAGAGAGTCTTCGTCCTACGTGAATCTGCAACCTGTTAGGTTCAACTTTTTAATGTAGGCCTCCCATTCTTAAGCTGAATCTTGAACAAATCCCAAATATTTGGGAGTGAACTAGTAGGAACAGTCATTGTTGCACCATAATGGTCTTCTGATATGAGCCAGAGTGAAATAGCCAATTTTAGAAAGATAATTTAAAATAAATGGTGAGAGATTATAATCTTTCTCCCATACCTGTGATCGGATCAATTCCAACTAGCACATTCCTGCCATTCCCTACATTCCAACAGAGATTTGAACTAACTCTATGATATATTTTTTTTAAACCTTTCGAGATTGGAGAGGTATTTCTGGTGACCTTTTTGGGCTTTCTAATCCAGTCAATGAGTTTCATCTTCAAGTATTTTCCTTTCAAAATAATAGAGTAGAGGGTATTTCCTGTCAATCCCCTCCAAAAAAATTTCATTCTTAGGGCATCATTGAACCAATGTAGGTTCGTAATCCCCCAACCACCCCAATCTTTCAGAAGAGATAGCTTTTCCCATCCAATCATAATAAGGCTGTTATTTTTAGGGCCTCCAATCCATGAAAAAGCTAAAAGTGAACCTTCTTACAAGATTGATAATAGAGGCAGGGACTTGTAGAAGGGAGAACCAATGAACCAATATGCTTAATAGAACAACCTTTATAAGTGTAAGCCTACCACCAATGGAGAGGAATCTGTAAGTTCAATTTTTTATTCTTTTTTCAAACTTTTCTATCAACCAACACCAGTATTGTGATCTGTAATTATTTGGTTTTAGGAAGTAACCTAAATAATGTAGACCAACATCCAAATCACATGATTTATACTCGAGGATAGATGTGATATTAGTTAATGTGATCTTATCCAAATTTATAATGATGTAGATTGGATTTTTTTATTGTTGATTGTCATACCATAAGCATTACAGAATAAGCTGGTGATCTCTTCATATTTTTTACATTCAATTAGAGAGTCTATACCACATAATACAAAATCATCTGAAAAAAGCAAGTGGGTAATAGAGAGATCCTTACATAATTTAATTCCTTTCACAGTGCAAATATCTTTGGCTTCATTAATAAGTTTGCTTAGACCTTCAATTGTAAGGAGGAAGAGCAGGGGTGAGAGTGGGCAGCCTTGTTTGACCCCTCTTCCACTTTTAAACAAGGTTGATGGAGCTCCATTTACCAGGATCGCAAATTTTGATGAAGAGACACAAGCCATTATCCAATTAGCAACCATCAGAGGCAAGCCAATTTGTATAAGACTAACCTTAAGAAGACCCAACCAACTTTGTCAAAGGCTTTTTCTAAATCCATTTTTCAGAAGGAAAGCCCACACTTTCTTTTGCTTGATGGTATGAATGATATCTTGAGTAATTCCTATAGCATCCAGAGATTGCCTGTCATGATGGAAACCAAATTGCTCACAGGCCTTTGAAAAAATTGGTTTAATTCTATTAGCTATAATTTTTGATATAAGCTTGTAAAGAAGATTACAAAGAGCTATCGGGCGAAAATATGCAACACAAATAGGTTTATTGCATTTGGAAATCAAAGTAATGAAGGTTGAGTTTAGTGCTCCTGAAACAAAGCCTTCAATTCTGGAGAATTCAACCATGGCAAGCAGCTCTTCTCCCATGATATCAAAGAAGTGTAAAAATAGCTCAACTGTCCACCCATCAGGGCCTAGACTTTTTTCTTTTCTGAACTAATTCAAATCTTGTTTAATCTCCTTTAGTGACCCATGATCTTTCACATGATTTATGTCTTCTTCATTAAGAAAGGTGGGATATAATATGATAGTATTAAGTTGTGCTTCAAGAGAGGTAAGCCCATCCTTTTTTAAAATCTTTTCGAAGTGAGATTTTGCCAATCTTTGAAGTTGTTCCCGGCCTTTCACTATGTTCCCATTATCATCTGTGAGTTCTCAGATTGAATTCAAGTTTCTCCTATAAGATGCATAAGAATGGAAAACCTGGTATTATTGTCTCCAAGATTGATCCAGGTGGCCCTACTCTTGAGTATCTAGTCTTTTCCTTCTCGCTTCAATACCAAATTCTTCTTTTTTTCCAAATCTTTTATGAGGAGAAGTTCTTCTTCAGATACAGAGTAGTCAGAGTTCTTCTGGTGGATAATTCTGATTTGATTTTCAAGAAGGGAGAAGTCTTCCCTATCTTTGGCTTTCTTGGATTTGATCCATCCTGTGACTTCTTCTTTAGGAATTTTAGCTTGTAAACCAAATGATCCATCGGATTGTTAACTTCAATATTCTTATAGGATAACCAATAGTCATTAACAAATTTACAGAAATCTTCATTATCAAGCCAAGAGCTGATAAATTTGAAGGGGTAATTTTGTTTGGTGGATCTTCCTTCAAATTGTAGAAAAAATGGCCAGCGATCAGATATTTTGTTTAACCCAACCCAAGATCTATATTTGTAAAAACTATGAACCAAAGTCTTCTTAGCAATAAATCTGTCCAATCTTTTGTGAATGCAATCCTTCCCACTTCCGTCGTTTGACCAGGTTGGTTCCAGTACCGATGGATTAATATCTATGAGATCAAATTTTTCCAGTAACTCTTTGAAATAGGATGCTATCAGATCCAGTTTAGAATTTTGTCCCCAAACCTCAGCTGGAGATAAGGTAAAATTGAAGTCTCCTACCAAAATAAGGTTTTCAGTGCTTAATAAGCCTGAATTATATAAAGTGTCCTAGAAACAATTTTTATTTTTATATGGGGCATAAACATTCAAAATAGTTAAATCTAGGTCAATTAAACCTGTCTTTCCTTCCAAGAGAATGCCCCAATTTATTTTGAAAGGTTTCATATTTGCAACTCTAGGATTCTGTCCTGATAAAAGGCCTCCCAACAGACCCAGAGTACTAACTACCAACAGTTCCCAACCATGCAGGATGTTAGCCATAATTTCAATAGCTATAGTATTTGGACACATAGTCTCTTGCAGTAGAATAATATCAGGGCTAGTATCAAAGATAAATTTGGTTAGGGCCCTAACCCTTTCATCCCTACCCAACCCTCTTACATTTAGTGAGAGAAAGGTCATTTTATAGAAATAACAAAGGGGTTCAATGCTCTAAGTTCCCCATATGTAACAGAAACTGCAAAATCTTTCCCTGCAACCACTTCCTCCAGTTTTATAGATAAAGGTTTGTAACTCAGTAAGTCAACATCCAAAGAAGGAGGTTTGGAGTTTTTCTTTTTTCCTTATAGTGACATTTTGGAAGCGAATAGAATGAAGAGGGTTGGCTGAAGGGTTTGAAGCAGGGTTCTTTGAGAATATATCAAGAGGGGTTTTATAGTCTTGAGCCTCTGCAGGAAGATAACTGCTTTCTTTTAGGATTTCAACATCTAAATCAGACTGCTAAAATGGCATTAGGGTTGGTAGTAGGTGAGGGTGGTTCAGATGGAAAAGGGTTTAATGAGCTTAAGGGATTATCTCTTTGATCTAATGAAGCCCCGGAGGAAGCAATGTCAAAATCTCAAACCAAATTTCTTGATGTGGGTGGAGCCTGTAAATCAATGTCTAATCTAGGAAAATTAGAGACCGACTCAAACCCTACGGAGTTTGTCACAGAGGGGTCTACTGTAGCAACAATTTTTATGGAAGATAGTTTAGCATCTAGGTTTTTTTCAACAGAGAGGAGGAAATTTAGTTCTTCTTTAGTAATGTCTTCATAGTGAGTAGATGAGTCAGTAGATCTCTTACCTAGAATTGCTTGAAGGCCTTTCGGTGTCGAGTTGTAGAGTTGTAGACTTTTGTTTGACAAAACAGTTGAGGAAGAAAGTGTAACTGAAGAATTCTGAAAGCCCCCAAATAACAAATGAGGACAAGAAGCTTTGACATGGCCTGTGTTCTGGCAGAAATAATAGCGAAAATGTATGTGGAGGTAATCTAGCTTCTGCAAAAATACCTTAGCACCCCATATTACTTCAATTTCTGTCGGGAGTCCCTCTACGATATCGAGATTGACCATAACCCTAGCCATGATTTTGTTCACACCGAATAGGGAGTGTTTGTCCACCCCGATAAACCATCCCACCAATTAGCAAGTCCTTCCATAACATTTGACGTCCATAGTTCTAATGGAAACCCTGGTAACAACATCCAAATGTGACGAATGGTTTGTCGTTCCTTTGCATGATTAAAGGAAACGTGCCACTGCTTCAGAATTAGAGAACCTTCATTAAACAACCAAACCCTACCAAGGATTTTCAATAATTTATCTTCATCTGGAAAGATAAAGATGATCCAACCCTTGATCAATAAATTGATGCATGGGGCATATCCAACTTCTGGAACCCAATATTTTTTTACCCAAATTTGCAGGTTTTGTTTTTTAAGTTTTGTTGATTCAACTCTGCCCACTAATGCTCATTTAGATAACATTTCCACACGGTTTAAGTTGACATTTCCTCCCAGTTCAAACCTTGCTAGGCTAGACCTATATTTAATGGCTTTTGTTTTCCTTAGAATTCTAGCTCTTTCACCAGTGACAGGGAAGTTATTTTTTGTCCTCGACTGCTGGTGAAAACGTTCTTCTCGTTTCAAACTGGTGGTCGGGGAAAATTTCGTGAAATATTTCACAACAGTGGATTTCTTTGCAGATTTTGTTAAGTGTTGTAGGGCTTCAACATCATCAACCATATAAGGATCTGTAAAAAATTTAGTGAAAGGGGAAGTTTTAGTGGCTTTGTGCATAACCTGGACCGGTTCCATCGGAGAATGCCTGTGAAGCCCATCCAAAGCGAGTGGAAGCTCTAACAACAAGCTTTGACAAGGGTCATAAAGTGCCCCTAGTTGGATCCCAAATCCTGCCATCACATCCAGGGGAGCGTTAGAGTTAATGAAAAAGAAAATGAAACCTTTTTCCCACAACCCAGAAAGATAACCAAGATAAAGAGGAAAAACCCAAGGAAAATCTATAATATAAGTAAAATGAGGTGAAATATATCAGAAAAACCAACAATAGTTCCCACTTTTTTCTCTTGGTAGGTACTAGGTTGTTCGGTGCCCCGAACAACTAAACTCCAAGTCTGATACATTTTCTTATTTATCTCTAGAATAGAATTTCCAGAGCCGAACCTCGCCAAACCCTAGAATTTGCTCCATTTCTCAAAAAATATTTTTATAGTTTATATATATTTATATGTATGTATATATAAAACAATTAACGTTATAGTCAGTGAGATCTAAAATTAGGTTTTGTTAAGAGTTTTGATTGAAGTTTGTCCTCTTAAGCACTATCATTATTATAAATTATTTTTATTTGGTATGGTTTTCTTTTGATGATAATGATGATGATTAAACATCCACTGAAACCAACTTTGGTCTATTAGACCAAAGTTATTATAATGATGTTGAGTAAACTCATTATTATTTTTATAAAAAAAATTATTATTATAATTAAAGATATTATTGTTATGGTTAGGGATATTGTTAGAGTATAAGGTTTTAATAAGATAATAAAATCATATTATATAAGTAATTAGTTACTAAGGAATTTAGTTTAGCACGTATTATGTCAATAATAGAAAGTAGTTATATCAAAATTTTAAAATGTGTAACTATAAAAGAGATGAATGTTGTTATCCCAAAGTGTTTCATGATGAATAATAAAAACATGTGTTATCATATTATCTATTTCTAAATTTTTGGATTGTGGTTATGAAAGCATAGTGAATCAACATGTGCCTTAAAATGCCTAGGAGCCATCATAATTCATTGTTGCATATTCAATAGAAGAAGCCAAACTAGGAGACTCTTTGCATCATTTTGTATATTCATAAAGTGCAAGTTGAAGGTTAAGAAGCCACTAGCTATATCAAAGCTAAGGTGAAGCTGCTATTCAAAGAATAGACTAGCCACCAAGGAAGAAAGTGAAGTTACCAGTCATCGAATCAAACCACCGTTTGAAAGTTGGCAGTGCATGGAAGAATTTGTTGCTTGTAATTCATGAAGGAGTTTGATTGTTGGTATTTTGATCCATTTCCAATGATTGTTATGAAAGAACATGAGGGAATCTCCATGCCATTCGAAGCATCTAAAACATGAGGGTATCATTGTGCCATTCAAAGCATGTAGAACATGAGGAATCACCATACCATTCAAAGCATCTAAAACATGAGGGAATCAAGAAATGGTCCATCAAAGTAACATTAATCAAGTAAAAATTCACTCTTACAATAATAAATTGTTAAAAAAGAGGTATTTACTTCAAAAATTCCAGTTATAAATCTGTAATCAATTCTTTTGAGAATAGAAACACCTCCCAAAAAAAATTATGAAATTTGAGGTGTCTCTCCATGGCATTCCCCAACCTACTTGGCCAAAGGCATTGTTTCTCTTTTTCTCTGTACAGAGCTCTTCTTTCTCTTCTAACACAACCTTCCCAATAGGATTCTCTTCTAACACGACGACCTTTTGGACAAGTTGATTTTTTGTGATCCACTATTTCATTTTGATCTACTCATTTTTTTTGAATTTTAAGATTTTGGGTCATCTTAGAATGAGACAAAACCCTTAGGGGTTGAGTTCCATAGTTTAAGTTCCACCTGATTATCATAAAACAATGATTCTAAATAAAGTTCTAGTAGATTTGGAATGAAATTTTTGAAAAAATATTGTAGATTTGTTCATAAATCAAATTTCTCCTTATCAATTTGTCCAAAAGTATTGTTTCAAGGACATAATAAAATATTTATTAAGATGGAACAAAATCCTTTTTTTTTGGTTTGTTTGTTTGTTTGTTTGTTAATCACACATAAGGATATGCCACACTAATGGTATCTTGTAATATATGGCATTGGTAACAAGCATAAGCCAAAAGGTTGACACAACTTTCGGTGCATTAATTATCTCATATTTACACACATGGGCATGGTAAGAGTAGAGTATTTATTAATCTAGAGTTGGATCCCACTTAGGGACGTACCATCATGGAATGAGTTTCGACATCCCTATGCTGTTATAAAAGTAAAGTATTTAAACATGGTAAAATGATCCATTTCTAGGTTACAAATTTAGTAAGAATTGAAGTGAGCTAATTCCCTAACAGAATGCATCATGAGGTGATGCTCTTCGGCATGGACCTTCGGAGATGGTGACCGATTTCGTCCTCTGGAAATGACATCCCTATTCCTGTGACGTCGACAAACTGCTTCTGGCAACCATTCTCGACAACGTTTTCGACTATGACAACGGTGACTCAAGTCCGACACCACCACCATGCACAAACGTCATGACAAAAAATGTGTCCACCAACCTAGGGAAATTGGGATTCTTATGCGCCCAATTCTGCCATCCACAGAGATTCAAATTTCCCGTTGGGATTTAAGCTGCATAGCTAGTGCATTCAATTTGCTGAGCATTCATTCAAATAGGGATTTGATGGGATCGATGCAATGAGGACCAGAGGAAATGTTGTCAGAGGAAGATAAGCATCCATGTCCTGTTGAGTTTCTATCTTATAAATGGTCTATTGTTCTCGTTGTGTTTCTACCCAATAAATAGTTTGTTTTTTATTATGAATGGTTGTGCACCTGCAGTTTATTGAATTCCATTTTATTTGGGTATGTTTCCTACTTATGAGCATGTGTTTCCCTCGTTGCAATTTGGGTGCTCTGTCAACATTTATATGCTTTGCAATTCGCGGAACGTCACCTCTAATTGGATTTTTTTAACTTCGATGTTTTTTCAAGAGGAACTCCTCAATTAGTTTCAAATTTCACTAAAGGAATGACCTATACACAAATTTTGATGCTAGTGGAAGGTACAAAATTTAGTTTCCCAATCACTTGCTTATAGGATTATGAGAAAGGTAATCGAGTTGTATGCCAGACTATTTTATTTAATGTAAAAAATGTTACATCGAGTGGTTGCAAGTGAAAGAGACAACCTAGAAGCAGTTCCTTGTATTGTTATGGGAAAGGCCATCTCGTTTGAGTTGTCATTGGAATTTCAATTGATTTTTGTGATCCTAAAGAAGTGGAGAATAATATATGAATATTTTTGTTGCCATCGAAAGGGACAAATCTATCTAGATCAGGGTAGGAATTAAAAAAATATTTTAGCCATAACGGTTATGGCATTATACATCAATGTTTTTTACTATGCATTTGTTTCACGATAAATAATAATAATAATAATAAATAATATCAATAAAATAAATAAATTAAAAAAAAGGTTGTTCATTTATGTTCTAAAAAGTATAGAACATATTTCACATACAAAATGCACTAAACACACTGAAGAACTATATGTTATTTTTGTTACCAATGTGTTGCTATTGCAACCGCTTCCCCAATTTTTTTGTTATTTTAGGGCCCCTCCTTTAACTTTGTTTTAAAAATTAGACTTAGATGCGTTTTCTTATTCGAGGAAGTTCACCCTTGAACACTTAGTTTTTTTGAAGGATTAAGCAAAGAAGGTTTTTTGTTTTTGTTTTGGCTAAGTAAAAATCAGAGTTTTGCTTCGATGTATCGGAGAAACTTGGCCAGTCGAGCCGATGTATCGAAGGAACTTGTTTAGTCAAGCCGATGTATTGGAGGAACTTGTTTAGTCAAGCCGACAGTTTCGGAGCAACTCGGCGAGATGAGCCGATATTGTCGGAGCAAAAAAGTTAGTCCTCATCCTTTCGCCAGTTTCAGAGGAACTTGATGAGTTGAGGCGATACCGTCAGGAGAACTCAACAAGTTGATCTGATTGGACAATGAGTGCCGAATTTTCAGAATGTTTGGGTGAGTGCCTTCGAAATGGTTGGCATTGGAAGATCAGTTTGTCCATAAACATGAAATCGACAGGATTCGTCTAGTGATGGCGACCAATTTCAGAGAAACTTAGCAAGTGCTGTTGAGACAGTGGCGAGTCAAAATGAAACATCGATGAGATTGGAGTAACTCGAGGAATTTCTCTTAAACGATCGGTGTCACTGTTTCGTTGGAAGCGGCCGAAACATATTTTTTTTGCGTCAAACGATGTTATGGTGCCAACAACCGCATTAATTACTCCACCCACCCCATTTATGACTAGGTTTTTTATTTTTTTATATAAAACAGTCGAGGCTTTTGCGTTTTATTATTGCCAACATTGTTTTCCATGTTCACCAATCATTGAAGGACGAGTTTGCAGCCCTGTTGTGCTCAACTACATTTCACGACCTCTCAACAACTGACATGCAGGCTCCCCGTACCTTATGAACTCATGATTATTTAAAGTTGAAGATTTTAACGGCCTATTGCCTCAATCCTTTAAGTATTTTTTTGGCCATGCTTCATTCCTCAAAGGCATCTGGTGCCAATCGACCTAACCTTTAGACTTTAAAACCCTTAGGTTTAACAAAAAACTAACTATAAAACTAGTTAATTATTTATGTTCCATGGAGGAGAAAATAAGCGTGATAGTGTTTTGAATCCCATGTAGTTTATGCGAGTCTAAGTACATCCTAGGTAGGGACCCTTTGAAGTCGATATTGTTGTCTTCAGTTTGTAAAAATCAGCTTGCACTTCGTTGTGGTTTCATTTGGTTGTGATTTTTGAACTATTGTGGCTCCACCCTCTTTGGAGGTCTCGTGTTCAGAATGTCTACTCATCTACACCATAGTAACATTCCAATAAAGGAGTGGAGTGGGTATAAGACTAAAATTGAAAGGGTTAGCCATCACAATTGCAGGGTGGTCATTTTATTCTCAAGGATAGCCTCCAACCATTAGTGATAGGTTCAGGATTTGGTACAATGAACTCTCATTCACCGTTCCCTTTTTTAGGCTTGGCAAACTTCTAGGATGCTGGGGATCAATTTTTGTATCGAGTACCAGGATCCACACTTGGATTTGAGTCTCGACATCTAGTAAATGATCATCTGGCTTTTATAGGGAAACGATATGAAAAAGTTAAAATTGAAAATCCTTTTAATTGTACCGTTGAGGAATTACATGTTAGGATTGGTTCAACTACTCATGTTGTGAATAATGTTGGAATTGGATCTTACCTATTGGATGTAGTGATACGTAGCTTACCACTGAACAATGGGCCTTACCTTAGTGGCAACTCAATGTGTATGGATGGAGAACGTTGATGCGGGGAAGGAAGGTTATTTTAAGGAAGCCATTTATAAACTGACGACTTAAGCAGAGAGGACCACATTTACACTAGTGATTTTGGGAGTTACAAGGCCACCTTTATAAATAAATATTTACCACCCCATATGTCAGGGTTTTAGAGGAGATTTTCCCATCTACAGACCACCTTTCACTAGAAAATTAACCACCTGGGTGGGAACAAATCCATTTCAAAGTAATACGGATTTCCTTCCATCCCGAGACCAAGAGCCAGTTTCAATCCCAACGTTAGGTCTTTCCATTGGAGAGTTGATATATTCTACTGAGACCATATATCGTCTGCATGCCACAGTGCTCTCAACCTCCACTTATCCACATTACCTTATAAATCAAACTTTGGGACTTGGGTGAGGAGATACGAATTTGTAGCAGGTTTATTCTTGGTGTTCTTTTTTTCAAGGCAAGAGTGATATGCTAGAATAGGAGGAACCCATTAAACGGGACTGCAATGCCATGGCTTTATGATTGTATTTTTGTTTCTTTCATTTTTAATACAATGATGCATTCCTTCCCATAAACTGATTGACATTGTCATTTTATAGAAGATATCCTTGGCTATTTGTTTAAATCAACTGTATTATTACTAGTGCAATTCACTTCCCATTGTGCTTATGGTCATGTATCACAGGTTCCATTCTACACCAAATTGAATTACCTCACTATGAAGAGTGTGAAGACGAACTCTGTTCAACAGAATTAACAAATGCTAAAGAAGGGTACCAAGAAGAAGTCTAAGGTGAGCGAAGCAAACTCAGATGTGGAAGTCATACTAGACACCAAAAAATAAACCATGTTTGGAGACACAAAAGCAGTAATAGGGATCGCCCATGAATTCAAATGGGGGGAACTGTATCCAATGATATGAGACCAGGATATTCCTGATATAGGTCTTGAGGAGATGGTGTTGTATCAAAATATCAAAAGGTCGGGCATCGCCAAAGCCGCTACGCGACCATAACTCTTTCCTTGTTCAGAGGTGATGGGGTGGATTCTACTGCAAGCTGATCCCATGTCAAGAATCATTTATGAAGCCAAATGGGAGGCGTTTTCCTCATTCCATCCAGCTCATATAGCAGTGCAATCCAAATTACCGCCACCCTAGGTCATGATGACCAAAGGTTGGATTAAAGGAATAAATATAGATCCTTTGGAATACGCTAAGAAAATGATAGTATCAGGGAAGCGGTTGATAAAGAAAGCAAGTGGGGAATATGAATGTCAAAGAGGACCCCTTTTAGAATCATAGCTTTATTGTTGAGTAGGATTTTTGGCAGAGCAGATGGGTCTATTTACAAGCTAAATTGGGTGCCTTTGATTTACTACATAGCCTTTCAGGGCACATTATTTAATTGGGAATACATCATCTCATATAGCCTGTCATCATGTATCGCGGCTGCACAAGGAGGTTTAACAAAAAAGAAGGCATAATTCTACATGTCTTCATACCTCATAGATTGCATATTATCTAGGAACCCATTTCCTAAGTTGGGATGCATATGAAATAGAACTAAATCACCAATCTACATGGCTTATCTACACTTGTGGGCCCATCGGTATGTGACTTATTATAAAATTATATGTGAAGAATTCCTCATGCCTCTCTATCGGATAATTTTCCATGAAGAGCTAAACTGCTTGTCTGAAAATGCAATGGTAGTTATTAGCAAATATGGGGACTACTACTTCTCACAAGAGGGCACGTACATCAGAATGTATGGATGTTCCCGAGCTCCATCCCTTTTTCCTAGATACGGAACAGACTATGTAGTTCACAAGGAAGCTAAGAGGCAAGTGTTCATAAACATGATTGGTAGCTACTAGCATGATCACAAAAAGGCCTCATTTCCTTTGTTGCCTTTCTGTATCGAAGCATATAAGCTTTCAAGAATAAAAGGGATTGAATATTTTATAAAGGATCTAAAATTATTCCATTTTGGAGAGAAGAGTTTTACGAGAAATGATAGCAGGAAAAAGGTCGTTGAACATTGCACAGTGGTAAAATTACATTTTGAATACATAGAATTCTTCAACAAGGATGAAGAAGTGTTCAGAAGAGCAAATAATACGACTGAATTAAACAAATGCTTCGCTCAGAAGAGCGGTGCCAGCGCCAACCAGACTGTCAGCACTGCATTGGAAGAAAGGCTTCAGAAACAAAAGGAGGAAGCTGAAAGGAAGTAGGCAGAGGAGGCCCAAAGGCTGAAAGAAGAAGAATAAATATTACATAAATAAACTAAAGAGAGGGCACAAAGGGAATCCGAGGAAGAATGGAAGAGAAAGGAAGCAGACGGAAGGGAAGCAATAGAAGAGATTAAGAGGAAAGAAGAAGAAGATAAGGTCAAGAAAGTTGTGGACAAAGAGGCAACCCAAAATGAGCCCAATAGCCCAAAGAACATGGACCTAGGTCCTCCTAGCACAACAAGTGAGACACTTACAGGTGGCCACATTCCTTTTGGAGAACTCGGGATCACCCTATTTACGTCCTCAAAGCAACATACGGTGGCTGACCTGGACACCATCATTTTTTATAAGACTAGAACGACCATCACAAGAAGATCAGAGAAATATTGAAAATGGGCATTCATACTTATGTGGTCACTATCACAGAAAACACAATTATGGAAGGTACACATAAAGACCTGAAATTACAGCTTCGGTAAACATAGAAGCAACCCAAGCCAATGCTGACAATGTTGATAGATTGATGAATGACGTAGAATGAAATAAAAAAAATGTTCAAATTGAAAGATAACTTGGTGAAGGTGCGAGGAGAAGGGATAGAATTAAAAAGGAAACATGATGCCTTTCTCTCCGAGAAGGAGAGGTTATTGAATGAATACCAGAATCTAGAAACAGAAAGGATGCATTAAGTATGTAGTTAATGATCATGGAAGGGGAAAGGAGTGACTTCGAAGCTCAAATCACCTAGTTAGAGTCGAGAAATTTGGTCGCAAATCAACAGGTCGAATAATTGAAAACTCAGATGGAGGAGTTGGTCAGGCATAAGGAATCTTTGGCAGGGAAACTGGACTTGGCAGAAAAAAGAAAACAAGACATGACTCCATTTTGTGATCAAGCCTGCAATATTTAGGAACAAATATACCGCTCTCAAGTAACTCTCACAGGTGAAATCTATAAGATGAGGCAAATGATGGAAATAATGAAAGTGATAACTACAAAGTCACTGGCATTTAGGAAAGGGTTGTTGGATATCGCAGAAAAGGTCAAAAGCCATATAGCATGGACAAAAACTAATTCAAAGTTCTCTGATCATTTTCCCCATAAGACAACAGAGGACTTGGAATCGAAAATGGCAGTTCTTGAATTTTGCAGGAAAGCTGCTAGGAGGATAAACAATGAAATTCCTAAAACCATAGAGAAGTGCCATGATTTTTATAAGAAAATCCATCAGGTCCATGAGAAGTGTCACATTCTTTTAGCTCATAAGATAACTGAGTTGCCGGTAAAAGATCAACGCATGGCGCAGCTGCAGGATGGGTTACAAGAAGATTTGGAGTATATTAGAAAAATCGAGGCTTTCATAGAAGAAGAAATTCATCACTTAGTGGGACAAGCCTCTGTCAATGCATATTTCATGGAAGACATTTGCAAGGTTATAACAGAAAGGGTGGCACAAATAGAGACACAATTGTTGATTCATGAAGTGACATTGCAAGTATTGGAGCCTATTAAATATAAGGCTATAGCTGATGAGGCTAACGCATGGGCAAAATATATTTCCAGTGTGGTAGGGCCCACCTAATTTTTTGTTTAAAAAAAATCTTTTTTGTATTTTCCTATGTAAGCACAAAAGGACAAATCTTAAGAATTCCTATGGTTAGGGTGAACAAAGAGTCACTAGAAGACAAGCTCTTATTCTAATATAAATAGAAGTGGAATGTAAAGAAAGAGGACTTTTTGCTAGCATAATAGAGGTTGGACTATTTTGTAAGAGAACTATTTTTCTACTAATAAGAAGGATCTATTTGCTGGGAAAATCCTACACAGAGATTTTGCCTGGAATGTGTGGAATGATAAATGTGGAACTACTTCTTCTTGCATTCGTAACGTACATTGTGAGATCGTTCTAACTTTATTGAATTATTTCATTGGTGGTGAATTATTTTACTTTCTATGCAAATGTTTATGTGTGAAAAGAGTAATAAATGGTTTTATCATATCAGAGCTATCTTTGGTATTCTTTCTGCTGTAAATGTGAATATTGTGTTGGAACAACTATTTGTTAGACTTATATGAACATTTCCAGTATATTACTCTTAATTCAAACTTGCTCCCTGTCGGGATAGGATAGGATAGGACAGTTAGCTTAGTTTAGGAATAAATAGACAATTGATAAAGCATGAGTGGTAAGACAAGAGGTAAGAACCCGCGCATCACTAGTGTGGTTTCTGTCTGTCAATGATATGCATGTAATTAGGCACTTACATTTCATCCTTGAATTATAAAAACTCGCATAAATGGTGAACTGGGTCGTAACTGGTAAATAACTTAAACAAATTAACCTATGGTAGTCGGACCGTTAACCGGACAAATTTCCCACACCAAACGATGGACGATCTAATCAGGATCGCTTACTGAGGAGAATCCCTACTGTCGATGCTTGGGAATTTCTGAGCATCGACACAATGAAAGGGACAAATCCATCCACACTCAGGGTATGCATTTGAAAAAGATTCTATCTGTGATGGTTATGGCACTACACACAAACGTTTTTCACTATTTTTCAAAGATTCAAGCATTAATAATTATTAACAAAGCTCCTTTGAAGAGCAACTCCTCAATTAGTTTCAAATTTTATTGAAAATATGCATGAATTGAGCTATGAAGTATAGTAACCCTCTTATCCCCTGTAATATGCAGCTACAAAGTGTTCTAGAATTGCAACTGCCAGTGTGCGTCGATCCATATTTGATAAAAAATCGAATATTAATTCATCATGTTGTTGTAATTGTAACTTCGGAAGATATTATATTGCATATTGTTGTACCCCCGTCAGAGATGTTTTCCCTCCATTTGGGATGTCATTATTATGTATGGTCATTGAGGTAAAACATCCATTGTAAGTCACGACAATAGTCCCCATAATAAATAAAGGAAAATGTATTTTTTGAGTCTCTGAAGTCGGCCCTAATAGGTTAAGAGGTTGACCTAGTTAGGTTTTAGGTCAGTCACATGATGTGCATAAATAGGGAGGTGCCCTCCCTCATTTAGACACACACTCACTCACTCTCAAGCTCGGTAAAGAGAGAGAGAGAGAGAGAGAGAGAGAGAGAGTAGTGTGCCAAAGAAGAAGCTGTCGAAGATATATTTCTTTAGGTATTCTATCTTGGTTTGACATTGTACTAAGTAATGGAACTATTTTGAAGAAGTTTGTGGGGTTTTCTCCTTTATGGTTTCCACGAGAAAAATATTTGTGTCTTATGTATCTTGTTGTGCTTGTTATTCTTTCAGTTAAAGATCATAATCAATCTAAACTAAAGTAGAAAATCTAACATGGTACTAGAGCCACTCTAAAAGAAGACACTATGCAGTTGTAGAAACTAGGGCTTCCAAAAATCAACACTTTTCTCCACAATCTTTCCAGAAAAGAGGACTAGGTTAACCTTCCTAAAGGAGGCACATCTTTTGGTGGAGAAAGATTTCAATTTGAAGAACTTTCAAATTTTGGCCGCGGGACACTACGAGAAGGAACTATGGCTTCCTAGTTTAAGGTATTCCCTCCACATATCATTAGAAAAATAGGGCTAGGCTAACTCTCCCTAGGAGGGCACGTATTTTGGAGGAAGCAAAATCAAATTTGGAGAATTTTCATTTTTGACGTAGACACTAGTGCTGGGAAAAAACTAGAGCATCAAGCTTTTGGGGTTTTCCTCCATCAATTTGGAAAAAGGAGTACATTAGGAAACTTGCCCTAGAAGAGCACATCACTTTGTGGAATCAAAATTTAGTTCTGGAAATTTTCATTTTTGGCCTCATCTCTACTGTCGGGGGAAACAAGGGCATCAATTTTTTGGAGTTTCCCTCCACTGAATTTATTAAAGGACCTCATTGAACAACTTACCTCAAGGAGGCACATCTTTCTATCCAAACAAAATTTTAAGATTCCAAGTTTGGAAAATTAGGGTTTCTCTATGGAACCTAGGTAAGCCAGCTCCAAAACCAAGTTGGGCATCTCAAATTGGTAAGATCTAAATCTCTGTTATTTCCATTTGAGGTTCTCATTTCAGAATGACTCACCACACCCAACTTGATGATAAGGTTGGGGGAGTTGATAACTTCCGAGCATGGAAGTATATGATCTCCCTTATCCTTGAAGAAAATTATTTGGTCAAGTATATCAAAGACGAAGTTCTAGCTCTAGGGGGGAGATGAAGCTAAGGCTATCCACAAGAAGAACTTAATCAAGGTCAAGAGAATTATTGCAGATTCTATTAAGGATCATCTTATCCCTCGTGTGTCATCCTTGAAGACACATAAGGAAGTGTTCAATGCTTTGATAAATCTATTCGAAGGAAAGAACATCAATCATAAGATGCCATTAAGGAACCAACTCTAGAATGTGAAGATACAAAATTCAAAGACCATGCTATCATACTTCACAAGGGTTTCCCAAATCAAGGAACAACTCAAAGCAGTTGAAGAGAAGGTAGAAGAAGGAGAGATTTTTATGACCACCTTGAATGGTCTCCCAAGATCATGGGATTCATTCATTCAAGGAATATGTGCCAAAAATAAGTTGATCACTTTCAACAAACATTAGGAAGAATGCACCCAAGAGAGGCTCGGCTAATAACAAGAGAAGAGAAGATGGGAGCAACTGATGATCAAGCTCTCACAGTTCACACAAAAAGAAATCACTTCAAGAGGGAGGACCATCATCACAAAAGACAAAGAAAACCCAAAAGAGATCTATCTAGTGTTAGATGTTACACATGTGATGAGAAGGGACACTACTCCAAAGATTGTCTCAGAAATTAAGGCTCCTCCATCAAGAAGTCAAACAAGAAAAGACATCATGCTCACACCCCTGAAGATGATGAACCAACAATGAAAAGAATCAGAGAAGAAAGAGTTGATTCCTCAAGTGAGGAGGAATATGTACTTTAATCTAAAAGTATTCAACCTTTGATAAAGAATAACATCTTATCCATCTCAGTATTTGGATAAGAAGGGATGCAATTGTGAATGAAGAAGTGACACTCATATTCATAACCAGTATACTATCCCATGAGATCTATAATATAGAATACTTGCTCAAGCATGAGCAAGATAGACACAGGTCCTTAAAATCAGATGATGAAGAAGAGCACATTGTCAAAGACTCCAACAATTCCTGCAAGAAGACAAGGATCAAGAGGGAGTCCACCAACCAACCAAACAAAAACAAGTGCTTAAATTGTCATTTCCTATATATCTAGTTACTTAAATAATATTGTTTAATTGTGTACACATTTATATTCAGTTGATGTATTAAGCATGATTTAGTTTTTGCATTTATGTACAATATACTGCTAACTTACATGTAAGTAGCCTATGGTGTTGTATAACATTTCAGAATGAAACCTCTTTGCCAACATATTAGGAGTAGTGCACACTCTTAATAATGTTATGGTAGAGATGGAAGGCATCTAGAAAGTGTTAAATTAACAACAACAAGGAAGGTCTTCTTGCATGCATGTGTTCTTACATACATAAGACTTAAATTAGGAAGCCAGTTGTATTTAATTATTTCTCCTAAGTTTACTTTGGAAAATAACTAAAGTGATCTAATTGTTTATTAACTTTAGTGAAACACTAGTTAAAGTGAAAGTGAAATTAGGGTTTTCGCTTTACCTAAAGTTATAAAAGAGAGATCAATTGGTGGAGAGGACACACACTTGTATTCCGACAGAGACAAGATATAGATATGGAGAGAAAGTCAGACATAGGATTTAGCTGGGAAGATGGAGGAGCGAGCAATAGGATCACCGAGCTTCATATAGCTGGGTCGTACACTCACACATGAGAGTGTTGAGGTTTAGCTAGGATTTGCCCAGTGATTTTGCCGGGTACTGCATTCATCGGGTTTGGGTGAATTTGCAGTGATTGTAAAAGTTTCATATTTTCTCATAATAAAATCTATATCTGACTGCTACACCGGTTTTCCCATCTTGGGTTTTTTCCGGGGGTTTCCATACCCAAAATAATAGTGTCAATATTGTGATGTGATGTTGTGATTTATTTCTCAGTTTTATATTCCGCTACATACTGTAAAAGATATTCATGTGTGGTTATCAATAGAGACTTGCATGCACTATTTAGCCCTAGTTTGAATATTAAAGGAAAATTTACATGGTATCAGAGCTCTGGTGAGCTAAAGTTGAGAGATTTGTAGCAACAGTGATAGATTAGGGGCATATCTATATGAAGAAACAAACCTAGACCTCTAGATCTAGGGTTTGGCATGTACACTTCACTATGGCTGTGGAGTTGAGAGTTGAGGGTAGACTCCAGGGTGCTCAAAACTTTCCTACATGGAAAGAGAGGATCACAATGATCTTGGACATTAGTGATGCAGAGGAGCACATTGACTCCACGAAGGTTGCACCCACAGATTCGGTCGATTTAGCAGCTTGGAATAAAATTGATTCCAGAGCCATGTTGATTATCATGGATGGAGTTAAGGACCATATAGTCCCTCACCTTTATGGTAAGAAGACCACATTAGAGATGTGGAAGGCTTTGGAGAGTCTGTACCAAAGCAAGAATGAGAACCAAAATATGGTGTTGCAAGAGAGAATGTGCAACACCAAGATGGCCAAGGGAGAAGGAGTGGTGCCTTATCTCACGAGGCTCACACAGATCATGGATGAGCTTGGATCTGTTGGCTCTAAGACAATGGATGAGGAGCTAGTTCGGATAGCCCTCAATGGATTCACGGCTCGAGAGCTCACTACGTCCACAAATCCAAGCCAAGGGGCCCACCCGAAGGGGCCTCACATTGTCGACATTACATCAATGCCTAACACTGAAAGACCCAGAGAATTGAACCCCCAACCTCGACCATATTACGTCTTGGTCTCGAAAGATCCAACCAACTGAGTTACCCCTCAGGTCTCTCTTCAAGTAAATTGAGACAAAATATAACTAAATTGCAACTTGAAAAACTAATTTCATAGATGGCTTGAATATTTAGGAAAATTTGCATTTGTTTGTCTAAATATTTTCATTTTAAGGCCATAGGGTAATATGATTACAATATTGTAATTATTATATTATAACATTTATATTGATATAATATTATTGTACTTAAAATGATACAAATGAAAAGAATTCCAATTCAAGAAATATTGTCTTGTTATTTTAATTTATTGTGTTTATATATGCCAAAGGTTAATGGAAGCAAGTTCACCTATCTCTATATCAAGATATCAACATCATTATCTTATATTTCAATGAAATTGTTAATAAATATTGCACTTAGCTACAAAAGACCCTGATCAAGCTTATTCAACCACTAATCAATAAGATGTCTAGCATAATGAAAAGGTTTACTTAACACGTTAACAAGGTTTTAAGGCATGTTACAATATTTGAAAGAACTCAACATTAAGATGTGAAGTAACAATGGTGAAAATTTATTAAATTCCACATAAATGCCAAATTCATTTTAGGAAATATATCCATATCATGAACAAAATGTCTCACTACTCCATGTATCAAGGTTTCATAACGTCATAATATTATTTACAAAACATGACTCAGGCCACAAGATTATTATCGCTTGAAATATAAATCATAATTGATTAATATTCAATACTTTGGAAAATTGATAAATGAACTATCACATACTTGAAATATTTATTTAAACATTTAAATTCTAAAATTCATATTGTGAATTACTGTAATGCCCTGATGTTAAGTCCCATACATATGTGATGTGGTTATTTATTATTATTGTGGCACTAGGTGCCTAGACATTGGTAGTTGGACATAATATTGGTATTTGGACATTAGTATTATTATTTCATTATTAAATAAATAACTAGCTCAACATGGACAACTAACGAGAATGGGGGGTCATGGATTCCACATGCGAGGGAGTTGTTGCTCTCCCTAACATTGCTCTTTAATTCCTAATTTTTGATTATTTTTTACTATGGAGACTCTATTACACCTTGATTGATGCTAGTGGGACCCACTCTCTCATCTTTCATGTCTTATGTGCCATATTTGACTATTTTTGTCAACCATGCACTTGTTTTTTGTAAACCCCACACTAATTCGAAATCCCATACTATTTCGATTCAATTCCAGTTAATTGAAGTAAATTTAGGTGAATTTGAGTTGTCCTCAGTTAGTTAGAGTATTTTGGGTCAATTCCAGTTGTCTTCAGTTAGTTAGAGTAATTTTGGGTCAATTTGAGTTGTCTTTAATTAGTTAGAGTAATTTTGGGGAATCCAAGTTATCTCCAGTTCATGGGAGTGATTTTAGGGGAATTTAAGTCAGTCTTGATGAATTTGTGCTGTCTCAAGTTAGTTAGAGTGATAATTGGGTAAATTTGAGTTAGTTTTGGTATATTCGAGTTGCTCTCATGAGAAATCGAATGTTCTCTAGTGACTAGGAGTGTTTTTCCAGTGAATTCAAGTCACTCTAGGAGGATTCAAGTTGCTCTCTTGAGAAATCGAATGGTCACCCAATGAACTAGAGAATCTCTTAATGAATTTGAGTTACTTCTCGGTAAACATGAGCCAGTCTCTTAGGGGGGATTCGAATTGGTTTGAAGGCATTCAAATTACTCTCTAGTCTTTTTTTTCATGATATCTTTTGTTAGTTTCTCTCTCATGAATTTGAATGTCTGTGGATGGATTCGAATTTCCTTTTACACATTGTTGTTACAACCTTTTTGTTTGGAAGGGGAAAATGTAGACATGTGAGGGCATTTGAACCCTAATCTATTTTAGTGTGGAGACTGGTTAGATTTGTTATTGAACGTAGAAGTACTTAAAATACCATTAATTGTCTCGGATCTCGTCACATGAATCCTGAAGGTGGATGGTGATGTCTTGAGGGACTGGTTTGGTGAAGGGAATCCCATTGCACCTGGTAGCGTTGATGTAGAGAAAGCAAGTGGCGAGGGATTGTGTTGTGTATTCCCATGTTGTGGCATGAGTATTCTATGTTGAGATCTGATTTTGAGATTTCCCTAGCATATGGATCCATGGCCTCATCTTGGGGGTGACTGTCATGCTCAGATATTAATGAACATGGCATGTTTAAGGCTGGGTGGAATGTTGTCCTATTGAAACTGGTTGCAATATTCAGAGATAAATATTCTAATAGGTAATTATTTATTATATTTATTGTTGCATATGTGCCCATGGAGGCTGAGTTTATCTCTATTATTTTATGTTGCAGATTTGATTCTATTCTTATGTTAAATGGCTGATTTAGTAGTGTTAAATTGCCAGCTCGTAGAGCAGATTTGGTTATGTGTTATTACAACTAGTAGACGCTATTTTGTTTATGTTTTATAGTAGCCAGTATATCTGGTTTTTGGGCATATCATATGGCCATAGATGGTAGCTCCGGATCTGAGAATGTATATGATTAATTTGATGTAGTTTGGAGCCTTGATCCTTATTGATTTAGTGTCATGAAGCTGTTATAATGTTGTGAAACTAATCTTGTAGCTTCTATGGGTCTTATTTTACTTATTGATTTTATGGCTGCAATAGATGTGATGTTTATGTTTAAATTACATGTTGAAGGGTTACTTAGACATGGTTGCATTCGTGCAACGATTGCCTTGCATTGCATGTGCATTAGGAAAAAAAATTTCAATTATTTAGTGCATTTTATTTAAAAGGTTGATTGTTTTATTATACTAGCTTATTGGCATGTTGGATTAGCTTTAGAGAACCTTATTCCATTGTGCATTACTTAGAATCATCCCTTTCGCTGTTAGAATCATGGTGTGTTTGACTGCATTGGTGTGATTTGGGGTTTGCTACACTACAGAGTGGTATTAGACCTTATGTTTCAACTATACAACTGTTGGTCCTTCTATGGAATTATGACTCTGTGTTTATGCATTTTGAATTATGTTGTGAAAGAGGTTTATGATGTGCTAACAATGATTGATTATCAACACATCGCAACCTCCAGTACTTATTATAATCCGCAGTGTGGTTACTAAACTGAAATTTCAACCCCTAAACGAAGAAGTGCAGACTAAATTAAAGGTCAGAGTTTATAGATAAGAGTTTAACTACATAGATCAGTGATGGATTTGGAGGAAGGACATATACCTTTTTGCCATAAAGAGGAGTCTACTGAGTTAGGTCCCGGAGGAGGAAGATCCATGACAAAACCACCTAAAAGAAGCATTGAACCACTGGATATGGAAAACTCAGTAAGAAGTTTGAAGATGGAACTGAGAACATGTAGAAAAGATAATGAGTGAATCATTCATACCCAAAAACAAATCATGCAAGGTCTGAAACAATTACAAGAAAACCGAACATCATCCCCAAGAAACCGTCCAAAGACAAGATATCATGAACCAACAAGAGAGCATGGCAGATCCATATCTTATTCAAGAAAACCTCATCATATTCCCTCTTCCGAGAAGAACATATATTCATTAAGCAACCCTAAAAGATCCCCAGTAAGACATAAAAGGAGAAGATTCACTCATAATGAACTAGTGGGAGAACTGAGAAGGATCAAGCCTACAACCTTTGATGGAGAAGCAAAACACATAGAGGTGCAAAAGCTTGGTTGTTGGGCCTTAGAAAATTCTTCCAGTTGCATCAGTATTCACTGAACATGGAAGCAAAGGAAACCATCTTCCATCTACAAGGTAAAGCATCCATTTGGTAGCATCAACTAATCAAGTCGAAGTATAATGATGAAGACAAAATTGCATGGAAAAAGTCCAAGAAATACTTTCAAAAGGAATACCTCTCAGAGTATTATTATGACAAGAAGATGGAGGAGTTCTTCAAACTCAAATTGGGAAACATGACCATGGAAGCCTATCAGAAAAGGTTCCTATGTGTATTGACTTTCCCAACATCCATAGAGGATGGTAGAGGGTGTGAGTGATTGTGCACAAATTCCACCACCCTGCATTAATACACATCAGCTTGCCCAACGTCCACAAAGGATGTGAGAGGGCCATAAAGGATGGAAGAGGGACTAGTAGACGACACATTAATGAGATCACCAAATCCTGATTATCAAATTGAAAACGTTGAATGAAAATTACTCGTTTTCAACCTGATAAAAAAAACCCTTCATTACTTGATATTCATTAGATATCAAGGAATGTCTTCTCTAGTCAACAACAATTGAAGGTTACATTGAGAAGTCTTTTTGTTTACTTCATAACGAAGGCTCCTAACTAAGGAGTCTTATACTTTGAAGGGAATATGGTATATTTTGCATCGCCTTTTTGAAAGAGCAAGGTTTTAATGGTTTATCATTGACAATCCCTTTGGAAATAGATACTTTTGAAGCCATAGAGGACATTGCATTTATGTTCTTGCACTATTCACTAAGACATGGCACTAAGGGCAAAGTGAACTCCTCTTATTAACATTGACAATCCCTTTGGAAATAGATACTTTTGAAGCTATAGAGGACATTGCATTTATGTTCTTGCACCATTCACTAAGACATGGCACCAAGGGCAAAGTGAACTCCTCTTATTAACATAATGGTTGAAGGTTTGCAATGTAACTATGCTTGAAGCTCCAATATACCAAAATCTTTTTTGACAGACTTTATAATTTAAATACCTCTTTATAAAACATCTCACCACATTATATTTAATTACTTTTTATTAAATTAATGCTAAAAATATAGCATGAGTGGGCCTAATGTACAACAAGAGTGAGCCTCATAGGTTTTTGTTTTTGTTTTGTTTTGTTTTGTTTTTTTTTTTCAAGAAAGAAAAAAGCTTGTCCTTGTTATTCATTTGAATCAAAGGGCATCTTGTAGAGCCCGCCCAAGAATTGGGCTACAATCAAAGAGGAAAACATAAAAGTGGCATACCGCTAGACATCCCATGAAGACACAACTCAACAAGTGCTGTGGGGAAGAGCCTGGTGCAAATCTAATTTGACGAAAAGATACCTATCAGTAAGTTCTGTCATACCAACCCATATCTACCGTGTACATGATAAGCATATGATCAGCAGACTAAGGGAGCCCGCTCCAAACATTAAGAAAGGGTGCAAAATACGAATGGGATGCAAGTTCCCGCACCAACTCAAAAGAGTTTGATATTGCCATGTGAGGTCAAATGACCATCGAAAAATTCAGAGTATGTGCCAATCCCCGAAGCCAAAGTAAGAGCAACTTTAGAAACACAGTTAGCTAGCTGATTATGTTCACGGTAGATATGGTCGAAAGACAGTGCTAGAAAGAGCGTGGAAAGCTTTCTAGTCTCCCTACACCAATATTGGAGCTCAGGTGGAGAAAGGGATGACTTGTCCTTTGCCCAATTTATGATGACTGAGGAGTCACCAAACACCTGGAGTGAGGGAATGCCCATCATTTGGGTGGAAAGCAGAAGGGCCCAAAGCCCAACCAGTTCTGCTTTTGTATTAGTGCACAGACCTATCCCCACAGTAAACTCAAAGGAATGTGTTTCATTCAGGTGCAGGTTGTAACCAATGCCACCACAATTTTTTGTTGATGCACCATCAAAAAAACCACATAGATAAACACAATTTGGACCAGGACCCAACAGTCTGGGTTTTTTCCTCTTTTCTGCTGAAGGGCAATACATCTGAGAGAAATATTCCACCTGCTGAATCATACTGAGCACAGACAACTTTTTCCCTTCGAATATACAGTTATTTCTACCTTTCCATAATACCCACATAGTGTGGAAGGGAAGGTAATAGAAGATGTTGTGCTTTGAAAAGCGATCAGTCCAAGTCTCCAGAAACTCCACAAGACAAACTGACTGAGTGTGAGGAGCCAAGTGATGCTGATCACACAGGTTAGAGAGCAGGTTCAACCAGACCGGACAGTGTACAAATAAATGTTGTGTATTGACCAAATTTGCTAAGCAGAGTGCACAAACAGAAGGCCCGATCCATCCCCTCTTCTGAAGATTATCCCAAGTGAGCAGTTTGTTTGAAAAAGCCAACCAAACAAAACAACTGATCTTTCTAGGCAGAGTGCCATTCCATATGATATCCAAAAGTCTGCTACCAAGCGGGGGACACGAAGATAATACAATGGCATCATAAACCGCATTTGCAGTTACGGTTCTATTCTTCGGATTAAGAGCCCAGACAAGAGAGTCCGATCGAGAATACAGACGGATGCCACCTCGATCCAGACAGTTGGTGAAAGCTTCCCATGCTATTTTCCATTCACCACCAATACATAGATCCTCAGCAGAATACCAATAGCAATGAGGCCCCGGGAGAATGTTGCGGGCACTGGCAAGGGTTTTGATATCCATATCAGCAAGGTAATCAAGAAGTCCCATGGGCAGAGACAATGATTTGGCAGCACCCACAATAGGATCAATGCCCACACTGATGCTATTATCGTTGCCCACTTGCCAAGCAAGACCACGACCCAAACAAGGTAGGGTTTGTAAGAAACCCTTCCAAATAACAGAACCACCACGAGCACTGAAGTTCTTACCACCTAACCAATCCACTACGGAGACATGCTTCAGATAAGAGTAAGCCTCATAGTTAAAAGCATGTGTTTCTTTTTACAAGGTTACCTATTCAAATCCAAAAGAGGTTGTATATTTACACCAGTGTAAACTTAAGCTATTAAATCACTGAACTATCGTTAATTCTCTGAATTTTCTTACTGTTGTAAATGAGAATCACATCAACTTCTTAGAATTTGTTTTGGAAACAATGCCTCATCATTTGTTGAAAAGTAAAACGCTCATTCCATGCATGGCCACCTCAAGATCGCCCGTGCGTTAAATGTAGTAGCTGGGTTTGTACTACAGATCATTATTTGCTCATTAATTGTCTTCATCAATCATATCAGCCTCTGTGATCCTCAAAACCCTAGAAAACCTCAGCAAAACCCTGTCAATTTATCCGGAAATAAGCCAACCATATCCATTGTTGTTTCCTTCGAAGCCCTAGCAATCTCATATCGCTTGCAGATTTTGCAGCAGAATCAGAAGCTCTCCTCAGCGACCATGGTTTCAACGCACTCAACAACAGAGAGCAGCGAAATGCCCTTCTCTGCCGAGAGTCACATGACATCTCTCAGCCCTACTCCCGTCTCCCGCCAGGTAGCATCTACTACATTTGAATCTGAACCTGGATCTCCTTCTGGGCAGGAGGATGATATGGAAGAAGAAGACGAAGAAGCAGAAATAGAAGATGAAGAAGTGGAAGAAGAAGATGACGAAGAAGCAGCAGGAGGTTTAGTGGAAGAGGAAGGATATGGAGAAATATTAGAGGAAGTAAAAGATTGGCGTCAGAGTAACGAGGCCGTGGCTGTGAAACAGGCACAAACTGTTGCTAATCCCCCAGAGAAATTGTGCAAAATATCGGATTTTGCTTCTACTTCGTCAATGATGATGAGAAGGACTGTATTTCAGGATTTCTATCAACTTCCACCGTTGAGTAAATCTAAATCTGAAACACGCAAGCGGAAGTGGCTTGATGTAGATATTTTGGAAACGGAGGCCTTTATAAAAATGTTGGCTGTATTGCAAGAAGAGTATAGCCTGTACTTGTCAGTGCTTAAGAAAAAGAGAGACAGGCACTAGGAAAGCCATGGTAGTAAGTAAAGGCAGGTAGTAAAGAGAATTAGATACCAGCATGGATTTTGGGATTATGCAAGAGCTGGCCACTAGCTGGAGATTTTTGGTAAGCTTATGGAGGTCTCTATAATTAAGGGAGCACACGCCCAGTCCTTTTTTTTAAAACATCCTTGAAATTTTTGTAATAGTTTTTCTGTAGAAATGCTTCGCATGTGACTGGGTTCTTGCCCTTAATTTCTCTCTCCGGGTGAAGTTTGATTACACACAAAGTTATACTATGAAGAACTTCTATGTTTTCAACGTTTTATATTATTTTCCTGTTTTGGGTAATGATCTTGTTTTAACAGTTATTTGCACTGAATGTTGTCTGTCTCTTGCAAATTATTTTGTTTTAAAACAATTGTCACCTTTAAGAATATTGATGGTTTGTTATGGCAATAGGCCCGTTGGGGGACAATGGTTGATTTGAGGAGGTATTTGTACCAAAATGTTGCATGTAGCTCTTGTAAATTAGTCTGTTGTCGGGGAATAAATGTCACCGGGAAGAATATTGATGTTCTGTCATCGCAAATGCCTGTAGGCCTATAGTGGATGATGGTTTTATTTCAATAGTTATTTGCACGTAATGTTGCATGTGGATGCAACATATTAGTTTGCTGGGTTTTGTTTTAATAGTTATTTGTACTTAATGTTACATGTGGATGCAAAAAATTAGCTTGCTGGAAAGCCATTATTACCTGGAAGTGTTTGCCATGCATGATTGTTTGTAGGTTGAATGTTCAAGGTCGGGTGTGCATATGAGCACTGAATGCACTAATATATATTGCGAGATTAGCAATAAATATGAGTCTGTGAACAGTTTTTAAACAAATTTGTAATTGCATTTAAATATTTAAAGAGTGACATTTTTTTTTAAATATAGAAAGACAAGAAAACAGTCCCATATATCAGCTCTTTGCCATGTTCTGTAGAAACATGGTGATTATATGCTTAGTCTAGTTTCAAGCTTCCGATATGGATATCTAACATGCTTTTAAATTTTATCATGTTTCAAGAATATATTAAGATAGTAAACATAATTTTTACTTTGCCTCATCTTCTATTACATTACTTTTCACTGCTAAATTTTGCTGAACTTCATAGTGACCAAACTTGATCAAGATGACTGACAGATTCAAAAGGTTTGGTTTCAAATTTTGTTTTCCAATGTAAACTATCTGGAATAACTTATTTTTGTTACTCATCATAATCATCTTCTTTGGCCTACCAATAGTTATAATGTTTTCTGTATATGTTGTTTTATATACTATATTATCTTTGATGCTCTCGGCCTACTTTATTGCTTTCCTTGTATTTATGCAAGGAAGGTTGGTTACTTTGTTCAAGTTAAAGGATGTTATTTAGTGTATGTTTATTGTCTGAACAGTTTGAGGGTTAACCATAAATCATCCTTGATCATTATGGGGGATCATTGACTGATGGAGAGTGACGGTGAGATGGCGCGGAGAGTGAGGGTTAGGGTTTACTGTTTTTTAGGGTTGTACCTGTGTTAGGTCTATTTGGTGTGGCTGTGGCTGGGGTTTGGTGTCCATTGTTTTGGACCTGATGGAGTCTCCACCTTTTGATGAGGGTTTTTTGGCGGTTTTCGAGGTTTTGAGATTGTGGGTTTTTTAGCTTTGACGCTTTATTGACGAGTGGGGTGGACTGGTGTGGTTGTTTCTCGGGCTGTTTCTGGTTGGGGTTTTTCGGGCTGTTTGGTGAGCTTTTGGGGGTTTTTTGGTGGTGGGTTTTAGGGCTTTGGTGGTTTCTCGCTGGTGGGGGTGGTTTGGTCCTTGTCGAGGTTGATCTGTGCCGTGGTCACGTGATTTTGGTACTGAGAGGTACCCTGTTTCTACTGTTTTGTCACGTTGTGTTTCCATCTTTCCTGGGCTCCTCTGCACAGATGACGACTGAGGGGTGACACAGGATTGGGTGCAACCACGTTGTAAGGTGAGGGCATATAAAAGGTTGCAGGAACGGAAGAGGTTTGTGGTTGATGGGGACGATATTATGGAGAATGTCTCATCTTTGTGCATGAGGGCTTTGGTCGGGAGATTGGAGTATTGCAGTATGGATAAGGTTGGTTGGGCTGAGTGGATTTCCAAGTCCTGGAAACCTATTCTGGACTACGCACCTATTGTGAGCAAGTTCGCTAATGGCTGGTTCGTGTTTTTGTTCCTTGAAGATGTGGATGCAGAGCGCATTCTGGAAGGTAGATGGCTTGTGGGTAGGGGTTCATTGGTGCTATGTCGTTGGTGGGTGGATTTCGCCCCAGAAAGGTCGCGGGTTTTGAAGCGCCATTTATGGGTTCTTCTCCCAAATCTACTGCTCCCCTTTTGGTCGCGGGATGCACTGATGGGTATTGCTAATTGTCTTGGATGCTTCATTTCGTTGGACGAGCAGATCGTCCATGCTTTTGACAAGAGGATGGCGAAGGTACTGGTGGAATTGGACATATCTGAGGGGCTTCCCGCTGATGTTGAACTGGCCTAGGGCTCACTATCGAGGGTACAAAAGATGGATTTCCTGAGGGTGTCGTTTCGCTGCCATATCTGTCGACAGACGGGGCATTTGCGGGACAAATGTCCTTCGTGGCGGAGGAGTGAATTGGCAAGGTCTAGTCGCAGTGTGGAGATTGTGCGTGATTGTTCTAGTTCGGACTCGATTGGGACTTTCATGCTACAAGTGGAATGATCTGGAGATGCTGCGTTACCACCGTCGACCCCCGGTAAGTTGGATTCTATCATCGACTCGGTATATATTGATTTATCTAAAAATGATATCGAGGTCATTGCTGGTATTGTGGAGTCGGTTGCTAGTGTGGGATTTTCGGTGCTAGGGATGGGGGTTCTGGCTGGTTGTGGTTTTGATCAGTGTTACCAACATCGGCTAAAAATCGGCCGATTTTCGAGAAATCGCGATTTTTTCGCCGATCCGATTTCTCTTAAAAAAATCGCCCAAAAAATCGGCCCGATTTTTTCCGATTTTTCGCTGCTTTTTTCCCGATAAATCACTAGTCGATGGAAAAAATCGGCCGACCGCGGACAGGGACGAAAAAAGTGGTTTTTAAGTTGGTTTTTTTCATTTTTTTTTTCATTTTGAGTCCAACAGTTCACTAGGAGGTGAGCTAAGAGTTTGAGAGGGCAAGTGAAGAGGGTTTCAAGAGACCAACAACAAATTTAGGCAACATTTTCTTTGCCATCAAGCATCAAATTGAAGATTGGATCTTGCCATTTGGGGTTTTTTCCACAGCTGAAGGTAAGTAAAAAATTTGCCCATCATTTCTCACTTTTCCAAGAGGGATTGTTGTTGATTTACTTTGCCATGTGATTGTCTATCTTCAAAAACGATTTTTATGGGGTTTTAAGCATTTTTTTTCCAACTGTTATGTATTTTTTTGTTGCTTGCATGCCAAAAAACGTTTTGGCATTTTTTATCTTGCCCTAGATTCCTTATAAATCTTCATAAAAATGTCTATGTATTTTTCCTCATCAAATTAATGGTTGAATGCTCAATATTTCTTGGAATTCTTCTTGTGTTTTAAACTTTTACATTTTCAATAATCACATATGCTAAAAAAACATTTTGTTTCTTGCCTTAGGTTCAAACTTCAAAGTATCAAGATTCAAGATGCCAAAGGCTTTGGATCCATTTTGGGAGTGGGGCTCACCTATTGACCCGGTCAATCGACAAATTCTCACTTGTAATCTATGTGGGAAAAGAATGACAGGAGGGATAAGTAGGTTGAAATACCACCTTGCACAAATAGCAGGGCATGATGTTGGTCCTTGCAAAGAAACAACTCCAGAAATCATTGCTAAGGCCACACAAGCGATTGAGGGCACTGGGCTAAGGAAACAATACAAGGAGGCTGTGAGGAATCAACTTGCTTCAAGATCCCGGTTCGCAGCAGGAGTAGGGGCTAGTGGGACAAGCCCAGATACCGATACCCACTCCACACAGCATTCCACATCGCCTTTCATGGTATCTTCAAGATGCAGCCCTGGTGGACAACCTTCTATAAGGTCCATGGTGAAGGTAGAGGAAAAAGCAGACGCACACAAGCTTATTGGTCGATGCTTGTTATGGAGTGCTATTCCATTTAACTTTGCAAAGAACCCATTTTATGTGTCCATGTTTGAGGCGGTTGCTTTAGTTGGAGCGGGGTTCAAGCCCCCTAGTTATGAGGAGTTGAGAGGGCCCATCCTTCAGGATGAAAAAGCTGATTGCACTCGCAAATTGGAGGAGCTTCAAAGATCATGGGACTTAACAGGATGCAGTGTGATGTCGGATGGTTGGACCGATATGAGGGGTAGGACACTTCTCAACTTCTTGGTTCATTGCCACAGGGGGACTATGTTCATGAGATCTGTGGATGCATCTGCACATGTCAAAGATGCGGTTTTACTATGTGGCTTGTTGGATGAGTCCATCCAAGAGATTGGGACGCAGCATGTTGTCCAAGTGATAACGGACAACGCTGCGAACTATGTGGCTGCTGGTAGGATGCTCATGGCCAGGTATCCTACACTATCATGGACT
>LPNX010852009.1:0-131451 GCA_001517045.1 Pseudotsuga menziesii | reverse complement strand
GTATAAGAGAGCTACAGGATTATTTGGGTTTGATATAGCAATAAATGATAGGACCAACCTGATGCCAAGTAAGCTTCACCTAGTTTCAAACTTTCGACTTTAAAGTTTAAATTTAAAATTTCATTTTCTTTTTCTAATTCTTTGTTTTAAATTTTATTTTTCGTTTCTCATGTTTATTTTATTTATAATTTCATTGTAGATACTTGGTGGGAGAACTATGGTGGTTGTGTACCTATTCTACAGAAGCTTGCCATTCGAGTGCTCAGCCAGACATGTAGCTCTTCTGGTTGCGAGCGCAACTGGAGTGTATTTGAAAAAGTACACTCCAAAAGTGCAACAGGTTAGAGAATTTCAAATTTTCAAATTCATTATATAATATAAAATTTAAATTATTAAATTCTAATTTATAGATTTATGCCACTTTAATATTTAATATTTATGATCCTCCTCCAGGTTGGATACTCAGCGCCTTAATGATTTGGTCTATGTCCACTACAATCTCAGGTTGTGGGTGAAGCAGTATCAGAGAAAAGTTGATGCGAAGGCCATTTCATTGGATGAGATTGACACCACCGCTGCATGGAGGGCAAAGTGTGAGGAGCCTGTTATGGAGGCAGCCCCTGATTGGCTAGAGGATGATCATGCTACTGATAGTGATCATGGTGAGACTCATACAGTCTCAGAGGATTTGGATGAGCATGTTCCAGTTCCAGAGGAGTTTCACATCGATTTTGGGAGTGTGCCACAGTCAGAGCTAGAGGGACCTGGTGGTAGCACAGGCACTAGTACTAGTAGAGGAGCAGGAGCTGCAGGACTACCTCCTCGACCTTCTCATTCTTCAGGACATCAGTTTCGGCCACCTTCTCCAGTTTCTAGAGGACGTCATTTTGCAGGGTCTTCTTTTAGAGGACGCCAGATTCCAGTACGAGGCCCACAAGCCTCAAGGGCACCTACTTCTAGTTCTAGAGGAAAGGCCGTTTGCACAGCGATTACCTTTTCCCATAAAAGGGGTAGAGGGAATCAATAGTTTATTTACTTTACTTCATTGTAGATGACTCGTGAGTCATGATGATGATCATGAGATACATTTGTTATATTTTTGATGACTTAAGATGCAAGGACATGATCCATTTTGTATGTGTGATGTATCTCGATTCTCTAGACATCTTATATATCTTATATATCGGTTTTCTTTCCATATTCATGTAGCAATGTGTTTATTTGATTTTATTGTTGCTTTAGAAGTTTAAAAAATTGAAAAAAAAAGAATATTTTTCTATTTTTTAAGTTTGCCGATTTTTCCCCGATGTTTGCCGATGTTTTGCCGAGATATCCCGAAACGATGTTTCTTGGACCCTGCCGATTTTTTCGCCGCGCCGATGTTTGCGACACTGGTTTTGATAGGTGGTGGGTCTTCACCATTTGTCGAACTGGGGTCGGGGGGGTCTTGCTTCTGTCTTGGTGGGGGAATTGGGTCTGTCGGCAGGGTTGGTTAGAGTAGGGGTTTCGTCTGATGTGTTGGGCTCTATCCCTGGTGCTGGGGAGGGGGGGGGGACTAAAGTGGTCTTGGATAACATAGTGGATTTTCCTCCTCTACGTTCTGGATTGTCTGTTGGGGTTGTGGGCGATCTTTGCCCTAGGAGCTCGGTGGAATCTCCTTCGTTTGGGGATCCATCACTTTTGGGGTCTCTCCCTATCTTCTTCGATCGCACTCCGGGTTCTCCTTCGCTCCTCCCCTTGTCATCGATTCGACATGAAAATGTGATGATTCGTTAGGGGCATAAGGCCAAGACCTCTTTTGGTTGCTGGGGTAGTAAGGGTGAGTTGACTGGGGGAGATTATGTACCTTTGTCTACCTGCATAAAGGAGGTGATTATAGCTGGGAAACCTTTTCCTTCTTCTCCCTCTGGGGCACTTAGAGCAGAGGAGCCCTGTGCGGCGGTTTCTTGATGCGGTTGATCACTTTCAACATTAGGGGGTTTGGAGGGCGACCTAAGTTATTGGCCCTCAGAAAGCTGCTAGATGAACTTCGCCTTGATATGATTTTACTACAAGAGACCATGTGATGTTGTCGTGATCAAGCTTTGTTTTCATTTTCCAGATTCGGCCGAGGTGGGAATATTGTGCCTGTGATGCCGTGGGTATGTCAGGCGGTCAGTTATCGACATGGAACCCCTAGTTGGTTAGATGCCGGGCTTTTCTCTCCTTTGCTGGTATCGTGGTTAAAGCATGATTCAGGGGTTCTCTCATTGATTGGCATTGTTTTAATGTTTATGCACCTTATTCGGAGCGGGAGTTATTTTGGAACCAGGTCATTGATAAAGGTATATTTAAGCTATCTAATCTCATTGTTGTAGGTGTTTCGAATTTCACGACATCTTCTGCCGAGATTTGGGGCCGTAATGCTCGTTGTGATCCACTTGCTATGTTTTTCAAGAATTTGATTGTGGATTCTCATCCGGTGGATATTCGACCACCTAAGCTGTGGGACCAACTTGGCGGAGTGGGTGGGTTAGCATTGGTGATATTGGCAAAAGATTAGATCGATTTTTGGTGGCAAAACATTTGGTGCCTATGTTATCACAATTTAGGGTATGGACCCGCCCTTTTGATATCTTTGATCATTATCCAGTTTGCTTGGACTGGGTCGAAGAGGGGAAGCGTATCCCAACACCTTTTAAATTCAATTGATCTTGGTTATAGGAGGAGGACTTTGTATCATTTGTTAGAATGGAATGGTCTCGTCTGCAGGTGGAGGAGGCATTTGGTGCGATGGGATGTCTGATGGTAAAGTTGAAGCTTTTAAAGTTTTTGGTCTTGTGACCGAGAACGTCGCATGAAGGTTGAACGTAACGCAAAATTGGATTTGATCGAGTCCTCCATTTTCGAGATTTTATTGATGTCTCTGTCTGACTCACTATCGATGGAGGATGGTACTCGTCTTGCAACACTTGAGACTTGAAAGGAGGCGATTTTGGCATTTGAAGTTTCTATGATGCGGTTTAAAAGTCGTGCACTATGGCTTGAGTAGGGTGATGCTAACACTAAGCTTTTCCAAAATCTTGCTTTTGTCCGTTGTAACACAAATACGATCTGGGAACTCGTTGATCGTCGGGGTAAGTTGTGCTCTGGGGATGGTGACTTGAAGGAAGCCGCTGTGGACTTTTTTGGTACTACCTTTAAAGAAGAGGCTACCCCACACATTCGGGAGCAGCTACAAGTTGTTCAACTTTTTCCCTCCTTTTTTACTTTTGAGCAGGCTGATGAGGTTGGTCAGGAGGTCACTTTAGAGGAGGTTGAGGCGGTTTTGAAGGGTTTTACTAAGGATAAGAGTTCGGGCCCGGATGGGTCGACGACTGAGTTTTTTCTGGAGTTCTTTGATTTGGTGGCAGCTGTGGAACAGTTGAGGGTGGAAGGTTTTGTCTTGAAATCTCTCAATGCTACCTTTCTGACCTTTATCCCTAAGTGTGATAAGCTTGTATCTTTTGATAACTACAGATCTCTCTCTTTATACAATCTGGTGTACAAGGTTATTACTAAGACCATTTCTAACAGGCTGAAACCACTCTTGGCGGATGTTATTTCGGAGGAACAATTTGGTTTCCTCGGAACCGATAGATTTTGGAAGCAGTGGGCATCACTCAAGAAGTTTTGCATTCGATTAAAATCCGGAATCTGGAGGCTTTGATATTGAAGATGGACCTTGTCAAGGCTTATGACAGGGTCAATTGGACTCTGCTGAGGCTCATCCTTCTACAGATTGGTTTGTCGCTGAACGTTGTGAATTGGATTATGGGTTGCATTTCTTCTGCAAATTTTGTTGTTCTTATCAATGGTTTACCGTCGAGATCTTTTCAAGCTGGTCGGGGTCTTTGACATGGTTGTCCTTTGTCACCACTTCTATTTTTGTTGATTGTGGAAGGCTTAAGTCTCTTGACTAAGAAGGCTAAGAGTGAAGGTGATCTGAAAGGTATTGTTTTTTCTTCGACTATTGCTCTTACACATTTGTTGTTCGTAGATGATGTTGTTTTATTCGGACATGGTTCATTATCTGAATGGAGATGTTTCAAGTCTATGATGGAGTTATTCATTGCTGCTTCTGGTATGCTAATCAACATTGAGAAATCCTCCTTTTTAACTAGTAATCTTAATTCTCTGATGATTGATGGTTTAAAGGCTCTCTTTCCTTACAAGTTGGAGCCTATTGAAGTGGGGTTTAAATATTTGGGATATTGGGTTAATCCCTTAAATTATTTTGTTAAAGATTGGTAGTGGCTGGTTAGAAAGTTTGAGAAGCGTGTCTGTAATTGGACTTATCGTTTTCTGTCTTTGGGAGGTAGACTCATACTATTGAAGTCGGTGTTGAGTGGTATTCCTGTCTATTGGTTTTCCTTGGTCAAGATTCCATGTTCTACTCTCAAGGAAATTAAGAAAATTATGAGTAATTTTCTGTGGGGTGGCAGGGAGAACAACAATACTTCACATTTGGTAAGTTGGGACGTGGTCATTTGGCCTTATAGCTGCGGGGGTTGGAATGTTAGAAGTTGGAATGGTTCAATGTCTCTCTTCGGATGAAGAGCCTGTGGGTAGCATTGACAGGTAAGGGTATATGGAATAAATTACTACTGACAAGTGTTTGCGTGAGACTTCTTTGTATGACTGGGTGTGGAACGATCATCATTCTGTGGCCAACTCCTCAATCATTTGGAACAGTTTTATCCGTGTCTTTGGCTGGCTGAGTAAGGCGCTCACATGGAAGGTGGGTAACGACAGATTGGTTCATGTTGGTATTGATTCGGTTGTTGGAGTGGAACAACACTTCTGTCTGTCACAATATTTAATTGATCAACTCTAGGATGTGGGCATTTGGTCGCTTTCACAAGCTCGGATAGAGTGTGATTTACCTACCATTGGTACTTATTGGTTTTCGGCTAAAGATCTGGACCTGACGGGGGAGGATGGCATTGAATGGGACAGATATATTACTGCTTTATATTTGGCAGGACTCTAGTTATCGGATCAAGAGGATAGATTGGTTTGGTCTTATTATTCGGCGTCGAGGCAGATTACTGCAAAGTTGGCCTATGATTACATTGTGGAAAACATTTGGAACCGGTGGTTTGTTGGTGGCACAAGGAGCTGTGGAGCTGGAAGGTACCACTGAAGGTAAAATACTTCACTTGGCTGTATCTTCACAATAAGGTCAATACTTGGGATAACCTGTCAAGGAAACGCTGGATTGGACCTAACCTCTGTCACTTGTGTTTTTCGGCGGCTGATTCAGTGGAGCATTTGTTCTTATACTGTAGTTTTGGTAAGGCTGTTCGAATGGCGGTACTGAATTACGTTGGGGGGATTTNCTGTCACTTGTGTTTTTCGGCGGCTGATTCAGTGGAGCATTTGTTCTTATACTGTAGTTTTGGTAAGGCTGTTCGAATGGCGGTACTGAATTACGTTGGGGTGATTTTTCCTCGGGACGACCATCCTCTAAATGAGGTGGTCCTGCAGTGGATGAAGGTTGGTTTGAAGCCCAAGTATCTCCCCATTATTTTCTGCTGGTGTATTTGGAAAACGAGGAACTTGGCTATTTTTGGTCATATCAGGCTGAGGGTTATGAAAGTCCGGAAGGAGGTCATTTAGCTTTCTTTGGATTTCTCACAGGTTTGGATAGCATTAAACCTGGTAGAATTATTGGAACTCCTCCTGAAGTGACTTCAGCCAGGGATTTTTTGATGGTGCAGTAGTGGATGGCAGAGGGGGAGCACATTTTCTTTTATATATTAGCAAGACTCACCTTTTCCACTCGAAATTGGGATGTGGCAGCAGTACTAATACCAAAGCCAAGCTATTGGCACTTTGGGGGCTTTTATATTTGGCTTCTTTTATGGGTATGCCGATGCTGAAGGTATTTGGGGATTCTAGAGTCATTATTGATTGGATCAACTATTCAGCAAACTTACAGGTTCTTGAGGTGGAGGATTGATGCAAGCGGACTAGATTACTCCAGGATACTTTTCTATGTGTTGATTGTCAACATATTTATAGAGAGCATAATCACATCGCTGACAGACTTTCGAAGGAGGCTCTACTATCTGCTCATGGTTATCTTTCCACTACTGAATTTGAGAAGGGGGTTTTGACTTTCTCTACCATGATCAGGCTCTTTGATTAATAGTATCACCTTTGGCTTGTCGGTGATTTCTGGAATGTGAATTTTTGAGGTGGTAGCATGGTTTTTCTCTGACTGTAGTGTTCAATCTATATTTGGACTGAGGAGGCAGTAATCTTTTATGTAGTGTTTTGTTGAGGTGGTAGCATGGTTTTTCTCTGACTGTAGTGTTCAATCTATATTTGGACTGAGGAGGCAGTAATCTTTTATGTAGTGTTTTGTTAACTATTTCTGGACTGTTTAGTTCAGAGTTGATTCTTTTTGTGTATTTGATCCACTTCTGATAGGCGAGGGTTAATATTGGGGGAGGTTACCCTATATGAATTGTTCTCAGTGATGTAAACAGTTTCTTTATAAAAAAAAAGGAATGTTTTTTTCTACTTGAAAAAAACCCATTAATGACCATAAATCATCCTTGAATGTTTCAATATCAATTTTTAAATCAAATTCAATTAAACCACACAACTCCAATTTTATATCTACCAAGAATGGCCATAAATAAACTTCTAGTTCGATAATATTAACATATGTATATCGTTATCGTTCTCTATGATGTTAGTCGCATTTGCGTTGAATTCCGAATGCGTTAGACAAATGGACGGGGATGGAATGCAGCTGTGTATTTTGGGTTCTGAATATGCCGAGTTAATTCCACTATTATTCTAAGAAAAACATTTTTTAAGTGAATGGATGATAGCTGCATTCCCATTGATCTTGCTATGTATTTCATCTTCAGTTATCTTCTGATTGCTGATACAGAAGATTTGACTCTCGTCATCTGTTGATTGCTGATACAGAGTAGTTCAGATTTTTTTAAAGTTATTGTGTGTTTTGGTGAGCTCTCTTATTTAAGAGTTTGTAGGTGGAATTTCTTATAGAATGTAATAATTTACATGAAGCTAATCTTAGTTGCATCCATGCATCCGTTGGCTGTGTTCTAAATTTTACTCCTGTATTTATATGGTGAGAGTTACATGTGATATTCGGACCTGGACCAGTAAAATACATGATTATGTATCATTTTGTTTTCTTGATCTATCGATTGATGGTTTGAAATTAATCTATTCTGGTGTTCATTATCCACCTAGCCCAGTTTGAACATATTCACCGCGGCATGCTGATCCGCGATTACTAGCGATTCCAACTTCATGTTCTCGAGTTGCAGAGAACAATCCGAACTGAGGCAATCTTTCCGGATTCGCTCCGCCTTACGGCCGCCTTGCTTCCCATTGTAATTGCCATTGTAGCACGTGTGTGGCCCAGCCCATAAGGGCCATGCGGACTTGACGTCATCCCCACCTTCCTCCAGCATATCACTGGCAGTCTCTTGTGAGTGCAGTACGCACCCGCCTTCCCACCGTCAATTCTTTTGAGTTTCAGTCTTGCGACGGGGGTGAAAATGGAGTGCTCAGGGAGGGAGTCGCTCGACCAAAGGGAGAGGGCTGCTCATTATTTCTTTATATATGTCATTAAGAGGGCTGCTCATTATTTCTTTATATATGTCATTATGCTAGATTCGGTATGAAAGAAAACTGGAATAAAACTAGTATGTTATGCTAAATTCAGTATGGGTGAGTCGTTTTCCCTTCATTCTTTATATATGTAATAACACTGCGATTCGATTTCTTTAATCTATCTTGGATATTGAGTACCATAATTTGTTTTGGTAATTGGATGGTTTGAAATTAATTTATTCTCAAATTTTAGTTGGTAATGTGTGGCGTTCATTATCATCGCAGCCCAGTATTTAATGCTGAGTTGCTGAATGCATATTGAGCGGTATAATTTGTTTTAGTAATTGGTATGAGGATTAATAGGAAAAAATTGGTTTTTAATTTAAATAAATTTTAATATACTAAAATTTATATTTTTTTTCAGTCCAAAAAATTAGCTTGTTATTCATAAATGAATCAAAGGCCATATTGTTATTTATTTATTTATATTATAGATTAGAACATTTCATATATTTTAAATAAAGTACGAGGATCAATAGAAAAAAATTGGTTCCTAATTTAAATAAATTTGAATATAATAAAATTTATATTATAGATTAGAACATTGCATATATTTTAAATAAAGTAGATATTTTCTGTTTTTCAAATTATGTTTCTTATTCAACTCCTCAAATACCGAACATTTTTTGAATTCGGTGATTGGATCCGTTTGCCCTTGCCCTCTCGGTCAAACTCTGTCTTTTGTGTTATTTGCTGGCGATCAATAACCAACTTGCCGGGGCAGGGGCAGGTTTTAATGGGACAGCCTGACAGGGTTGTACAGCAAGATGTTGGATCCCAAGCAATTTGAGAGGAAATGCAATTAGTATTTAGCATGAATTACACTATTTAGCATTAATATGTATCGATCTGTGCAACGTCCATAAAAGATGGCAAAAGACTCAGCAGATGAGCAAAAAATAATCAACTTGCTACGCAGTTTTTAATGCGACCACCGCTGAACAACCGTTGGATCAACAAGCCATTGGATGATGGATTTGTGCTAAATACTAATTGCACAACCATGTGAGATCAAGAAACCGTTGGATCCGTGCTAAGTACTAATTGCACGACCCGCATGAGCCCTCTGCCATCCTTTGTGGATGTTGGGCAGGGCAAACAATATCCACCCTGCGGCGGAGTGATTAATGCTCTTGCTGCGGGGTCTTCACGTGTACAAGAGGCGGCACCTTCCCAGAGCATCTACCTAGAGCAGCTTCTTGGTTGGGATGCCCATCGTATGAACCTTCGCACGGATGTGATCGCAGTTACACGGGGCTCCATGAGGATCCTCCGTAGATTCGACAGCTGGGCGACAGATCCTCCGTAAATTCGGCAGCTGGGTGACAGATGGCAGTAAAGGCTTCCCCAACCCAAGATGACTCCCTTCTTCTTTGAACCTTCTCGGCAGCACTCAACCAAACCTTCAACTAGGCAACACACCTTCAACCAGGCAACACAGCTGAATCAAAGCCTCCGACAGCTAGGTAAGTGCGATATTCCAAAGGCTAGTCGGTTTTTACTGTCCAAAACCTATTTTTTATATAAAAATTACAGTAAAATGATTGAAGTTAACCAGCATTGCGATAGTCAAGCATTACTAAATAATGGATAGCCAGGGCTGTAAGTAAATCAATTTATTATTCTTGTACATTATTGATAACATAAATAACGATATCCCATGCTTCTCGAAATAAAACTTCTTCACTTGTTTACCTCATGATGGAGGTGAAAGTGTAGGTGTTAATCCATGCATTCCGCATTCACCAAATTGAGAATGCTCGCGGAAGGGGACATATAATCTCTTTAAAGTGTTACGACTGCAATATTTCTTTGTGCTTCCCACTTAACATCAGTACATCTGTATTTAGTTTTGGGAAATGATTGGTTGTGGTCGAATATAGTTGGCATTGTTGCGTCGTGCTGAACAAGTATTGGTAGATTTAGAACATATACTGTTTCTATAGGCACGAAACAATCTCTAAAATTGTTTGTAATTGGAAATAATGTATATGGACTTGTGTTCATGTATGTGCTTAAACTTGGATTCCATTATGGTGGCACTAGACTTTACCAATAATTCACACTATGCTTTATCAATAATTCGCATGTTTACTTGGGTTGTAATCTAATAAATCTCAAGAGGCTGAAACTTTGAAAATTACAGTAAAATGATTGAAGTTGACAAGCATTGCAATATAATCTATTTAGGTTTCGGTGGATGGGGCCAAGAGCGGCGACCATCATAACAAGTTAATATTCAAACACAAACCCTAAATATTCTAGACCATTTACAGTTCCATGAGCAAAATCAAAACAAATACAAATAATGCTTAGGGTAGAGAAAAAGCCAAGATATTAAATTTTAAACAATAGGATAAAAACACAAAAATATAATTATGCTAACCAGAGTTAAAAAAAAGAAAGAAAGGATAAACAGATTGTTTATAAAAAACTTCTAAGAGTAATCTAGTAATTTACACTCTCTTGCTGCGAAAAACTGATATTAGGGGTATTCATCCTTCAACAAAGTTAGGTTGGGGGCTTACTTGACAAAGTAAAAATGACATGTAAATCAAAGTAACCTTTATATATATATATAGTTTTTGGTGTATTACAAAATGGGTCGTAAGCCCAATTACATGAAGGGAAACGCAAATGAACACACCACTTAGTTTGCAAAAATGATCCGTACCATGAAAAGAGTGCAAATCAGTAGGGAAGGTTGACATCTTACATTGATTTGCTACTTCTCATGAAGCAATAACTAAAATTGACGACTAAGCCTTTGAGATTTTTGTTTTCTTTCCTTGTTCTTTTATGTACATGATGAATAATTGCTTCAAGATAATCAATATTTATAGGTTTTGTTGTATGTATGCTATACGAAATGGATGCGACTCTCTTTACCACAAAATGATCATATCTAATCGATCTCCCTTCATCACAATCTCTCAAAATCTCTTTGTGAGTTATTCCATCAAGACCAACGCTTCATATGAAATTTTTTCTATTTTTAAAGAAAACTTGAAGAAATTCATTTTTACAATGGAAATATTTACTTGTGAAGCCTTAGTGCCATATGAAATGATTTGATTTACATTATATTTATTGTATTTATGATTTTTTTTTTATTTTCAAAGAAAACTTGAAGAAATTCATTTTTACAATGGAAATATTTCCTTGTGAAGTCTTAGTTCCATATGAAATGATTTGATTTACATTATGTTTATTGTATTTATTATACACAACTTGGTTTCGTAGGTTGGATAGTTTTTAATCCTTTTGCATGATTACTTCCAGCATAGGTTTCAGATTGAGTTTGCATGTGTTGATACCATTGTTGATGTTGCCATTGTAATTAGATGCAATCTTTTTACATCAACCATGACAGTGTAGATGGTTTCAATCACGATCGTGTTTGTTTTTGTCTTCCTCTTCTTATGGTTTTGCTTCCTCAACGTATTTTTCTTTTAGAAAGGAGGAAAAGTCTCCAAAGCCATTGTAGGGTCCAAAAATTATAATGTGATTGAAGTCAGGATTTACATACCAATTCCCAATGGGATCTATGACATTTAGAGCCTCATAAGAGAACCCCAAAGATATTTCAAATATGATTTCATATAGATTAGCTATGAATTGGTTACAAATGAATTTGTATGAGGGCTCTTAGTCTTTAAATAAATCTTCGTATCAAACTTGGATGGGGGGATGGCAATGATGCCAACTATAACCCATTCTTGGGAAGGTGTTTGCAACACAAGCAACATCCATCAAGTAGGAATCCATATCAAATTTAGGTTTCTAACATTTTAGGAGCAATTATTATATATGTGGAGGTCATATTGCTCAAAGTAATGTTATCCCAATTGAAAATTATTCCTTTGTAAGGACTTGATCCATCAAAGGAAACTAATATTCTTTCATATGGGTGTCATCCTCCTCTTTGTGGGATGGAATAAATCCAAGGTTGTTAAGTTATGTAATGATCTATAAAAGAGTCATAGATAGACTATGCCCATGTTTAGAAGATTCATGCTAGAGAAATTTTACCTTAGAAGATTGTCCAAGTATGAGTGCACATTGTAGTGGCAACTTTGGCATGCATAATATTTCATATTTAGTTGTGTCATGGTCACGCTTAGTTGTGGTGTGAGTCTATGGTCACAAACACACAACTTTGTTTGGCACAAGTGTGGGTATGCATGGATGGATCCTAAAATTGTTATGTACAATGACAACTCAACAGTCAAAACAGATCATTGTATCCTTTCCTTGTTCCTCTTTATATTTTCAACTCTTGTACACTACTATTTGTAACGAATGATAATCAATTATACCTTGTAGCATTTACTATGGCCTAAAATAGTTTTGTCACCTACTTTTGTCAACATAGGACTACTCAAGGGATGAGTTGTAAACTGTCATGGATATTCCATTGGATCAATTCATCACAATGGATCTTATAGCTTAGTCATATTTATCTAATTTTTAACTAATTATTTATAAGCTATATTATAATACATTTTATAGATTTTATTTTTGTATGTGATTGTGTAGAGGTGTTAAAATGGGCAAGTGGGAGGAGATAAATGAGTTGGAGGTTGAAGATCCAGAAGATATGGTAGAGTTTTCCGTTGAAGATTTGACATGGACAGAAATATGGGGGGACCAAGTCGCAATTATTCCATATTGTATACTTCAGGATTTTATAAGAGGAGAGCAAGCGAGAGAACCTGCTCTTACTCAGTTTCTTGTTCATACTTGACGAACCCGAAAACTTGAGGAGATAATTTTTTTTATTTGGACACATATTTGGAGTATACTATGTGAGTATTTGTAATTACTCATAATTGTTTGTGTGATGCATGTTTACATATTTTGTTAACTTATCATTCAATTTCATTAAAAATATCATGCATCTATATCTTCAAATAATTATAGCTATGTGTAATAGGTATTGTTGCGCATATGGTCCAAAGTCTACTTGTAAAGTCCAAAGGGATATTCTTACAACAAATATAGTTGAAACTACAACAAAAAAACGCATTTTGCGTCAAAGCATTAAAGTTGGTTGTCAATGTCACTTCATCGTGCGCTGACTTTGCATGAGACCAAACGATGTTGTTATTACATATACAACGTATAGGCATATTGACAAATGTGGCGTTGTATGTCATGGAAATGATGCAGTTGGAAAGTCTCAAACTTTCAATTATGCACCACATCTTACAGATAATCTACGAGCTAGTGTGAAACAGATGGTTCAAGATGGTTTTAACGCCACAATGATATGGGATAAATTCATTTCAGATGTGGAGCATCAATCTAGTCAGTTGTTCATAGGGACAACTCGGGACACCTTAATGACAAGACAAGATATTTTAAACATGTACAATGATCTAAAAAGGCAAGAATATGTGAAGGACCAAAGTGATCCAACTAGCGTGGATTGTTGGTACAATCAATATTCAGATAAGTTTTTTTTCTACCAACAAGATGTTGTGCAAAATGTTCCATTTATCATTGGTATACAAACTAGTTGGATGCGCTCAATGATGGTGAAATACTCCCACATTAATGTTATATCCATGGACTCTACATTTAGCACAAACAAATATGGGGTGAGTACATATCTCGTGAATCTCATTTAATTATAGTTATTAAAATGATTTCATGTCTGTGGACTTTACATAATATAATCACATGTTTATTTGAATTAAGTATCAACTTTATACATTGATGGTTTTCGACAAACACCATAATGGTGTCCCAATAGCTTGGGTTATTTCCTCACGTAATACAACGGAGGATATTAAAGAATGATTATCAGCATTATTTAACCAAGGAATGAAAGAGCGTCCAGATTGGCATGTAAATGCTTTTATTACAGATGATGCTGCGGCTGAGATTGAGGCTTTAAAGTGAGTTTCATAATTATTTCTAAAGGGGAGGGGTGGAGAAGAATAACGTTTCATTACTCTTATCCATATATTAATCTCTTTTAGTGTAATTCTGTTTCAGGTGTTTAACCGATTCATCAGTTTTATTGTGCGTATGGCATGTTCGACGTGCATGGATGAAGAATGTTTTAAACAAAGTAAATGGAAAGGAAAATAAAGTCTAAATTTTTCGCGCTGTAGGATTAATCATGCATTCATGTCTGGATGACAACTCAGTAAAAAAGGCAGTTGCATGGATCTTTGAAGAATTCAAAGATCAAGAAAAGTTTTTGAATTATTTCAAAATGACCTGGCTAGACAACAACAAAATTTGTAAGCGATGTAGCTTTGTGTCATTGTTATATTATCTGTGACAAATTTTTTATTTACTAGGTTGTCACTGACCCCTTCATTTTCTAGATATGTGGGCGAAAGCTTATAGAAAGTTTCCACATTCAAATCCAGACACAAATAATGCGATTGAGTCATACCATAGGTACTTAAAGTATAGGTACCTTGATGAGAAGAATAATAAATGCCACAGACGAGTTGATTGGTTAATTCATGTGTTGTTGGAAATTGTTGAACCTTATTACATTCATATGCAACGTTTAAAGGAATATGGTTTTATACGACCAAGAAAATCCTAGGAACAACTAGCTAGATTCCAGTGCAAAGCATATGAAATACCAGATGAAGAATGTGTATGTGATATGAAAAATACCAATGAATATTGGGTTCGTAGCCAAAACAAGAATACTCGTGATACTTGGTACAAGGTCATATATACAGGGTCCGATTTTTCCTTTTGTAATTGTGATTGGGCAACGAATGACAATGTTTGTAAACATGTCTTAAAGGTTGGCATGGTGGTAGGAAAAAATGTTTTCGATGAGAATGTATCACCAAATGTTTCTAGCATTGTTGAGAGGCCTAGATTTCAAGTTGATTTAAATCGAATAGTTGTTCCCAGCCCAGAAATCCAAGAAGAGCTTCCACCAATATTTGATTATCCAAATGGTGATTCCTCATATCACGTAGATTTGACAACTATAAGACCAAACAATGCCATGTTTGAGGCTGATGAAATGATTTTTTTTGGTCATCAACTCATCAAACACTAAGGTGCTTATTGGATATTATACCTGCTAGTTTGGACCATGCACGTGCGCTTAACAACTTGGTATACAATGTAGGTCGAGAGTGCAATAAAATGTTTACTTGTTGTATAACTCCATCTAAGATCACTAAACAGAGACACCATACTTTTTGAGCCCGCTCAATAAAAAAAAGCAATGCGGAAAAGCATTGCATCCAAGAAAAAATGCAATGGACTTTCAAAGGGTTGGACGAGTTCGCCCAAAAAAGAAAAGCATGGATGAACAAATGGAGATTTGTTCTAAAAAAAAAGAAATGTTGAGCATATATCAGATATAGTGAATCGTTCTATTCCATACAATAGAGGTATTTGAATATAATATTAAGTTTTGGTTAATTTGAAGCAAGTTATATGATTCAACCCAATGGCATAGTCTAATTATTTTTGTGATTATTGCAACAGTTGAGGGATGCACTTCTTAGTCTATTCCACCTTGTCGACTTTGATTATTTCATGATAGTGTTGTTGAAGCTTCCTCATTGTTGGTTGATAATTCAATAGCAGAAATGGAAGTGGATTATACATTCAACCCATTACAACATAATAACAAGGTTTGTATAGGTATTGTAATTAATTTCAAGTTTTTTTTTTTTAAATGTACCTATGGTCATAGTGAGAATACTTTCTCAATTGTTTTTACAGCAAAGGAGTCTGTTGTCCAAGAAAGTTCACGACATCATGACCAATCGAATTATGCTACTACATCACACTTCCAACATGTCGAACTGTTGCATACCAAAAAACCATGAATGAGAAAATGGAGATTTCTTCTAGACATCAAGGAAGTGTGGAAGATAGGTCAAATTTAGTGCAACATTTGGCTCCATACAATAGAGGTATGAATATTTTATACTATTTGTTAATTTACATTAATTGAGGTAGTTTTGATTATTTCAATGAGCTTATTGCCATTTTATAATTATTTTGGTAATTATTGTTACAGTTGAGGAATCAACATCTCAATTTGATTAGAGCTATCGACCTCGATTATTGCATGAGAATCTTGTCACGGGTACCTCATTTTTAGTGCTTGATACAACTGCAATGGATGTAGAAGTGAACGATACATGCAATCCACTGCAACAAATGCTGTTGTCAAACTTAGCTATTGGAGCTAATTTTTTGGAACCAAAGGAAGGTCCAACAATGCCATTAATACCGGACTTGAACACATGACATTATTTGTTCAAAGGTGATAATATTTAACAAAAAATGACTAGATTTAAAATATTTTAAGTAGGCTCAAGACATTTTTTCAACCAGTTATGTCTACTTGTCAAAATGCCATGGCATCATAAATCCTACACCTCTTAATCAACTTCTTCTTGAAATTTGTCAAGGCTTCATTATGTCCTTAACATTGTTTATTTTAGCAGTATATTAATGGTTACTAAATGTATTACATAGTTTAGTAGTGTATGTTCTTTTCATATTGTGACATCATTTTTAAATTGGTTGATGATTTAGTACATGGGGATTTTTAATTTGACATTTTTTTGTCTCGTCTACATGTAACGAGGCTAAACTTATAATACGAGTGTGAAGCTCACGAGGGAAATAGATTTAATAAGAAATCATGAACTGTTCAATAAAATAGGTAGATGATTGATGTTCATCATATTTACATGGGATATTTTGAAAGATTCTAAATTGTCTTTTTTTAGTACAAACTACTTCTTTGCTACTTGTTTCGACTATTTATCTACCCATTTTTTGAACCAATTATATTAATTCCCACATGAGTTTTCAAATACACGTACATATTTATGATATGAATAAAATGTCATTTTATTTGGTATCTAAAATATTTATTGAAAATATTTCTTTAGAATTTGTTCCAATTTGAAATGATGCAAGTTAGCCTTTGAAATTACATTTAGGTATGTGTATTGTTGTATCCAATAAAGTTGTATGAATTTCAATTATTTTGTTATTTTGTTATAAGTTATGAAACTAACATGATTTATTCATACATTTATTGTATTAATGATTTTCATTACTAATTTTCAGAAACGAAAATATTTCTCATATATACTAAAAGCAAAAAAGCATTGTTTTCCTCTATAGTAATGGATAACATAGATAATTCAAAATTTTTGTTTGTTCTCGATATTATAAGGCGGCAAAAAGACTTTCTTTCCTACTTCAAAAATAAGCTCAACAAAGAAAATGGTGTTCAATGTCGCTTATTTGACGATATCCTTGATTTTTTTATCAAAGATCAAGGAAATAGTTGGTGATTTCCTACATGTTTGTCAAAGAGAGGCTATTCATAAGCTTCAAAGAGAATGGTTACAACGAGAAAGGGAATTTGACCCTAAAGCAACCGTTGATATAAAATGGTGTTGCATGTGCCATACATCTGAATGCAAATTTAAAGATCGAGAGAAATTAAAAAGATATAGGTATGTGTAAATTTCTTTTGAATATTATATTTAATAATTTATTTACCCATATTCTATTCATTATAATATGTATTTTTAATGAGTGAGTTTTTATACTAAATTGTTTTCTTTATGCAGAGTGGCTGAAAATACATATTCTAAATTCCGTTGGGATTTCGATGAGATTTGTCAATATGAATAATTTATTCTCTATATATGTCGTAAAGTGTCTATGTTGATTGCATCTAAATGCAATCTTCTCAAATATACACTTCATTTTTTTCTAGGATGAGGGCATCACTCCTTCAAATTGAACATATTTGTCAAAACCTTGGGGTTGATGTAAATTGGTGTTGTGCATGCCATTGATGTGTTAGTTGATGTGACAATTGATTTTGATTTCTCATACTTCAAATATGACGATGTTAAATTTGATATAAGGATCTTAAATTAATTCTTTGTTTACTTTAAAATTGTCACAAAGGCACTATCAAGATCAAACATAACTTGCAATATTGCTCTCATGTGAAATTACATTCAACTCATTCAATGTATTACTTTCATGTAACATCAAAATATGACACAATATTTACTTTGAAATTTCTCATTTGTAGTTTCTATTGACAATAATAGGATTAAATATCATATTATTTTTATTGTGAATAGGTTAAACACCATCAAATGTGTTAGGTTCACATCTTGAACATTATCAAGTTTAAAAGTGGTTGATGTTGTATTTTAATTTTATTTTGACATTTGTTCCAAGTTATTCATATAAAAATTTCTATCTATATACGTGGTTATTGTATTTTTGTATCCATTAATGTAGTAGGAATTGCAAATATATGTCTTTTTTAAGAGTATTAGAAGCTAGCATGCTTTATTCAAAGGTTATTTAAATTTTTATTTTGTGAATATACATTGATGTATTTTCTAGTATATACACCAGTGGATATACTAGAATATACACCAGTGTATATTCTAGAATATAAACTAGACACTGGTGTATATTCTAGTATATATACTAGAGTATACACTAGTGATATACTAGAATATACACCACAAATTGAATTATGGAAATTAACAAGAGAATTTAATTAATTACACTTCCTTAATCCCCAATAGCAAGAGAATTTAATTAATTACACTTCCTTAATCCCTAATAACAAAAGAATTTAAGAAATTCATTTATGGGCTCAACATGTCACTTACTAGGAATTGAATTGGGCCAACCAAGGCAACAATCAATCCTCCCAACCACAGTACATATACTAGCGTGGATACTAGAATATACACTAGTGTATATCCTATAATATACACTGATGTATTTTCTAGTATATACACCAATGTATATACTAGAATATACACTGGTGTATATCCTATAATATACACTGGTGTATATTCTAGTATATACAATGGTGTATATCCTATAATGTAACTAGGTAGATACACTAGAATATACACACTAGGAATTGAATTATGAAAATTAACAAGCGAATCTAAAAAATTCGTTTAGGGGCTCAACATGCCACTTACTAGGAATTGAAATGGGCCAACCAAGACAACGATCAATCCTCCCAACCATTGTACATACACTAATGTGGATACTAGAATATACACTAGTGTATATGTATGATACACCAGTGTATCTACCTAGTTATAGTATAGCATATACACCAGTGTATATACTAGAATATACATTGGTGTATATTCTCTAGAATATACATCGATGTATATTCTAGCAGTATATATACACTAGTGTATAGTCTAGTATATACATAGTGATACTAGAATATACACTAATGTATATGCAGTAGTGTATATACACTGATGATAATATACATTAGAATATACACCAGGAATTGAATTATGGAAATTAACAAGAGAATTTAATAAATTCATTTAGGGGCTCAACATGTCACTTAGTAGGAATTGAATTGGATTACCAACCAAGGCAACAATCAATTCTCACAACCATGGTACATACATTAGTGTGGAACTAGAATATACACTAGTGTATATGCTAGTATCAATATAGTATATACACTAGTGTATCTACCTACTTACAATATAGTATATACACTAGTGTATATACTAGAATATACACTGATGTATTTTCTAGTATATACACTGGCGTATATTCAAGAATATACGTTGGTGTATATTCTAGCATATACATTAGAATATACACCAGGAATTGAACAATGAAATTAACAAGAGAGTTTAATAAATTCATTTAGGGGCTCAACATGCCACTTACTAGGAATTGAATTGGGCCAACCAAGACAACAATCAATCCTCCCAACCACGATACATACACTAGTGTGGATACTAGAATACACACTATGTATAGGTGAATCCATGAATATGGGTGTCTATTTTGGGGGGTCTTATGAGAAAATAAATCTGATTTTTTTCATGTTTTTCAACTTTGGGCGAACAAAAGTGATATTTTTGTTTAGAATTTCACTTTTAAGTACAAACAAAACTTTTAGAGAATTATGTTAGCTTTCTATTCATAATTTTTTCAATTTTTTTTATTGAGATTTGATATGTTGTTTTGACAATTGTTTGACAGTGTGTCCTTGTAAAATGAAAGGACTAAAAAATAGTCATGTTTGGTTGCGCCCCTAAAATCATTGTTAAACTTGTGTTTTGCAAAAACAAAATATGCTATGACAATCTACACACAATATAATAGAAGATGGCTATACGTTTGTAACCGACAGATTTATATACTAATTATAATATTTTTTTGAATTCGATCAATGGGGAAACCTTGTCGATTTTCAACATGTTTTTGGTTGCGACACTTTTCTCTCAATTGACTATAAAACTTAAAAATCTACGAATACCCTTTAGAAGTAGACACTCCAATTAACGACACCATATTTGTTTCATTTTTTTTGGTGGTGTATTTTTAAAGTTATATATATTTCATTTCATCGCATTTTGAAAGAGATGAAACGAAACTCGACACATGTTAAGAAACAAAAAAAATAAAAATATCGGATCTCACCTATACACAGCAAAATCTATACCTACGGAAAGTAGATTCAATGACGAAACTAATGGTATCAAGTCCGACAGTTGATTTGTAGTGTAAGCCATCCATTTTACCTTCTGAAAATGGAGAAACCTAAAAACTGTGCAGGTTTCAGAGGTTATTCGGCCGAACAATTGTTTGGCCGAATAATACTTTTTCGTTACGGAACCGTTATTTACAACAAAGGTTGTTTGGGCGAAAAACCAAACGCAAAAAAAAATTCGTCAGTCGAAAAAAAAAATACGTTATCTATATTCGTATAAGTAAAACGAAATAGACTCATGCTAGTATCAATATAGTAGAATATACACAGATATATTTTCTAGTATATACATCAGTGTATATACTAGACTATACACCCGTGTATATTCTAGTGTATACACTAGTGTATCCACCTAGTTATAGTATAGAATATACACCAGTGTATATTCTAGAATATACACCAGTGTATATACTAGAATATACACCAATGTATATTCTAGTGTATACACCAGTGTATATTTTATAATATACATTGGTGTATATTCTAGTATATACACTGGTGTATATCCTATAATGTAACTAGGTAGATACACTATATTGATACTAGCATGTACACTAGTGTATATTTTAGTATATACACTAGAATATACACCGCAAATTGAATTATGGAAATTAAGAAGAGAATCTAATAAATTCATTTAGGGGTTGAACATACCATTTTCTAGTTAAGTATATAGAATATACACTAGTGTATATTCTAGTATCCACACTAGTATATGTACTGTGGTTGGGAGGATTGATTGCTACATTGGTTGGCCCAATTCAATTCTTAGTAAGTGACATGTTGAGCCCCTAAATGAAATTATTAAATTCTCTTGTAATTGAGAATTAAGGAAGTGTAATGAACATCACATATAACTACTTTACAAATAAACAAAAGTATAAAATTTTACTGGTTAAATATTAGAAAATCTTAATTTCCATAAGTATATACTATAAATTTCCACCTAGTTAAGTATATGCAAAATCCTTATTAAATCCTCAAAATATTTAGCAGTATATAATAATGTATATTATAGTATATATTACAATGAAGATTCTAAAATATACCTTAGTGTATCTAGGTATATACACTGGTGTATATACTATATATACACCAGTGTATATTCTAGTATATGTGTAATAGAATATACATTGGTGTATATTCTAGTATATACATTAGTGTATATACTAGAATATACACCGGTGTATATATAGTATATACACTAGTCTATATATTATGTACTATATATATATTGTTTATATTATAATGTATATACTAAAAATATATATTGGTGTATATTCTAGTATATACATTAGTGTATATACTAGAATATACACGGGTGTATATATAGTATATACACTAGTCTATATATTATGTACTATATATATATATTGTTTATATTATTTACCATTTATATAGTATACAATATATACTGTATGTACTATATATACACTAGTTTATATACTTAGTTACAAAACCCAAAATAGATATACCTTAGTTTACTAATTGTTTTATATATAATCCTAGCATCAACTTAAATCAGATTTAAATTTATTATAATTAAATATAAAATTAGTTCATAAAGATAACAATATTTGTTCACTTATTTATAATATTCTTATTTTAGGATTTGTTTGGGAATATTTTTATTAAAAAAACAAATAAAGAACTATAATCATCACCTAAAAAAATTTGATCAAAATTATTTATTATAAATAAAAATGACAAGGAAAAAAAAATTATGATAATATGTATGAAAAATTATAATTTTATTTATTTTGAAATTTTTATTTTTATTTGTAATTATAAAAACAATATTATAAAAATTTACAAAATTAATAAATTATAATTATACATGTTTTAAATTAAATATAAAATATAATACATAAAATGAAGGAAAAAAAGCAAACAAGATTTTAATAAATATTCTGAACTAAAAAATTTTAATAAATATTTTAAACTAAAAAAGATTATGAAAAAAATCAATATTATATATATATATATATATACGGTACCTAGAAATAACCTTTGGAATAGGTTAGAAGAGCTTAAGGTTCCTTTCGAGCTGAGAGCTGCCGCGATAAGGCTCTATGAGAATGTAATTGCCAAGTTTAAAAGCAATGAGGGGTGGTCGAAAGATATTAAGTGTAATATTGGAGTTAAGCAAGGTTGCCCCCTCTCCCCTACCCTTTTTGGCATTTACATTGATAAGCTAGAGGGTTCTTTAGAAGAAGCAGGTTGTGCTGGTACGATCTTAGCTGGAATAGTCATCATCCTTCTTCTTTATGCAGACGATATTGTCCTTATGGCAAGGTGTTCTTCTGATCTTGATAAGCAGCTTCGACTCCTCAAAGATTTCTGCTCTAACATGGGTATGACTGTTAACACTGACAAAACAAAAGTTATGATTATCAAATCCAAGAATGATACATACGCTAATTTTATGTATGACAATAGCAACTTGGAGGAAGTGTCTTCTTACAAGTACCTAGGAATTGATATTCATCACAAGCTCAACTGGAACTATAGCATTAAGAAAAGGATTAACGGAGGGTGGAAAGCTTACTTTGGTCTTGAAAATAACTGTAAAGCTGCAAACCTCATGATGTGGGATAAAAAGAAGCTCCTTTTTGAAACTCTAGTCACTCCTGTCATCTTGTATGGGTGTGAGGTTTGGGGTTGCAGCATCTCTAGAGAATTCTGGAGAAAGATCGAGCAAATCCAGAAGCGTTTTATAACTTATAACCTCAAAATAAAAAACAATACACCCTATCCTATTCTCCTTATAGAAGTGGGTCTTTCCCCCATCGAGAGCCTAGCTATGACTAGACTATTGTTATACAAGAACAAAATCAATAACACGGGAGACCATAGACTCCCTAAGATAGCTTTAAACTCCAGCCAAAAACACTTAAGGCTCAAGCATGGGTGGTATAAGGATACCAGGTCTTGGTTAAATCACTGGGAGATCGATGAAAATGTTGCTTTGCAGAATATTAATAACATTAAAAATATTATTTCTTCTAAGTTTAAAGAAAAATTGTGGTGTGAGAAAGATCTCGAGGCTAAAAGAAAATTAAGATATTATAAGGAGATCATCAACCCTACTCTAGAAGATCAAAAGTATCTCTCTGTTTTGATCAGTACTAAGAAAAAAATTAACATAGCTAAGATAAGAACGAACTTGCATGAGCTCCATAGTGAAACTGGTCGTTGGACAGTCCCTAAAACACCATGGGTAGAAAGGATCTGCCACCTTTGTGAGAGTAAGAACATTGAAGATGAAAATCACTTCCTCTTAGAGTGCCCTGCGTACACCCACACTAGATCCCAGTTTCATAATTTTTGTTGCAATAACGACTTTCCTAGCCTTTTAGCCTGTCAAAATTATAGTAAGCTCGAGACGCTTCTTTCCAAGCTCTTTGAGCATAGAAATATAACTTTAAAGCAAACTAATTAATTCTCTTCTTTAGGTCCGATAGACCAAATTTTGGTCTCAGTGGATGTTAACTATCATCATCATCATCATATTAAATTTATTAGTAAACAAATTAATGAAAAATAGTTTTGTTTAAATAAAAAGAGTCCAATTCCAATTCTATATATTTTAAATTAAAATAAATTATGAAAAATTAATTTTATATATATAAAAAGAACTTATTTAAAAAAAAAATAGAAATATTGATAAAAATATTTAAATAAAAAAGTCTGATTTTAAATAATGGATAGATAATATAAATATATAATATAAGTGAGTTAAAAACAATATGTATTGAATTAAATTAGTAATATTATTTTTTGTTTTTAATTTATTATAAAGAATGTTTTTAGAAAATTATTTATAATTTTTTTAGAAAATATTAAATATTAGATTTTATTTATTATATAATACTATATATTTTAGTTGCTTATATAAAGGGTAGTTAGTAAATTATTTTTTAAAATTTTGTTATAAAATGTAATTTGTAGTTACTTATCCATGATAGTTAGTTAATTATTTTTAAATTTTTGTTATGAAATGTAATTCGTAATATAATGTAAAAAATAAAAAAATAAAAATATTTAATATAAGTATTTATTAACTTCTTTTATTTACCTGCATATTTAATAGTTTTATTTTGAATTTGATTGCTTTTAGTATTTATATTTTAACTTTTTAAAATTTTGTATTAGTAAATATATTTAAGATTTTCATTATAAGGTTTAGTATTTTTAATATTTATATTAACTTTATTATGTATTTTCTTATATTTATAATGATATATAAAATAATTATTTAAATAAAGTATAATTTCCATAATATGTGTATAAATAATAATTTTTTTTTTCAAAGTGGTTCACGCGCCGGTTTGACCGACAGGCTACGTCCACGGAAAGAAATCAGGCGGGCCCACTCGAAGGGGCCTCACGCCTTCGGCACACTTCATGCCTAACCCCAAGGGTGTCAATGAGAGTTGAACCCGTGACCTCTATACCAAGAGGCCTAGCGACGGGTGCTCAACCGATTGAACTAACTCTTGGGGCACATAAATAATAATTTTATTGATTTTAAGAATTTAATTTATTTTACTAAAACAAATAATATTACAATAAGTACTAACTTAAATAAACTACAAATTATATTTCTAAGTTTCTTGAAATAATTCTTTTGAAATAGTGTATTGGAAAATAACATAAAACATTTTAATAAAGAATTTAAACTTAAATAAATGGTATAAAATTAAATTAACGGGTTAAACTATTGTATTCATTATAATTAATGATTTACACTTAAATAATTTGTAGAAAATTAAATTAATGGGTTAAGTTATTGTGTTCATTATAATTAATGGGTTAAACTATTATGTTCATTATAATTAATTTAAATAAAAAATAATAGTTTAAATAATCATATCTAAATTGATGCAAAAAAAATTGCTCCACATATTCACATGAATTCATAAAGCAATTTTTATAAAGAGATTAACTCGTTATAAAATCATAGTTTTGAAATATAAAATAGTTATAGAAACAATACAATTTAAAGATCCATTGAAAACCTTAGGTAATATCACTATGTTATTTTTTACATTGATTGTTTCCAAGAATAGTTGCTATTTTCACTGGATTTCTTCTAGCAGTGTAGTTGGATTGCATATGGCTCAACCAAGTAACACGGTTCATAAATCCAACTTGATTTAGGTTCTTAGGTGTAAGCTTTATATGTTTTATGACTCTTTTTTTTTGTTGGTTAAGTGCCCAGTGACTTGTTGGGCGAACCTTTGGTCTGAGAAACCACGATCCACGGGCATCTAATCCGTCAAAATCACCCGGGGATCACACCCGGCCTGGCTGCACCAACCCTTAGCATGGTTGGATTTAAATGTCACCTTTCAGGAGCAGTGGGTTTTGATCTTGGGCTGCCAAGCAAATGAAACCCCTCTCAATCATTTGCTCTACCAGAATTTGACTTTTTATGACTCTTTCTTCACTTTCTGCATTTACCTATACAAGGCAAACAAAAATGTTAGTAAATATACAATAAATTCCACCATTAAGGATTTCATTTATATGAACACTTCAAACTTTGATTATACATATTTGAAATGCATAAAAAATATTTACTTTGATTATACATATTTGAAATGCATAAAAAAATATTTACTCACTATCGAATCAGGAGTGATGTGCAAGTCACGAGCTACCTGCGAATTGAGAGTGACATGCATATGATGTGTGTCATGTCTCTCATCTAGCGTTGGATCACTTTGAAAACATTCTTCTATAAAACCCTATATACAATTATGCACAAAATATGTATGACTTTATTAAATTCTAAAAAAATAAAAGGATAAATGAGTTTAACATAATGAATATTATAAAATAAATATATAAAAACATGTGCTAAAAATACATACTTCAATCATATGACTTTGGGATGCATTACTAGTTCCCTCCATAGTAGAAGATGAACATTCATCTTCTACACTCAATCCATCGAACATTTTCATTGTTTCTTGTACTTCTTGAAAATTTTGCTTCTTAGATTCTATAGAAATCTATATAATATGCACTCATGTTAACAATACAACTATACAATTCATATCAACACTAAAAAATCTGAAAACAACAATTTGGACATTAAAATGGTTTTAAATAAATATATTTTTTCACTTACTTCATTGGCACAATCATTGTATGCACCACTAGTGTTGTCCATGGTTGAAGATGACCCTTCATTATAACAAGTTAACTCATTTAACATTTTTTTAATTTCAATCATTCTTGATGTTTCTTGGCACCTTTTCATCTCATTTGATTTATATGCATCCAAGCGACCAGAAATTCTCTCCAAAGGCCTCACTACTCAGCTCATGTTCATGATTCACATTCTAATAAAAAAACATGTAACATAATTAATATATATCAAGCTAGATAAAGAGAAACTAAAAATGAAGTTTTAATATATGTGTATAAAGTTAACATAATTAATATTTATAAAACTAGATAAAATGAAGTTGAAATATGGAGCTTTAGTATGAGCATACCTCTTTAGATATCTCTTGTTCTATTAGACTTTTTTTAATTTTATGAGAGCCATTTCCATTCGAAATTCAAGGCGCAAGCTCCTTAGTTCATCATTCTTTTGAATTTTAGTAGGATCTTTTCTTGGCTAATGGAAATCATGTGAATGTGGACGACCCTTTTGACGAGGTCGAATTGGACCAAGTTGATGGACACATTGTCGATGTTTATTTAATGCACCAACTGTAGTGACCCCATATTTGTTCTTGCAAGTACCAACCATGCAATAATGAAGTGGACATGGTCTTTTAACTATTTTGAAATCCAATTCTCCTTCTTGAAGCTCCATAATAATTGTTGAAAAACTGTCAAACATATGCATTTTTTCTCTTTCAATAAAATGACTATTCATAGCATAAATTTATAAAAGTTAAATCAGATGAAATTTGCTTCACTCATAATTTTTTACAAACCTTTTTTATTAATTCTACGAGTTTTATTAAAGGCACACATAATCATTTCTTCTACTATAACTTCAGTGTTTAAATAATTTAATATAATTATAATAACATAGTAAACTTTAATTCAAAGATTTATAAAAACTTTCATTTACCATAAACCATAAAAATTAACATAAATCATATTAACATAAGGTTACCACGTTACCCTTTACCCTTTACCCTACTACCTTATGAATTCTTCTTGCTACCACGTTTTATCAGCAAGGTAAAGGTTAAAAGTTAGGGTTGTTTGCAACAAACAACCCACATATTTACATCACGCTACGACGCTATGGCACAGAGTAGGGGAACAAATTCTATCCTTACTTGGGCTGGACCGCATGGTTGGGAAATTCGTTGGACTTTGTTTGCGGCTACTCAACCGAGAAACTCCGCTTTGATCCCCGGCTATTCAGCTTGGCTTGGATAATGGACTTGACTCAGATACCGGGATTGGATTCCCTAGGATCCTGGGATACTAGTAAGCTCAACGCATCAATCAACAAGGTAAAGGTTAAAAGTTAGGGATTTTTGCAACAAATATTCTTCCCAGGGGAAAGCATGTCCAGAGGAGAGGCCATGTCAAGTCTGTTATTGGATCTTATAATTAAAAAATTTGCTCCATAAATAATTCTAAAAAAATAAAATAGGTTTTGGACAGTAAAAACCAGCTAGCCTTTGAATATCACACTTACCTGGCTGCCGGAGGCTTTGATTCAGCTGTGTTTCCTGGTTGAAGGTTCTGGTTCTGGTTGAGTGATGCCGAGAAGGTTCGAAGAAGAAGGCAGTCATCTTGGGTTGGGTAATCCTTTACTGCCATCCGTCACCCATCTACGGGATCTATAGAGGATCTGTCGCCCATCTGCCAGATCTACGGAGGATCCTTGTGGAGCCCCGTATAACTGCGATCACACTACATGGTCATGCATAGGATGGGTGATGGGCATCTGTGTAAAGGTTCATGCGATGGGCATCCTAGCCGAGAAGCTGGTCTGGGAAGGTGCCGCCTCTTGTACACGTGAGGACCCCACAACAAGAGAATTAATCACTTTGCTGCGGGGTGGATATTGTTTACCGTTGGGTAGGCTGATGCGCATTAATAGAGGTTGGTAGAATTCATGCTGAGTACGTATTAATTCGACGAACATCTTGACAATCTTGCAGTGCCTCCTCTGGCTCAATCTATAGATGCTAGCTCATTTAGAACAGACTACTGGAGTGCACTTTCTTGTACACGCCACGCCCCGAGCACCAATGGATCTCGCATCTAACTGTTCCAATGGCACTCCCATCACTCCTATGGAAGAGCAAGGCGTGTAGGTGAAAATTAACCAGCCTGCAGTAGAACAATGATTGCTACGACAAGTTTATTACCTAACGTTGGATTTTAATGTGCAAAGCTTCAATTACAATAGTTTATATTTCTTAAAAATAAAGTTTTATTAATACACTTTCCCACATTGTGACCAAATGCTAAATTGTCATTGAAACAACGACACTTCTCCACAATTTTTTTATTAGGAAACATCATGAGTCACATAAAACATCACGTTAAATAAACAACAAAACAAACAACAATAAATTAAATACAAGCACAACAAAATATAACAATAAATTAAATACAAGGAGAATAAAATATAACTATCATAACATTAGAAATTTATTAATTTTATATTATTAAAAAACCATTTCAATTTAAACATCAATAACATAACATTGATTTGATTTGATACATATAAGCATATAAGTGATAGCATTATGTTGCAAGCTACAATCCAAAAAGTAGTAATGCTTTCAAATACAATGTTGAGTAATAGCAACTACAATGAGTAGTGCCTCCAATGTTAATTAACTAAAATTTAATTAATGGTAAATCTTCAAGAGATAGTAGCAATGCTTTTCATAGCAACCTTGTTTGAGTGCCATTGGAAATGGTGTGATGGAGAGTGCGCTCTACAGACATGGCTCAAGGTTTCGCGGGGAGTCCATACATTTTAGTAGCCTTGGTGGTCAAAATGGTAAATCTTGAATAGATATAAAATTGAAGAGATAGTAGAAATGCCTTCTGTAATGACCCTACTTGAGTGCCATTGGAAATGGCATGACGGAGGGAGTGCCCTGTAGACATGGCTCAAGCTTACATGATGAGTACATACATTTTGGTAGCCTTAGTGGCTGGCTCATGGGGGATAGTCCATGGGATGGTCAAGATGGTGTACTAGCACGCAGGTTAGGAGGACCAAGGGATGTCTAGTCGACTAGGATGAGACAAATTGGCGAGGCGCTGCTTAGCAGGCTCGGTCCTTAAATAAGGGTCGTTGGTCCTAATTGTTTCTAGGAAATACGAAAGTCTCATATATTAGTCGATTGCTTTAGTCGAGTCGACTGATGCCTCATCTACTAGTCAATCGATCGATCAATCAACCACTCAGTTGAGTCTCCAATCAACTGCTTTTCTAGTTGATTGTTGTCTTTTGACCGATTGTCTCCAAAATATCTAGAGATGTGATGAACATGCATAACCTTTGGTTCTAACACCCCCATCAAAATAACCCTCTAGAGATTCAAGAGGTGAAATTATGTTCTCTAAACATCCTCCCATAATTGCAGCTTCCTAAAGCCCAAGTATAGTCCGAAGTTTGACAAACTTAGATTCTGGTAGAGTTTTCATAAAGATATCAACAATCTGATCATTTGGCCTACAATAAACAAGTGTGACAACATTGTCCTATAACAACTGTGTCAAGTAGTGGATATGAAGTTCAACATGCTTTAATTTATTGTGAGCAACAAGGTTCTCAACAACTTGTATTGTACTTTGATTGTTACAATGGATAATGGTTGAGACCTGAACAAGAAAACCAAGCTCTTCTTAAAGATGATAGATCCAAATTTCCTTTATACCTACATTGATAACTCCACAATATTTTGCTTATGTAGTCGAAATAGAGACTACCTTCTAATTCTTACACGACTAGATGAAGGGTCCAAAACTAAGTTGAAACACACAACTAGAAGTGGAATTTCGGTTGTTAATGTCACCCCCCATCGGAATTAGTAAACTTGACCAATGGTTCTAAACTGCAACAATATTTAATACATTACTAATAATTTCCCTTAATATAGTGAATAATTGTCTTTGTAGCTTTCCAGTAACCTTCTCAAGGATCATGCATGAACCGAGAAACCACACTAATAACAAATGAGAGATCAGGCCAACCGTGAGTAAGATAAATCAAGCTATTGATTAACTGTTGATAAAGGGTGGTGTCGACCCAAGGAGAGTCACAGTCTTTAGACAAGACTTACATTTTTCCATTTTGAATCATTTCAAAAGATCCAAAGCATATTTTGGTTGAAAAAGAAAGATTACACATGGTTTCATTTGCAAAATTTGATTTCTCAGAAAGAAATGCAATAGACCAACAATAGTCATTTCAAAGGTATTTGCGAGTTGTGTCTTCAACCCCAAAATAAAATTGACATCCTTTCCTGTTATGACTAAATCATCAACATACAATTCCACAATCAAAGTATCACCATGAACATGCAATACATAAATATTGTGATCAAATTCACAACTGTTGAGACCAAGGTCTATAAAGAAACGATAAATCTTCTCATAGCAAGGACATAGTGCTTGTTTCAAACCATATAACGATTTTTTTTCCACTCAACAAATAATACTAGAATATGTCACAAAACTAGGAGGTTGTTCCATATATATTTATTCAGACAAGTCTCCATGAAGAAAGACACTTTTAACATTCATTTGATGAAGTTCCCATCCAAAACGAACAAGCGAAATAATTAGTCTAATCAAGTTCATCTTTGCAACAAGAGCAAAGGTTTCAGTGTAGTCGATGCCTTTTTTCTAAGAGAATTGCTTGGATACCAATCAAGCCTTGTGATGTTCAACAACACTGTTGGAAGTAAACTTGGTCTTGTAGACCCATTGGCACTTCACAAATTCCTTTCCATGCGGTCAAAAAACCTGTTCGGAAGTGTGATTATTTTCCAAAGAATCAATTTCAATAGCCATAACATTTTCCCATTCAGGAGAGACTCCATGAGCATCAACATAAGTGTCAAGATCACAGGTTTCAAGAACACATGGCATCAGTGCAACGTTTCCATACTATTTTTTACCATGGCTTTGGTGACCAATACTAGCATCTCCAAAATCAAGTCCACCAGCTTCAATTGTTTTAGCATCCCATCGAGGTATACAAGTCGGAGTTGATTCATATAGGTTATTGTCAATTAGATGAGTAGGTGTGTCGAAGTTCTTAGTTGATGTAGGTCGACTTCCAATAGACTCAATATCAAAACTTTGAACGAATGTACAATCGATCCATATTGTATGGAAATACCAAACAAATAAGTGTGCAATCGATCATAGAAGTTTAGTAACTTAGCATTTGGATTCTTCTCATCAAAGATCACATTTCTGCTCAAAATGATTTTTTGATTCATCAGGTCAAACAGTCAATAATCTTTTGATTGATTAGAATAGTCCATCATGATGCAAGCATGACTCTTTGCATCAAATTTCTTTTTGTAGTTATCACTGATATGCACCCAACCAATACATGCAAAAGCTCCAAGATTTTTGACAGAGGGTTTTCTTCCTCACCACTTCTCAATTGGGTTCATGTTGCTAACATCTCTATTCAAAACAAGGTTCATAATATATTTTAAGCAATAAATAAAATTTTCCCAAATTTTAGTCAAAAGGTCTTCGATCTACAGAAGGCACAGGGCCATTTCTACCAAGCTCCTATTCTTTCGTTCTACGAATCCATTATGTTGACGGGTGTGAGAAACAAATATTTTCCAAGAAATACCATTTTGCAAGAGATATTCTTCAAACTGTCATCTCACATATTATTCACCATTATCTATCTCAAGCATTTGATAGGTCGGTCACATTGCTTCTGAGCCAATGCCCTAAATTCCTTGAATCTTTCAAAGAAGTGACCCTTATTTTTCAAGAAATATACGATGTAAACATAGAGAAATCATCACTTAAGGTTAAAATATACTTTGCACTTACTAATGCGGGTTTTTTCATACAACAAAGAACACTGTGAACAAGTTCTAGTCGGTCATGTGCTCACCATGCTTTCTTGAAATCAAACGGTGCTTGATGATGATTCCCAAGCACACATCCTCTACAAACCCCATCACATGGAACAATCTTTGGGATACTGGTGACCATATTCTTTGTAATTACCATCATCTTCAAAATTTGAAAGTTCAAATGTCCAAGTCGTTCATGCTATATTCGAATTTTGTCATTAGTTTGAGCAATGATTGCAGTTGGTCGAGTCAGCTGGAAATTATTCTTGGGAGAGTCATATAGCTTATATAGTCCATATTTGGGATCTAAATATCCTAAAATAACAGTCACCCCCCAAGCTTCGAATATTTTACAATAAAACAATTTAACCAAAACTTAACATTATTATTAGTTTATGTAAGTTGAGAAACCAAAAATAAATTTGTGTAATGCAACCTGATGCTACACAACCACACAAACAACCATAGGCATCCAAACACAATCATAGAGCAGCATTAGGGCCCAACAATTTTCTTAAAGAATTAATCAAAATCAAATAAATAATCAATAACGAGCCAATAAAATAGACTCAAATATTGCAGAAGTAGAGAATTAAACATAGCTTAACAAGATTAAACAATAAACTAATCACGTGTTAAAACTCATTAAATGACAATGAACAACATTGATTACCTCTTAAACAAGATCCGACGGCTTAAATCTGCCTCTCCGTTCAAAACTTGTCAATCCTCAATTTTCCATGTCGATCTCAACCTTGCTGACATCAGGAGTCGAGAGTCAGAACCACATAACCAACATTACAACATCCCCTCCCAGCTTCTTACGTTGACAATAAGGAATTGGGACACTAAAATAGGAAAAACATAACAATCCTCCTAAATTCTGACTTTTGATGTCGACAGTTGGGAGTTGGAATGCCAAACAAGGAAAATAACAAATCCCTCCTGACTTCTGACTTTTGACGTTGACAATCAAGAGTTAGAATGCCAAAGCAAAAACGATATGAACCACTCCCAATTTTGTATTTACGACATTGGAACGTCAGAAGTCTGGAGATGGCATGAATAAAATAGGTAAAACATAACACTCCTATGGAGTTGAAATGCCCAACAAGAAAAACAAAAACTCCCTCTTGACTTCTAACTTATGACATTGACATTCGGGAGTTAACATGCCAAAGAAAAAACTCTACAAACCACTCCTGACTTATGATTCCTGACGTCGACATGCTGGTAGTCGAGAGCCAACACGAACAAACTAGAAAAAAAAAATCATCCCCAACTTTCAATTCTCAACGTCGACACGTCAAAAGTCAGGAGTCATCATGAACTTGACGAACACAACAAAAACACTCTAATTTTTATGTATGATGTCGACACATCAAAAGTCGGGAGTCGACGCCGACTTATAAAAAATAACAAAAGCCAATCCCGACTTCCAATTTCTAATGTTAGCACATTGAAATTTAGGATTCGACACCCATACATCAACACTGTAATCAACGGTCATGATAGCACATCGAGATGGTAATTTACGATCATGATTACGTGAATTCAATGCACCAACACTTAGCCAATTTTCATTAAAATGGCTAAGGAAAGAAATAGGTGAATAAACCAAGCTTCCTCCATGACCTAACAGTGAATCCTTATCCACCAAAGCATGTGTCAAGCTCATATATTGACACAAAAACATAAATGAAACAAAAGGGAATTAATTAAGGAAAACACACAACATTACAAGCTTTCAACCACTCTACAAATTGATCTACCATGACTTATCAACCCAAACACACAGGTTCCCAACCAAACGAACTAGTCTCAAACAAGCCAAAGGAATGAATAAACACATCCGATATCAAACCAAGGAAACACCACAAGACTACATGGTCTTAAATATCTTTTCATTAAATCTCAAAAATAGAGTTTAATACATGCGTTATTTTCTTTATGCACTTATAAACAACTCAGAAAATTATGAACTTCCCTTTTATTTCAATAATAACTATTCATTCAATTCCATTTAAGTCTCATGAATTCAACAAGGTCTCTGCCCCCTTATAACCAACTTAGCAGGATTGGGAAAATAGTGACATGCTTCTGCCATCAAGTCTAAATAGACATGCCTTCAACTTCATAACAACTCACAAACAAAGCATAACCTCAACTCACAAAAGAGCATCACCTCTTAAATAGAGATTTATCAGCATTTAAAATATGAAAAATAACTTTACCATTGGATTATTCTTATGTAGCATTCCAATTCTTTAACATAATTCATTATCCATCCTCGAAACTCCTTCAATAATATACCCATAATACATGACAAATGACAAAGTAAAATGAAACCTATAGCCTTCAATGGTTATGCAACCTTCATAAAGACAGAAGGTGCTTTGTCCCCTTTAACAAATTAGCAGGACTTGGATAACACAAATCATGCTACAACCATCTAGTCCATTTAACAATGATTAAACATCAAAGTAGCTCATAGACAAAGCATTTAACTTATTGTCAACTTAGGAAATATTTGACAATTTCATTAACTTAGTTATTGATAACCAATAGAGATAAACTCTAATTCATTCACAGTGTTGTCAAGCACTCTAAGGAAACCACTCATTCATTGTTATTCAGAACGCCATAAACATTTCTTGGCAGTTCAAGGACTTAATTAACAAAGCCCAACCAGGAAAAACTTAATCAATTATAGAAATTGTCCAGCATCATGAACGAGTTTATTTATCAAGCACTTTCACACATAATAGTGAATTATTCATGTACGAGCAATCAACATATACAACATGCACTATTAGTTCCATTTCTTAACATAATATTAATTAAACTAACAATCATTCACACAGTTCCAAACACTTATCAGAATTCAATAGAATGAGAAATTGGCTTCGTGGATGCCACGCCCAGCCCAACTGTAGGTCTCTACCCAACCTATAGTATTTCAACACTCAGAGACCACCCCAGAGCTGGGAATTGAGAATTCAGCGGGAGACTCTTCCCTTAACCAAAACAAGAAATATCATTCGAAATTCCTCACAAATCAAAGGAACATTACACAAGGTTACATGCATCCAGGAAAATCAAGCTACATCCAATTCCATGCCAAACAACACACTACTCATTCTGGTTTCCTTCCAATAGTTCCATAGTGAAAACCCATCACTGCTTAACCAACACCCATGAATTTCAACAGAATGGTTCATGCATAATTGAACATTTCCATGACCACAAAACTATAGTTAAACAATGGATTAACAGAGCATTTCAGGGATACAACTTTGGTCACGCAGTTTAGGGAGTAATGGATTTAGAGGGGTTGGCTAGTTCAACTTGGCTCATCCAATTATGAAATCGTCCAAAACCACGACCCCATCTCTCTTGCTGTACTCCCTCACGCTGCATTCTTCATGGGATGGAACCCACTGCATACCATGCAATTCTCATTGCCTTGAAATCCCCGTTATCCACCTTACCTAAGGACATAACGATTGTCAAATATTTGCATGGCTCTTCTCCATGAATAATGTGTCAATGACAACATTGATCCCCACCTAATCATCTACTAAAACATACTTAGCAACTAAAACAAGTTTAGGGATTAAAACATGGGTCTAAACTTTAAACTTAGGACAAATGTCTTTCTTTTGGTAAACAAGGTAATAACAAGGTTAAAAAATGAGCATCTAGGCCAATACAAACCCCCTTACCTCTCCCTTGGTGAATTCACCTGTCCTCCATCTCTTCAGCGTTTGGTCATCGTCGAAGATAATTTTTTTTATAAATATTTTATTCGATAATAATGTCAAAGTGTACATTTTATTTCCCATACATGCATTTAGCATACCAACATTTGTATCATACACATGATCAAAACATGGGTATAAACCAGGGGTATCACATTCCCCACCACATTAAATTCAACGCTGTCCTAGGAGTTCTATTGCTAAAAACACATGAACAATATTTCTTTCAAGCTTATTTACAAATGTACTTTATTTGGAAAACCCATGGGAATACTCTTTGCACATATTATGTAATTTCCAATTACACAAATGCTACAGAATTTGTTCCGCACTGCATCTTTCCAATTGAGTCTTTAATGCCTGTAGGTCCATTGAACCTCTTCATGTCGCTCCTGCTAGATCTTACCTTCCAACTCAACATATGGGTTGTACATTCCAACAATTTTTTGGCAGGGTAAGAGATCTTCCTATTAGTTTCCCTCTTCTTGTTATTTTTTTCTTTGACACTTTTGGAATCTAAAATTGATTCGAAACATCTCTTTAACAACATGCACATATCCCTAATCAACCACTATCATCTATTCATATCTCTCTTCATATTTTACCATAGCAACAACAAATTTCAATTGAAATATTTTCTCTTCAACCATTTAACATAAGTTCATTAATCAAGGATAACAATAAAAATCGCGCCATTTATATATAAAAATGTTCAACTATATCATTCTTGGTTCAAAATACTTTTCATGCATTCATTATTTAACTCAACATATGCATAATTAAGATTGCATTTATCTTCCTTTCATTACATAAATTTAACTATTTCAACATGCACTGTTTATTTCAATCGATTAAACAAAACAAAGTATCATTTGTAAATGTCATATCAACAACTTTATTTTTCCTAGAAAGCAATGACAAAAATAGAAAAGAAGGGTAAGAGCTTCCCTCTCTTAGTCTTGTTCCCATTCAGAGCTCCACCACTGTGGCTTTCCTGCTCCTTGGACTCTTTCACTTGAATTGCAAGCATTCATATCACATAACCATCCATCCATCTATAACACTTCACTTCTGATGTTTTTCCAAGGCCTCACGATCTCATGCAAGCAACCAAAGGAAACCCATCATTGGTTTGCATAGTCTTGAATTAGAGGAAGCACATCCTCAATGCAAACAACCGAAGGAAACACATCCTTATCTTGCATGGTATTCAATCAGAGGAAACACATCCTCCATGCAAACTTCCAAAGAAAACCCATCCTTGTCTTGCATGGTCTTCTTCTCCTTTAGCTTTGTTCTCTTCCATACACAAGCACCAACTTACATATTTTAATACCTGCCACACATAATGTCATGCCAAGTTCATCAATACCATAATATAATTCATATATAGTTATCCTAACGGATTATCATGAACCATAAACATATTAATAAATAAAATATATTCCATGATATTGAAACACTAGGAATGTGTCCATTCCCTTGGGTTTTAATCAATGTCGAAAACCATCACACAACACATTACCAGGAATGTGTTCACTCCTTTCTAGTGTGCACTATGTGGGATGTAATTGCAGCTTGAGCATATTTCCATAAATAAAAACATTTCTTGAATAATTGTTTTTCAAAATTCTTTTTTCAATCATAAACTAAGGTTAGCATAGGATATTTCCCTTCTTCCTTGAGGCTTGAGAATTTTTTTCATTTCCTTTAGTTGTGCCACATTCTTCAATCAAAACACAATGAAGAATGTTTTGAATGACCCCACAGATCTTTAATTCCCTACATTCAAACTATTAGTTCTTGTAGATTCAATACATCACTATAGGTAGTCACATTAATTACATGCCACGAAATTCCATAATATAACTTCATTAAATACTAGCAACATGTTATGACTAGATAACACTTAACCAGATAACTACAATCAACAATTTTTAACCAGTTGATAGCTTATCTCATCTAGATTCACATTCTTTAACTTTCATAAATTAACACGAGCAAAGTAATATTAACAATTCACATTTGAGTTCACACAACATAGTGAACAAAAATTCAATATTCCAACTCAAACACGCAGGAACACAACGCTTAAAAAAATGAAATTGTCTTAATTGAAAAAAACACTACATGCTCTTCATACAATCCAAGAGGATAAGGGTTGAACACTAGTTATAATACCATACTGTAATGCACCTGGATGCTACATAAGCACATGAAAAACCATTAGCGGCCAAGCACAGTCACAGAGCAACATTCATGCTCCAAAAATTTCTTAAACAATTAATCAAAATCAAATAAAAAATCAATAACGAGCCATAATAGACTCAAACAACGTGGAAGCATAGAATTGAAAATAACTTAACAAGATTAAACAATACATTAATCACAGGTTAAAAGTCATTAAAAAATAATTAACAACATTGATTAACCCTTAATCAAGATCCTATGGCTTAAATTTGCCTCTCTGATCTAAACATGATGACCCAGACTTTTTCATGTCGATCTTGACCTTGCTGACATTGAGAGTTGAGGGTTGGCACCCTAGAACCTACATTACAACCTTTCCTCCCGACTTTCGACTTTTGATGTCAGCAGTCGAAATTTGACACACCAAAACAACCAAAACAACCAAAACATAACACTGCTCTAGAATTCCGACTTTCGATATTAGCAGTCGAGAGTCGGCAATCCCAACAAGAAAAAAAACAACTCCCTCCCGACTTTTGAATTCTTATTTTAACGGTTGACATAACACAACTTCACTCCATAACAGGAAATATCATTTGGCATTTCTCAGAAATCAAAGGAACATTCACAAGGTTACATGCATCTAGGAAAATTAGGTTACAACCAATTTCATGCCAAAAAACACACTACCCATTTTGGTTTCCTTCCATATCACCACATTCAAAACCTATCACTGCTTAACCAATACCCAAGAATTTCACCAGAATGGTTCATGCACAATTCAACATTTCCATGACCAAAAAACAACAATCAACACCAACTTAATAGAGCATTTTAGGGATACAAATTTGGCCACACTGTTCAGGGAGTAATACATTTAGAGGGGTCAACTAGTTCAAATTGGCTCATACAACTCCAGAATTTTCCAAAACCATAACCCCCTCTCTCTTGTTGCACTCCCACACGTTGCATTCTTCATGGGACAGAACCCACTACATCCCACGTAATTCTCCTTGCCTTGAAATCCCCATTCGCCACCTTACCTATGCACAAAACAATTTTCAAATATTTGCATGGATCTTCTCCATGAGCAATGTGTCAATGACACCATTAATACCCACCTAATCATCTACTAAAACATACTTAGCCATTAAAACACGTTTAGGGATTAAAACATGGGTCTAAGCTTTAAACTTAGGACAAAGGTCTTTGTTTTGGTAAACAAGGTAATAATAGGATTAAAACATGATCCACTAAGGCAACTACAAACCCCCTTACCTCTCCCCTAGTGAATTCACTTGTCCCCCATCTCTTCAGCGTAAGGCCATTGTTTAAGCCATCTTTTTTTATATTTTATTAAATAATAATGTCAAAGTGTACATTTTATTTTCCATATAGTCATTTAGAATAACAACATTTGCGTCATACACATGACCAAAATAGGGGTCTTAGCCAGGTGTATTACAATTTTCACTCAAGCTAGGTACATGATAGACATTGGAGCATTGACCATGCCTGCATTCATAATTGTTGCTTCCAACCCGTAATAGCATAATCATTAGGTACATAAGTCTTTTTATATGAAACTCCACTTAAGAGAGCATAGAAGCATCCTTATCCATATGATGAGTGCAACTAGGATTGACTATCCACTCAATCTGAGTGGTATGATCATTTAATGCATGGGAAGTGCTAACATAAAAGGGGGAGTTTTCTGCAAGTCGGTTGAATGAGGTACCAGTCGACTCACCTTCTTCAATATGCTTGACCTTTTCCTCCAAGTCCTTTGTCTTCTCAACTAGTTTTCTCCACATGTCTCACCTTTCCATAGCAATGATATATTTTATTCTTTCAATTCTTCTTGGTCGATGTCGGCTCATTGATATTTTCTTTAGTATCTTGTTTGATAAATTCTTGTCATTTATCCGATCAACAAAATTCTTTATAATTTTGCTTGACCTTTCCTTTGAGAAAGTGGGCATGGCGTTTGTTACCATGATTTGCTTCATCAAACAAATTTTGTTGATCCTTTATCAATAAATAATATAATGTATCAAAGTTGAAATCCTTACCATCTTCTTTGTGTTACATCCAATTGGTGTGAAATGCGTAGCAAAATAAACCATTAGGTGTCCTCATATTCATCAAGACTAGTTTAATGAGTTGTCCATCCTTATTCGAAAGATGCTTGCCACATTCACCCAATTTCAACTGTATCAATTTGATGAATGTGAAATTGTCCTCAATCCTGTCAAAGGAATGAGATTACAAGAGATCAACTCTTTCTCTATCTGCATCACTTGAATTTCATTAACCTTGTTGAATATTGACTTCAACTTACTCCAAATGACATGAGGGTAGTCGATCCCGCTTGTATGAAAGTAAACCTCCCTTGAAATGTAGGTTGTAATGACCCCAATAGGCTCATCCTTCCTTCTGTTGATGACAAATTTAGCCTGGTCATCTATCAAATATGGAAAAATGATATCAGTATGTTGCCATATTCCCTTGATCTTGAACAAAGTTTCCATATCTATTGTTCAAATTGCATAGTGATGGTTATTCAAAATAATAGACTCTATCTTCGAAGACAACCTTCTAATCTCAAACATATCTGATCCAAGTTCAAAGAAAAAGTGTCAACCCACAAATATTCATCCCAAATTCAGTTAACCCTAGATTCATCTTAGCACAATCCACATAAAATAGGCTAGGTTAAAACCAATAGCTATGATACCATGTTGGAAAACCTCCTTTGAACAATATGATATAAAAGAAAACAACAAAATGGATAAGTATTCCAAGAAACAAAGTTCAGTATCTAAAGACATTGTTTACATCACTAAGAACAACACATTATGATCAAAACATCACAATGAATTATTGTTAGAATTTGAATGCCATATGATCTTCAAGCAGAGAATTCTTATTATGTTGCAGCAATTGAATGGAGGATGAACACACAAACTAAGCAAAACAAACCACACAGGAAATGGACAAGTATTGCTTAGTAATTTATAGTATAATCATCATCATATTATCCGGTGTACAATAGATTACAAATAGGTAGAATTCGAATGCATGAGAAGTGAATTTGAAATCTCCAAGTGGATACGACTTTATCTAACTAAATCTCTAACTCAAGGTCTCCCAATCAATATCAGAGTCCATCAAATCAACTCTCCGATGACTAACAACTCCAACAGACAGTAACAACTAGTTAACTTAGTGCAATTGAGTGTGGTAGGTGAAAAAAAGCGCTCCTCTCCATGCATGCATGCATTATCCATGCAATCCATGTGCTAGCTAACTGATAGTGAGTCATCTGAAGGTAACTAAAGGCTAACCGTGGCGAACTATTGCTAACTCCAACTAACTGAAGTAGGTTGGTGCCGAGACTCCCAGTGGCTCCTATAATGTAGGTATTGGTCTAGGAGGCACCCCCACTTTTGCATGCACATGTAGTAAGTGGCAGTTAACCTCTAGCATTTTCCCCCACACCTTAATGAGTGGTACATGTGGCCCCATTGAGCCATGTAGAACCAATTGCACTAGTGGACTCATTTAATTGATTTAAGGTTCCTAAGTTAGGTAATAATTAATCTAATAGAGATTTGACCAAGGGAGGATTAATAATCTTAACACCCTCCCTTATTCCTAACTTGGACAACTGTGGGCCCTGGTAACAAGACCATAGGTCACCCAATTACAATCTAGAATATAATAAAAAATGTTGCTTACTATACAACTGAGGAAACAGGGGAAAACTTCATGGGAAACCCCCCCACCTGCCTCAAAAATACGTAGGAAAATAGCAATCTGCAAGCTATCTTTAGAATAAAGAAGCTTCCTCCTTAGAAAAATAACTTGAGCAAAAACATTGCTGCAAAAAATTGCAGCTCTATGCAGTAGCATGGTCCATCAGTGGACCTTTCAATGTACTTTTTAACTGATGACTCTGTTTGGTTATGCTGGATGGTGAAGGTAGGGAATGATCAAAACTCTGCTTCTATGGTCCATGTAGCTGATCATTTGCCATCATAAAGTAGCACCGACCTAGAAATTTTCTGCACCAGTCTGTGAGAGACAATGCAGCATGCTCATTCTAATACTGAGACCTATTTCTTCTTTTGTCTTTTGGAATTCTAACACCACTTCTAGCTGCATCAAGAAGCTTTTGAGCCCATTTGGGTTTAGGCTTCTGATTTGGAATGGGTACTAGATTTGGATCTAGAATCTCTTGAGATTCAGTCTCAATAACATGATCATGCTGTATGTGATCTTCTTCATCTGAATCTGAAACTTGTAGCACATCATCATCATCAAAAATAGGAGGAGAAATGGTTATACCTTCATGTGCTGCTGTAGGAGTATCATGTAGTTGATCTTCTTCGAATTGGACACTTCTTTCAATGAAGCATATTCTGGTAGAAACCTCCATCAGTTTGTAAGCTTTTGCATCATCTGCATATCCCAACATAATGCATTCTCTACTTTGGGCTTGGAAGGCCTTTCTCTTGTCAAGTGGTATCCTGGCCCAAGCTTTGGAACAAAAAACTCTCAGGTGAGAGACATTGGGCTTATACCCATGCAGTGCTTCGAATGGTGTGACCCCAACCATTGATTTGTGAGGCACCCTATTCTTCAAATATGAAGTACAATTTACTGCTTCAGCCCAAAGAGAAGGAGGTAGATGCTTTCCATGGAGAAGGCATGTTTCCCTCTCTTTCAGTCATTTGTTCTTCCTCTCAGCCACACCTTTTTGCTGTGGTGTGTATGGAACTGAGTGTTCCATTTGAATCCCCTCTGATTCACAGAAATTCTGAAAATGTATTTTGACATATTCTCCTCCTCCATCAGATTTTATTGACTTGATCTTCTTATTGAATCTGTAATCAACCATAGCTTTAAAACTTTTAAAAGTCTCAAAGACTTCTGATTTTAGCTTAAAGAAGTAGATCCAACAGTACCTAGAACAATCATCAATAAAGGTAAAAAAATACTTGCAATCATTAATTGAATTTGCGGGAATATGTCCAGCTACATCACTGTGTATCAAATCAAGCATAGAAACAACTCTATGAGCCTTCCCAACATCATACTTCTTTTTTGGATGCTTTCCTACCAAGCACCCAACACATACTCCATCGAAAGTTTGGATGGAGGGAAAACCTTCAACCATGTTATCATTGTGGAGCTGCTTTAGATATTTGAAATTGAGATGGCCAAATCTCTCATACCAAATTTTGCTGGTATTGTTAGCATGAGACAATAAAGTTGTAGGAGGAGAAACAGGCAAGAAATGTGACAAATCATAAGCTTTGGTAGAGTGATTTGCAATACCTTTCGCTACAAGCTTTCAAGTGGCTTTTTCTATAATCTCAACCGAGTTTGAATCGAATGTGACCCTCTTGGGAGAGCCTGTATGTGTCATCTGGTAAACATACAATAGGTTAGCAGCAAGGGAGGGAACATATAAGAATTTTTTGAACTCACCATGCTTCGCTCTGACTAAGCCCCTTCCTTCTGCTAGAATCTGGGAATCATATCCCATGTGAATATTAGGCCCCTTTGATAGTGAAAGAGTAGAGAAGGATTGTTTGGAAGCAACCATGTGGTTGGAGGCTCCATAATCTATAATGTATGCTGAGGATGGAGAGAGAGTTGCTTTCAAAGCATGACACCTTTCGGCATCTTCTATTGGTGCTTCTTCATTAGGATTCTTTGCACGTGGAGGAGCAATGTTGTGTTGCTTGAGGAGAGCGGACATCTCATCCAGTTTCTTCCTCATACAATGTTCTTCAAGATGCTATCCCTTTTCACAATACATACATAACTTCTTTTCAAATTTCTTCTTCTTAGAGTTGGAGCACCCATCGGAAGATTGCTGATTTGATTTAGGCTTCGAATTGGCTGTCTTTTGATCCTTCTTCTTTGATTTGCCCTTTGCTTGCGCTTTGGGGGAGTCAGCAACCAATAGATCTTGATATTTGGAAGTCTGGATGACTCCCATTTGAATCAGTTTGTCCTGTTCTTTGATTAAGGACTCGGAGAATGAATCTAGAGAAGGTAGCTTCCAATCAGGAAAGCTTTCCCGCTTGGAATGAAACATAGAGACATAGACAGAGTACTCAGGGCCTAGTTTGCTGAGTATGGAAAGGACATTCTTCTCATCCTTCCACTCTATCCCTCACTGTCTGCATTGGAGCACTAGAGACTTGAATTTGGAGAAGAACTGCTCAATAGTCTCGAAACTGCTGGGATGTAAAGATACCAACTGATTCTCCATAATGTTTCCCCAAAGATAATCTTGTTTGTTAAACAAGCTATCAAGCTTCTCCCAGGATTCTCTGGGAGTCCTCAATCCTTCCAGATGGAAGAGGAGATCTCTGGAAATATAAGTACATAAGTGCCCAAATGCTTCACCACAATGGTTCAGAAACTTATTTTGCTCAACCGGCTGATGAGGCTTAGCCTCCCATCCATGTATTATCCTGTGGTAGCCATGCTTACGCAAAACCAAGTGCATATCAATCCATCAATCAAGGTAGTTGGAAGTTGTGAGGATCCGTGGCTCAGGAGTTTGAGAACTCATAATTCCTCCAGCTGGAAGGCCGCAAATGCTTCTCTCAAGCTACGTAGCACTTGTCAATTTCACTGCAAATAACAATTAAACATATGAATTGTTAGAATCATGCTTTTCCTCCAGACATGAACATGTTTTCAGGGTCTGTCATGCCCTCTCCGTTGCTCTAAATGAATCCAGAGCTAGCAATTTTTCATAGGGGACTTCTGTGGAAATCCAATTGCTTCTAATGTTCGATGAGGAGAAACAAACATGAAACCTGCCTGAGAAGGCTCTGATACCATGTTAGAATTTGAATTCCATATTATCTTCAAGCAGAGAATTCTTATTATGTTGCATCAATTGAATGGAGGATGAACACACAAACTAAGCAAAACAAACCACACAGGAAATGGACAAGTATTGCTTAGGAATTTACAGTATATTCATCATCATATTATCCAGTGTACAATAGATTACAAATAGGTAGAATTTGAATGCATGAGAATTGAATTCAAATTCTCCAAGTGGATAAGACTGTATCTAATTGAATCTCTAACTCAAGGTCTCCCAATCAACATCGAAGTCCATCAAATCAACTCTCCGATGACTAATAACTCCAACACACAGTAATAACTAGTTAACTTAGTGCAACTGAGTGTGGTAGGTGAACAAAAGTGTTCCTCTCCATGCATGCATGCATTATCCATGCAATCCATGCGCTAGCTAACTGATAGTGAGTCATTTGAAGGTAACTGAAGGCTAACTGTGGCTAACTAGTGCTAACTCCAACTAACTGAAGTAGGTTGGTGCTAGGACTCCCAGTGGCTCCTAAAATGTAGGGATTAGTCTAGGAGGCACCCCCACTGATACATGCACATGAATTAAGTGGCAGTTAACCTCTAGTATTGTCCCCCACACCTTAATGATTGGTACATGTGGCCCCATTGGGCCATGTGGAACCAATTGCACTAGTGGACTCATTTAATTGATTTAAGGTTCCTAAGTTAGGCAATAATTAATTTAATATACATTTAACCAAGGGAGTATTAATAATCCTAAAAATTATCTCATAAGATATCATCATCATAAGTCGATATTAATACAACCCACAGGGCCATCCTTTTATAGTCTCCAAATCTAACAAACTCCCTTGAAATGAGGATTATCTGGTACACAAATAACTTCATTGGTGCCAACCGTTTCTAAGAAATCAATAATGTCCCGTAAATTAGTCGAGCTGATCATTGTCTTGTCGACCATTCAATCGATTGATAAGTCAACCACTCAGTCAAGTTTCTAGTCAACCGTTATATTGGTTGATTGTTGTCTTTCAACTGATTGTCTCTAGAAGATCAAAAGGTGTGATGAACCTACATAAAATTTGGTTCCAACAAAAAATGAACCTAAAAATTGTACTATTAAATTCAACTATACAAGACCCAATAGAATTCAATATTATGATGTCAACCATAAGGGTAAATAGTTTTGAAGGGAAAGGGAAAAAACTACTTTAATCTATTGCATTTTCAACTTAACACATTGTATATTTACTCAAGTTTTGAGTGCGAGCACTCATTGGATGTAGAATCAAATGACGCATCTAATGAGTACCCACTAGGAATACTTTTGACACCCTCGGTAGGAAAAACTCAAAATACATATACAAAATGTATTTTGTTGAAGGAAATACGTTTTTTTAAATGCATTTCAATTTTTTTCTTACCAAGGACCTATCGAAATTATGTTGAGTGGGTATTTGTTGGATGTGGAATTTAATTCCACATCCAATGAGTATTCATGCTCAAAATTTGGTTAAAACCATAAGAGATAAGTTGAAAATATGATAGGAAAAAATAGCTTTTTTTCCTTTCCTTAAAAATTAATAACTATTATTTTATGGTTTTCCTTAAGAGTCCTATTTCACACCTCATAAATACTTTAATGATTTTGTTGAAACATTCGACGCTCTAATTCAAACCATTGATGGAGAAAAATTCAATCCAATCCACGTGGGTGAAGTTTTTGGTGACATCACCAATTCCTCCGTAGATTTTGACAATGGGACTAAGAACCAAACAAACACTTAGTGCTAACCAAAATTCTAGCAGAGATGACCCTAAGGGATGGGATCCTTGAGAATATTGAAATTGAGGTAGGTCACGAAAAACATAGTATAATACTAGTCTAGTTAATAATTCCATTCCAACGTGCCAACTGACATACTTAGGGTCATATTAAGGAAAAATATAATGCTAGGAATTTTTTTATGAGTGGTGCGAAGTGGATCAAGGAATCCATAATTAAAGGGAGAAAGAGAAAGATGTGATTCCATTAATGAATGATGATGAGAGGGGGAAACAATCAATAATTAATATTATTCTAATGTGGGAATAAATGGAAATGCATGAAACCTTAATAATGGACAATTGGAAGGTGAGGATTAGTTTCCTTGGTGAAGCCCTCTAATCCTGAAGGAGAAAATGCTCCCCAGAAAAGATAACAACAAAAATTGATGAAGAAAGACCTAAATTGGAGAACCATCTAAAAATAAAGTTCCCATTTAGAAAAGCAACATGTATTTGTTAAGCCACCCGCATCCACCCGTTTCATCAATTTGGCATAAAAAATTCAGAAGGCATAATGGTATATTTCATCTCTCCAAAGGAAGTAGGGTGATCCACTAGTTTAACGTTTTAAATAAGGATCCTCTTAGTACCAAATTCCATGATTTATCTATGAGAAATAAGGATGAGCTACACTCAAAGGATTATGCTCCTCTACACTCCTCGGAGGTCTACTTGGATCACTCCAAAACTACTAGGTATTTGCTTCGTTCTATAAATAAAGAGACCACTTGTGTTTTAGTGGATGTAGAAGGTGGATAAATACTAGAACATGAACCTATATGATGTACTAATACTCCATGCATAAAATCCTATTAGAAAAAGGCATGGAATAAATTATATTTAATATTAGGTTAAGGAAACAAAAAATCACTAAAGGGCCCCTTACAGCAGGGCATGCTCAAGGCTTGGTTTCTTAATGATTTTTCTATCTCCAACATTGTATGTATGGGAAGCACCCACAAAAAACTTACCTTAAATACAATGTGTAGTTTCTACTAACCAAATTAAATTCACTTAAAGAGACTATGGGGGAGGGAAAGAAAATAGATTGTCTCATTAGGCTTTTTGAAGGCATTGAATTTCTTGTCACATGATGTAAATGATAGACAAAGGATACTTGTAATTATTGAAACCATTCTTTTATGTACTTGAGGGAGGTTGATTAATAGTTCTACAGTCTTTGGAGATAGGGAAATAATTTTATATCATAAAACTATATGGCCCTTATGAGATCAAATAGCCCTATGGGAAGATTTCTTCAACCATGGATTTCCTAAATCAATAGAATATAATAGTTGGGGGTGGGGGTGCTTAAAATCTATCACGAGAAGATCTAAAATATGGGGAACATATGCCCATATGGATCCTCGTTTAATATTTTCCTTCATGATATGGGCATGTGAGGCCTATGTGATGTGGATCAAGTTGAAGTCAAACATACTTGGAGGAATTTTAGAATTGGAGAAGATGTCATCTAGAAAACACTAGATAGATTTCTAGGGTCTAAAAAGATTGTAAATAAATCTGAAATCATAATATCTTGGGTTGTCAATAGGGATTCTTATTACCACCTTTGAATTCTTCCATAGAGGAAAAAGGATGAAAATAATCCTTCGGGATACTCTTAAATTTTGTCCAAAATGGTTAGAAGAAGAGTTCATATCTCTTGTAAAAGAAGAGCATAGAACTTATAATGTTGATAATGAAGGATATGTTATGTATCAACTCTATGAGAATCTCAAAAGCATTAGTGGCAACAATAAATTAGGCTACACATAAATTCAAGAATTCACAGTAGGATCTTATGTTAGTGGAAGCATAAACATTCTTATTGTTTGATCATAATTCCACCGTGGTGTTTATAGAGATGGATGAAAACAAGCTAAAGAAATTAGAGTAAAAAAAGAAGCATATATTGGAATGTGAAGCAAGTAAATGGAAAATGAAAAGTAGAGAAACCTAGGTTGTTGAATGAGATGAAAAACTATATCATGGTGCCAACATGAATACTAGGCATATTAAAAACTAGTGGCTAGGGTTTTGAAAAAATGTAGACCTAGTTGAATATGTCAATGTCTAGCTAGTTGATTATTCTGACAATTCAACAGAGGGACGAAACATGTTTGAATACTCAAGTTCAATTATAGAAAAAGCACAAAAAATGACTCCCCAATGTTACTACATCTCAGCTCATCAAGCAACATAAATAAAATCTCAACATTAACCATCTATCCAAAAACCCTTCACCAAAGTTTTACAAACCGTTTAATATTGTTCAAGACATGGGCCATGTGGATTACAACTTAGTTTTCCAAGAACACTTTAAGAACTACAGAATATTCCAAGTGTTTTATTTGGAGAACTTGATGCAAAAGTATCCATTTGGATTCACCCCGTGGTTGTTTTGGCCACACAAAAGTGTCGCCTACACTAGGGAAAAATCAAGGGAGTTATATCCCAGTGGAAGGATATGTAGTTAGAAGATGCTAGTTCATAACCATTATCTCCTTTACAAAAATTTCTCATCTTGATACTTGAGGACACGATTGCTTTTGAAGGGGGTGGGCATGTTATGGTCCTACCCTAACCCCCCTACTTTATCAATTTACAAGGCCATAAGTCCCATTAGTTAGTTAGTGGATAGTGTATTAATGTAAAAGGATTTTCATGATTGAATAAAGGACCCTAGGTGGTTGACCCTCATTAATAGTAGAGCCACAAGTAGTTAGGAATTTATTTATTGAAGCACTATCTATAGTAGTAAGATATGTAACGTGGAGTTAAGAATTGCCATTCTATTTGGATCTTTGCTCTTAGAGGTTGCCCCTTGAAGAGGCAAGTGATCATAACTATCTATTTTATCTATTCTCTCTTATATTTCTCTATATTTTCTTTGAATTTTTGTTGCATCCCATTGTTCAAGGTTATGGGCTATGATAATCGGTTATGGTGCAGTTTCTCATTTACTCCCTAAGGGGTTTATAGGGCTTGTGTTTCATTCCAATGTTTATGCCACAATTTTTTGGGTATTATATGGTTCTAGGTATTGGTATTTTCATACCTAAATCCCTAGCACCCTTGTCTCAATTCTCGGTTGGAGGCTACATTTTTTGTACTCGTGTGGGTTAAAATGTTAGGACTCCTGTTGGAGTTCTAGTTTGAACAAGGCATCAACTGCTTTAGGAAACATGATATGTTGCATCATTTGTGTGGACTAGAGTTTCAAGAAACATAATAGGAGTATGGTGCCAAGAGATTCAATTGAAGTTGACATAAAGGATGGTTTATATGAGATCCCAAAGATTGTTTTTGAGGAGAATGTTTATGTGCAGGATTTAGACTATTTGAATTTCCTTTTCTAATGCATTTGTTTCCATCACTATGTACATTTTGTTCAAGATTACAACTTTCCCTTTAAGAAATTTGTGTGGTGAAAAATGTGATGTTTTCCCTAAAATTGTTACAACCAAGCCTATTAAGGAAGTTGGTAAGGATGTAGAAATGGAATGTTTTTCCCATAATTTTTATGGAGTTGCCTTAAGTACAAAGGGGGTTGATACTCAATAGGTTGGATGGATTCTCAGGTTCTAAGAGATTTGGTTTTAGAAACTTTGGATACTACTTTAAGTTTAGTGAAAGTTAGTGAGCTAAAGGTTGATCATGTTGTAGTACAAGGTAAGAGACGACAATGGGATCTGCAATATCACAACTCCCTTCCTGTGGACTCATATTGATTCAAGTAAATCTAATATGTTATGTGAAAATACTATTACTTTTGGAAATCATAATAAGGTGGATGTGAGGCCTCTTCCAAATGAGAATAAATGATTTCCAACCGAAAAGAGGCTCGAGATCAGGATAATGATTTATGATAATGGGGGAGATCATATATGGGGAAATATAGTCGATATCCCATTAGTCACTCTTCATTTAGGGAGGATTTCTTCTTGGATTCAAATAAAGAGAATTCAATCCTAAGCATGGAAGTGGGTTAGTTGAGCTAGGCGAATGGGGCAATTACTATCTGTGGTCTAAGAAGGCTAAGGGAAACCTTAGAGGTTCATTTGTTGGGGGATTAAGATTCAATCATTTCAAAGACTCTAGGTCTTCACACAGAGATATAAAATATTTATTGTTTCATGCTCATGTTAAAGCAACCAAGGAGATTCAGTACCTAGGTCGCTAGAGACCCATTATGGGGGTACTTATAGAAAAACAAGCCCCTCAAGAAGATGTGGCATGAATATTATGTCAAAAAATACTCAAGGCTTGGGTAATTAGCTTAGAATATTATCCCTATATATACTTGTAGATTTAGAGAAGCCATGTGTAATTCTTATATAAGAAAATATGTGTTTGGGAAATCTAATTGTATATAATTTTAGAAAATTCCTTAAGGGTTGGGAATTTAATTTCATTGTATTTAACGTGTTGTCAGGGGGGTTGATAAAAAAGGTTGAAAGGGTTTAGGATTACATGGAATAAACCAATGAATTCACAAAAATACTCAACCCTCACCAAATTGTTGTACAACTTCTCCAGTTGTGAAATTATGCATTGAATGACCAAAAAACCGATGGAACTCTAGTTTACAACTAATCGACTCCTTTTCTTTGATTTCAATTCTATGCACTAGATTTTACAGTGAAAAACTAGATCACACAATTGTTGTGGTTAATGTGTATGGACCATATGATGATAAGCAAGTTTTTTGGGATAACGTATTCAAGCTTTAGGTCTTTCAAGAGTGGAGGGTAATTATGGGAGAGGATTTTACCTTTTACTTTGAGTAGATTGGAGTTGTTAGGGGAAACAACCAAGGTGGATATGTTGCTTGAACACTTCCTGCATCATATTGAATATGTAAGGTTTGTTAATGTGGACTTTAATTTACTAAAACCCACCCGGTGGAATAATAGAGTTCGCAAGGCTAAGGTGTAAAAAATATTAAACATGTTTTTAGTTTCAACTCCACTTCTTTAGCAGATTTATAGACATATAGCATGGATTGAGGAGGTAAGAATCTCTAATCACAGTCCTATTTTTATCTAGTTTGATGGTAATGGGAATAATCTTGGGATTCCTTTTAAGTTTAATTCAAGTTGGCTCAAAGAGGAGGACTTTGATAAGATAGTGAATAACAATTGGAGGAACTACAATAGAGATGGAAATGGAACAACCAATGAACAAATTGAAAGCCCGTTGAAGTTAGTAAAGGAGAGGGTGGTGGCCTCGGCTAGGGAAAAGTACAAGAATAGGCATTAGAGGAATTTTGAGGTCTAGAATGGGTCTCATAAGGAAAATAATAAAAAATGACTTATGGAATTTTTAAGGAAAGGAAAAAAATACTTTTTTTTCTCTCATATTTTTCAACTTATTTGTTCATAAGTTTACTCAAATGTGAACACTCGTTGGATGAAAAATTAATTTTAAAAACCAACAAGTACTCACTAAAAATACTTTTGAGACACCCCTGATAGGAAAAAAATCGAAATGTGTTAACATAATGTATTTCATTAAAGGAAGAGTTCAATCCTTTCATCTTTGAGCAATATCTTGACCCTTCCATGTTTGATGATTTTCATTGTTGAGTCATATGCTAGCAAAGCATCATCTTCATTGTAACTTTCATATTCACAAAACCACTCCCTGTGAGGATTCATATGAAATGAAGATCCCGAGTCAATCAACCATATATCATGATTTTCATGTGTACCTGTAGATTCTAAGTAAACATCACCTCCTTCATTTGTAAAATGTTTTGTTTTTGTGGAAGGGAAGTCATCAGATCCCTAACCTTTATCGACCCTCCTATATATGCAATTTTTCTTACGATGACTGTCTTTACCACATTTCCAACATTTCTTTTCAAATTGTTTGGAGATTATATCTCCCTCTAAACATAGATGTACCTCAAGAATACCTATTTTCCTCTCTTAGGAATGGCCGATAATAGTTAAAACATCCTTTTCCACACCTTCCATGGATTTCATCTACATTTCCTCTAATAACAAGAATGCAACTACATCCTCAAACTTTAATATGGATTGGTGCCAGAACCAAATTATCCCAAGAGTTTGGCACTAGGACATAACAAGATAATACACTTATCTTCTTGATACGTCTCTAAGATGAAAAAAATTCTTTTGAATATATAACTTGTCTACCAAGGACTTCGAATGACACAAATTACCCAACTTATCCCACAACTTCTTTGCATTGTCTCCTCCATAAATGTTCAATAGCACTGAATATGAGAGGCAGAGTCAATTTGTGATTATCGCTTTTCTCTCCATACTTTCACAACAATCCAATAATATTTGAATACAAAGAAATATTACATCTTCAACTTACATAACTTGAATCTCTAGCCATTAAACTTATTGATTTTTATTATTGAAATACTCACCATTTTATTTACACAAGATTCATTCAACAAAGATCCTACTCCAACATAGGTTTATCACAGACACAAGATACCCTTTCTCTTTCACGAGATGAGCTAAACCCTATCAACAAAGGCGTCCCAGGAAGCTATAATCTCACTCTGATACTAGATGAAGAATTTTGATGAACATGTGTAAACAAAATCAATTACAAACATAATCTAAAACATGAAATTAACAATGGCTCACACACATACATAGAGATTTATCTTGTAAACCCAACACCAAGAAAACCAACATTCATGATATTTTCTTCACTCTCTATCTCATTGTATTATCTTTTACGTTTAAAATAAATTATTATAACAACCAAAAACCTAATACATTAACCCATATTAGATTACAACCCTAATTCCTTCACCAAAATTAGTTTACAATTGGCCACAAAAGCATGCGTCAAAAACAACTCGAAACATACCCAAAAATTTCCTTTGATGGTGTTGGCCCCCACACATCCTAATTGAGGTGGTTGATTAGGTCCCCAAAACCCCAAATTGAAATGGGAACCTTCAAAGAGTACAACACATGTCCAATAGTTATAAGTTCAAATCTAAAGGTTTTAAATGGGGGTTATCAAGAAATCAATGACAATCAAACCATTCATATAATAAGGAGGATAAAGAGAGGTATTTGAAGCAACCTCTTCTAATGAAAAAGAGGGTTTCCTCTTTATTAATCAATGCAAATACTAAATTTTTTGTTCCATCAAAAGAGGGAATAGAGGAAGGATTAGGGAAGGATGGGCACAAGGATATCCACTATACCTCCAAAAAAAGAGGGTTTACTCTTTATTAATCAATGCAAATACTAAATTTTTTGTTCCATCAAAAGAGGGAATAGAGGAAGTATTAGGGAAGGATGGGCACAAGGATATCCTCTATACCTCCAAAAATGTGAAATCCCATATCTCAATTTCCTAAGACCAAGCGAACAAGGAAATCCAGTGGGGAACATAGAATACTTTAGATAGGAACTTTAGAGAAAACTGATCCCTTGATAAGGATTGCATGTGATTATAATTTCCTTTAACATAAGGGACATGTGAAACACTACAAAAAATTGCCCCTAAAAATGTTTTTAGGTCTAAAGAAGTTTGGGATAATCCTTATTTAGGAGACTATGGGGGGAGGGATTATTATTCATGCATAACTAAAACATTTTATGAAGGATTAGTACTTCCTATGGATTGGTAGATAAGGGGGGATAGAAACTGACTAGAGGGACATATATTATAGGTTATATAACTAAAACAATGACTCATGTATTGGTGCAAATCTATACTCCTAAGATATGGATGAATATTACTATGTCTCCAATATACATGGGACCTATGGGAATATAGATGAACATTGGAAGAGGTTGTTTTCCCAAGATCAATCCATGACAAAGACATTATTATGGGGAGGGTATTAACTTTACAAATAGAAAATGTGAGATCTAGGGGAATCTTTCCATAACAAACCCACTCATTTTATTAACAAAATAGAGGAAATGTGATGGGTAGATGTGGAACCTTCTAAGATAATCCCTAGTTGGAGGAATTGAGGAATTTTTGGGTTAGGGGTGGCTAAATGGTTATATAGTTTATTTATTTATTCCTTCCAATCTCACAATATTTTACCTCAAATCAAGTTAGATAAGATCATGGGTGGAAATAGACACTAATCCTGAACACCACCCAATATTATTCTAGTGGGCCAAGAAGATGAGCAAACTATTGACATTGGATGCTAGAGGAGGAATTTATTAATATATTTAAGCATGTGTAGAAACCTCAAAAAAGTAAAAAAAGTTGTCTCATCATGGTCCTATAATAATTCCAAGAGAATTAAATATGATCAAGAACTAATTGCAATAGAGGTTGGAATTGCATATTTATATAAAGAAAGATATATAGGATGCACAAATGAAGAGTCAAAAGAAAACTTAAAAAATCTAATGCAGAGGAGGAGGAAACTCTTGCTAATAAAGAATTTATGTGGACACTAAAATTGATGACAAGATATGGTGGGACAAAAGATGCCTCTTTCAAAAATATTATTGAGCTCGGAGTAGATCCTTTTGAGGGGATTTCTAAAGAGGATGATAATGATTATAGGAGACGTTATCAAGATGGCTTCCTTTTTTTCCAATTTTTTGGGAGAGAGTTTAATGAGACACTAATAAATACAATAACAAATGAAGAGTAAAAAACATTTTTTCATAATTTCTAGAAGGATAAAATCCTTGGCCTTAATGAATAGGAAATTGAATTCTTCATCGTGGCCTATTCTATGAACTTTTAGAAGAGTATCTACTAAAGGTCATTGAAGAAAGCATAATCACAAGCATGGTTTTGGGTGCTTTCATCTCCACCTTTTTGGGTCTAATTCCAAAACAATACAAGCTTGATCTTTCGACAACTTTGATCCTGTATCATCGTGCCAATGTATCTATAAGATCATTTCCAAATACATAGTGTCAAGAACATACAATGTTATTTAATTTTTTTTTCTTCAAACATGGGGGTTTCCCAACTTCACTTTGGCATCTGAGGTTGTGCGAAAATTCCTTGCCTTAGTCATAGGGGATTGGTTAGATTATGCCTACTACAACTATACTAGGCCTCTTCCCCTAATATGGTTAGCTCAAGGTGATGAGAGCACAATTTTTTTGAAAATTTTCCAACCACAAGGTAAACATCAACACAATATAGGATATGACAAGAGAAGGTGGGACAAAATATGCCTCTTTGAAAGATATTATTGAGCTAGGAATAGATCCTTCAAAGGGTATTTATAAAGAGGATGACAATGAGTATAATAGAGGTTGTCAATATGACTTCTTTTCTCCTAGTTTTGTGGGAGAGAGGTTAATGAGACATTAATAGATACAATAGCAAAGGAAGAGTTACAAACACTTTTGCAAAATTCCAGAAGGAAAAAATCATTGGTCCTGATGACTAGGCAGTTGAACTCTTCCTATCCTATTCTATTAACTTTTAGAAGAGGATCTACTAAATGTTGTTAAATAAAGCATAATCACAAGCATTGTTTTGGGTTCTTTCAACTTCACCTTTTTGGCTCTAATTAAAAATAAATAAAAGCTCTACATTTTGAAGTATCATTGTGCCAATTTATCTACAAGATCATTGCCAAATACATAGTGTCAAGAACATACAATGTTCTTGAATATTTTTCTTCAAAAATGGGGGTTTCCCAACTTCACTTTGGCACCTGAGGTTGTGCAACACTTCCTTGCCTTAATCGTAGGGGATTGGTTAGATTGTGCCTACTACAACTAGACTAGGCCTCTTCCCCTAACATGGTTAGCTCAAGGTGATGAGAGCACAATTTTTTCATAAATTTTCTAACCATGAGGTAAACATCAACACAATAGAGGACATGACAAGAGAAGGTGGGACAAAATATGCCTCTTTGAAAGATATTATTGAGCTATGAAGAGATCCTTCCAAGGGTATTTATAAATAGGATGACAATGAATATAACAGAGGTTGTCAAGATGACTTCCTTTTCTCTTAGTTTTGTGGGATAGAGGTTAATGAGACATTAATAAATCCAATAACAAAGGAAGAGTTACAAACACTTTTGCACAATTCCAGAAGGAAAAAATCAGTGGTCCTGATGACTTGGAAGTTAAACTCTTCATACCATGTTCTATTAACTTTTAGAATAGGATATACTAAAGGTTGTTAAAGAAAGCATAATCACAAGCAATTTTTTGGGTTCTTTAAACTCCAAGTTTTTTTTTCTAATTCCAAAAAACGGAAAGTCTAATATTTTGAAGTATCATTGTGCCAATTTATCTACAAGATCATTGCCAAATACATAGTGTCAAGACCATACAATGTGGTTGAATTTTTTTTCTTCGAACTTTGGGGTTTCCCAACTTCACTTTGGCACCCAAGGTTGTGTGACATTTCCTTGCCTTAGTCGTAAGGGATTGGTTAGCTTGTTCCTACTACAAATAGAATAGGGATCTTTCCCTAATATCTTCTCATAAATTTGTCTTAGACTGCACACCATCAAACAAATCTAATTCCTATGCAACCAAATTCATTAAACAAATTGGCATGCATCCAACCACAACCTTAAAACATACCGACAATAATCATGCTTAACAAGATTCAACACTTAGTGAATGTCAATAGTTAACCAACATAAATAATTACAAGAAATAGGGAAACATTCATCCCAATAAACAAGCCATAATACACATGCACATGTATAGGAAACACCCAAGGTAGATGTCTCAAAATTTATTTTTGAGAGGAACATTTATTGTATACAATAAGGGAGGGAAGCCACCTTCTTGCTACTCTTTTACTTAAGTACAAGAAATCAAAGGAAAACTATTCTCTTTCCAATTCCTAATAGTCTTATACAAAACAACCCATAACGCTATGCGTGTTTATCTTTTGTAGGTCATGTTCACCACTTCACTTTACTCCCAATAAGTGCACATTTGCGCCATTGTTCCAAACCCATAACTTAGCACAATCATAGAGATTGATTTGTTAAATTATTGTTCCATTGATATACATGCAACAAGAGAAATTGAAAGGTATAATTATGCAGTGGAATGGAATGAACAATGTACACTAAACAAGAAAAATTTCAGAGAAAAATGACAAGAATTGATCAATAAATTACAACATTAATATTCATTAATTCCAGCAGTATACAATAATGTTACATAATGGAAATTTGAATAATGTGGATAAGATTTGAATATACCAACTCAATGTTGACTGACTGGTTAACTAGAAGTGTCTAAATCACTATCGTAGACCACTAGTCTAAGTCAACATGTCTAATTCATTCCGACAATCGGTTAAACTAGTTAAACCAGTTAAATTGACATGGTAGGTGAACAAAGGCGCCACTTTCCCATGCAACCGTGCATAACTGGCGCTAGAATGACTGAATGTAACTGAAGATAAACTTAGCACAACTACCTACCAACTACAACTAACTGATGGAGGCTGACAGTGGCACTTAGAGTGGCTCCTAAAGTGTAGGGAACTAAGATGCATCGTACAATGGTGTCTTAACACCTTAGTGTTTCTGAACTAAGATTCATCGTACAATGGTGTCATAAAATCAAACACATCGATGCATATTTCTATCGACCACATTAAAGTAGGGTAAAAATAATACCAATCGACTTTTCCATTTTTACTTGTCCTCCCATGCTTCCAAAAATAGAAGCATAGGTGCTCACTCTCTTGCTCAGAAGCATAGGTACAACAATGTTGCTCTACTATTTGAATTGTACTCTTGGTTGGTGGTTTTTGAATTTTAGGAAAACACTTCTAAGTTTTTTTTTTGTTTTAATTTGCATGGAAACTGTGCCTCCTCACCTTGCAAGGCAACATAATAAATTGCTTCTTACCTCCTCATTTACATTTTTAATAGATAAAAAAAATTGGAATTCCTCATAAATTTCATGCTTTTTCCATTTTTTAAAAACCACATGGCGTGTTCGATTGGTTTGGCTCACACCAAACTAGTTAATGCATCATGTAAATATACAAGAAGCACCATCCTTGTTGCGTCATGCTTCTAGAAGCAAATCGTTACTGAGTTAACATAAATAAACATTGTGTCGGATTTCTTCATTAATGAATGTTGTGGTGTTAATAGTGTGCCTTCTTATATATAATGCATCGACTATGTGTGATTTTTAAACTTAGACTAATTAGCCAATGCTTGAAAAAATGAATTTGGACACCGTGCCCTATGCTTCCCAATATTACACGAGAACCATAAAACATTTTAATTTAAAATTATCCCACCATATTTGATGCATTTTTAAATATAAATAAGTTGTGTTATCGATGCCCTTGTCTATTTCAAGCGCACCATGTCAAAAATACTACTGTTAAAATGCTATGTTGGTGTGCTTGAAGAATTAATGTTGCATAGCTTATGTGCATATTGTTATTAGAAACAAAATATTTCTATGCAAATTTTCAAAGAAACTTAGATTGATTGATGCTTTAGAAAATGCATGGGGGGCACCATCTATGTTGTGTACCACCATTCTATGAGCATCGATCGACGTTGTAGTTAAGAATTGTCCCACCATAGCCGGTGTGCTTGTTAATATTCCCATCAATATTGGTGCTTTTGACTATTTGTCATGCACCAATAAAACATACAATGTTTCGAAAATATATGTGTGATATATAAGATGCGAGGCATTGTACACAGTGCTTCTTGATATCACCAATGCATTGATTTAGGGTAGTCACTAAAATATATCTAGGTATCAACAAATTTTTTAAAATACATATTTTCCACATCAACATTGCAGTAGTAAAAAAAGTAAAAGCATCATTGACGAGGCACTTGGTATCTCAAGTGCACCATAACGAGGAAATTTATGTTTTATGACTTTGTTAGTGCACTATGTAAGGAAGTGCTATGGATTATTTATGCATTTAGAAAATGTACAAACACTAAGTTATCATAGTGTCTTTACTAATATGTGCACAATGCACGAATTTTTATATTAGGGTCATTAGCAGTCTGATTATATTTGTTTAAGTGCACTGGTGTGTTTAACTCAATAGCGCATGAAACTTTAATTTCATTAACAGAATTATAATTTATGCATATTTTTTATAATTTCAACTTTATATATGTGTGTATAATGAAAATGATTTGTGAATCGGAGACAACGAAGACAATGAAAGAAATAGTAAGAGTAAGAGTGGGTTGACATGTACAACTTTGTATGTGAGTGGGAGGCTTGAGATAGGGAGAGTGATATGTACCCTCAACCAATTATAGCACAAACTTATACCATTTTAAGGAATGTTGGCCTCCTCAAGTTTATGAGGAGGATGCATCCCTCACGGGTTATAGGTTCCTATTGATGTAGTTGATCCATCACTAGAATCATTGTAGGCAAGCATTCAATGTTGGTCTTGATTTGTTTTACCAACTCGCAGAAGGGGAAATTTATCATATTATTGAGTTTTCTAGGAGGGGGAGGATTTTCCCTAGTTTCCTATTCTATTGTCATAAATTGTAGGAAAAAGTTAGTTGGCATATGTTCGGAGATATGTCAGTGTAAATATCATTGATCATGGTGATTTTTAGGTTGATGGTGGCCAACTTCATTTACATGCACTCGAGGCAGAGGAGGTTAGGTGCTTGTCGCCCTTTTTCAAGACATTGGCATACTCTACCTCTGATGGGAAGTGCAACAGTTTCCCTTTGATGTATTATGTGGATATTTTATTTCAAATCTCAAAACTGATTAGGTTGTCAACCATTTTTTTTAGATATATTTGTTCTTCTTTGGATCATTGTCTCGTTTTTATTGGAGGTCATTCTTCCCATTTGCATTAGAGATATTCACTTTATTTTTTTATAGATTTATGGTCATTCAACCATTGATCCCTTCCTTCTCTCCAATATTGATGATTGATGTGTGTATGCACATGTGGGCATAGATGTTTCCCAAGAAGGGCCAACTATAGTGGGTGTGTAGGCATGTTTTTTCAGAGGTTTTGTATTTGTTGGCCAATGAGGACAATCTCATCCTTGATATTGTATAGTGTATGCAAGGATGAAATGGAGAGGATATTCAAACATCCTATTTATCATGCCAAGACACCAAATAATAGAAGTAAAAATATCATTATATTTGTTTGTCCAATTTAATGCACGTGTAATGTATTGTGGCATTTTTTTAAAATTGTTTAATTATTGTTTACTACTATTTTGTAGACATTGACACATGTAGGGTATCTGCCTCCCCCACAAGATGAGGAGATGGAAGAGGCAAATTAATAATAGCAACCTCAAGTACAAAGACTTGGCATGCCACAAATTCCAATTCATAGATATCATACAAAGGTGATGGATTGCATACGTGCCATAATGGTTAGGCATGCAGTGGTACCCATACATGCTTGAGAGATTATATGGGTACTTGAGATAGTAGAGATATGGTCCTCTCTTCCTTGTGAAATGACATTATTGATGTGTCATGTTATCAGTGCCCTCAAACTAATTAATAGGTTGAGGGATCGCACTCATACCACTTATTCTACTTCATATTCTATGGGAATTGATCCTCATCCCCTGCCACCCCTGCATCCTCTATTAGGCAGACCTCCACCCCCTCATTTTCCACTAGAGGGACCACCGCCTCCTCATCCACCACAATATAGACTACCACCCGCTCATCCTCAACTAGAGATACTACCACCCTTCATCCTCCACCATACAAACCATCCATTCATCCTTCACCAACGAACCACGATCATCTCATCCTTCACCCAACCAAGCACTAGACTAACCACCATCTACTCTTATGATATTAAACCGTCCATGTGCATCCCTCGTCATCCTTCACTAGATAGATCACCATCCTCGACTAAGCACCAAGGTGATATATAGATGTTGGGGGAGAGATATATGAGATGTCGCTTATTGTAGTCTTAAATGGTGGAGGTACTAAGGTTCTTGGATAGTTGTTGATGGAATGGTGTCCACATGTTCCATTGGAATAAATCTCGATGAAATCCTTTATAGATCAAACCTCCCCAATTTGGAGGTTTTGGTCCCCAAAAATTTGATAAAATAAAGATTTGATCTCTTGGCTCCAACGACAACTCTAGCTCTAGTACTTTGCATGAGATGACACTTGTAGTCTTACCTGGTGGAGGTACTAAGGTGCTTGTATAATTGTTTATGGCATGGTTTCCACATGTTCTATTGGAATAAATCTCGATGAAATCCTAATTTATAGATCAAACCTCCCCAATTTGGAGGTTTTGGTCCCCAAAAATTTGATTAAATAAAAACTTGATATCTTGGCTCCAAGGATGGCTCTAGCTCTAGCTCTAGTACTTTGATCTTTCTTTGTATTTTGGCACTATCTCTACCTCTAGCTCTTGACATTGGCTCTAGCTATTATCTATAGCTCTAATACTAATGCAATTGTTTACCCAATTTTCATTCAAAGGTGGGAGGAAGATCACTCTCAGTGAACCATTATGAACTTAGAAACTTAAGAGTGCTTCCTCTATTAATGTATTATTTATCTATGCTTAATATTTTCTACAACTAAGTCATTATACATTATAAACATTTGAAGAAAAAATTAACATATTACATATTATTGTGTAAATTTTTAGAATAGAGATCAACATAGCAACAAAAAAAAATGTGTCCACATCTACTACACACAAAGATTGAACTAGGAATAAAAATAAGATTGATTAAGTAAATCATAAGCAGATGAATGCAAAACACCTTGTGTATCAAGTTATGCAATCATGCATGCTTTCAAACAAAATTGGCCTCCATCCACAATTTAACTTAGAACCTTTCCTTGTATAGATGCTTTATGTACTCCACATGTTTACATACTTTCTTGGTTATGTTTTTTATTGGAATTACCAACAAAATCATCACTACATCACCATCACTCCACTAGCAGTATTTGTGGCTTGTTGCCTTTACCAACAACTTTATTGCTAGAACGGTTCTCTCTTAACTAGGGCCTGGACATTCCCTTTTGCTTCATTGGCCCTATTGCAACAATTGTGCCTTGTCTCCATGAGCCTACCTATAAAAACACATTGATATATTATTGTCTTCTCATCTTCCATCTTCCAATAGTTAACTACATCCTTTAGGCCTTGACCATGGCCAATACACCGAAAATTCCATTTCCTAACCATTTTGTTTTTCCACCTCCAACACTAAATTTGTCCTCATTTTTCTCTTACTCGAATGCAGGTGATGTGGTGGCCACATGTGCCATTGGAAGGAATCTTCATGAAATAATTTACACATGATTGTAGATGCACAAATTTTATTTGCATCTATTTAACTAGTAGGCCTAAAGATTCATGTGAGGGAAAAATTACTACTAAACTAAAAAAAAGTAATCTATTAGTGAATATCATGAACCTTACAAAAGGACAATGATCCAAAACTACCCCTACGGTGTATATTAGTAAGCGATCTAGGGTGCATTATTAAGGCACTCCTTGTGATTCCATGGGTTCAAACCTTGATTAGTCGTGTGTGTCATGCATGGGGTAGCATTGGTACACCTAGTGGTATAGTGGTAACGGAATGGAATTGACCATATTTCACATGAGTACTAGCCCTCCCTAGTTGTTGATTCCCCTAATTACCAAAAAAAAACCCAAAACTAAAAAACAACACCCATGTACCTGTGCTAAATAATAAACTTTAGGAAACCACGAGATAGTATCATTTAGTGTATGCCCATTAAAAGTATCCATTCTATATTTTTTCCCCCTTTTTTGGTGGGTTCTTTAGTGATAAAATGTGAATTCTCCTTTTTTGGTATACGACTTAAGTAGGCCTAAAGGTTAAGAATGCATGTTTCCTCCTAGGAGGTCATAGGGTGAAATCCGGAGGGGGTAGGATATATACACCTCCATAGACGTTACCAGTCAAATTGCTACACGGAAGAGGTCCCATGTCCCAAAAACAAGGAGGTATCATACACCAATTTTGGTCTAGCTTATCGTGATCTTAAAAATATATTATTATTATTATTAAGGTGAAATTATTATTATTATTATTATTATTATTATTATTATTGTGAAATCAATTATTTCCAACTAATAAAAAGATGTAAAATATTATTAAAAAACTAGTTTTTATAAATAATATTGGGGTATCTAAACTTTGAGGAATGTAATGGTTTTCCTATATATGTCATGGTGAATTATTAAATGAAATAGTTTTTTCTTATGAAAATAATTAATAATGAATAATTTTCATGTTTTATACTTTTAAAATATTTTCTAAAAATTACAATCTATTTAAGTCTTTTATGTGTTATCTTACATTGGAAAATACCCTAAATTTATAAGGTTTTGTTGAGTATTTTTTTGGATACTATGACTGATGGAAGAGCATCATGTGCATGAACAAAGTTATTTACATCATTAGGCAAAGGGAAGAAGTGATGCACGCACACACATGCAAATAAGAAGGCACATAAGGGAAAAAGTCACATAGGTTGTACACAAGGATGCAATCATTCAACAAAGCATATTGCAATAAAAGAAAGTGTGTTTGATAAAGGAATGGGCATAGAACATATTACATACATGAATTTTAGGACCAACCTAGATCTATATTGAACCTGGATCTACAAAGCATTGAGAAGGATTCAATTTCTTAAAGTGTAGATTTTTTTTATCTTAAATTTTTATGCGTTAAAAAAAATTACACCTCAAGAATTTTGATCCATTTGGTGTTTGGTAAATGCGGGTTTAATATGTATTTTTAATTACTTTTCATTTGGTTTTAATATTGGGTTTTTATTATTTGATTTGATTACTATTTGATAAATTAAACCAACATATTTTCTCTATATTCTTTTTTTTATCTTTTTTTAGTCGACATGTTTGTGTAGTATTACGTTACATTTATGACAACATCTTCCCCATACTGGGTTGTAGAGCACCTTGCTACTCTCAGTGCAATAAATAAAAAATGGTTTGGTATGCAATGTTGCATAGAGAGACAAGATATGTGAAGAAATCCTAAACGTCATTTACATTGATGTTAGGGAATAAACCATTACAGTTGATTTGCATGTCTCAATTGTGTGTTGGTGGAATAGGTGTCTATAAATGTGCATAACTCGAAAAGGATTGCGTTTGATGCTAAATGTTGGTTTTTAAGATATAAGGGGATAAGAGTAAGGCCATTGTAGAGAAACACATTTTTGGAGAGCTCTATGGGGCAAGAAAGTGAAGGCACGTAAGAATTGAATAGAGCTTAATGAAGGAAGAAAGGGATTGGTGTGAAGCCATAGACAAAGAACAACGTTGTAAATTTGAAGACCAAATATTGTGAGAGTTGAAGAGGCCCAATGTGTGAGAGTTATTGAACTATTTATATTGTAAATGTTGTTGATTTCTTAATGAGTATATTGCTTTTTTATGCTCTTCCTTATACATAAACCTTTATGTCTAATTGTTTCTTACACATTATAAATTATTTTGAACTTTGTTGAAGGATTATGTTGAATGACAATTCGATCTTATGGAGCACATAGGCTTGATTCATGTGTACTATAGAAGGGTCTCATTAGGTATCTGGTATCAAAACAAGGATATACTCTAATAGAGATTTGAGTGTGGTGAATGTCAAAGCTTGCCATGCAAAGTGGATAGCAACTCTAGAAATAATGTATAGAGGTGGACATTCAGTCATGAGCATATAATCATAAGTTAATGACTCAATGAGTAGAGGAACTTAAGACCAAAGAAAGTGGCGAAGTAGTAAAGATTGCTTCATGACCAAAACTAGAAGAAAAAGATGAGCTAAGTGGACAATAAAATTATTTCGCAACATAATTTAAGGGCGCATTCTCTATTGCTACTCTATTTATCTATGGTACAATGCTCTAAGGTTTGAAGAAAAACAACAGAATAAATGTTGGTGATAAAAAATCTGGAAGGTAAGGGCTCCCAAGAAAACAATTCTTCAAGTGGTTAGCCTTGAATAATAATTTTTGACCTAGGAATTACTCTAGTCAAGATAGAATTAGAGTCGAATTTGTTGTTTATGTAAGAACAATGGAGAAATAACACATGCCTAACTATCAACTGCTCATTTACAATACAAGTTTGGAAAGATATTTCTCAGTACAATAATAACCATAATATCTAGATTGATGGCACTATAGAAAATTGTCTATTTCAATGGTTTCATAGACAAGCCTTTGAAGAAACCTAAGGACTATTCCTTTTCTAGTTATTTGGGACATTTGGATAGCTCATAATGCATCATTATTCAAATACAAACAAGTACCCACCTTCCAAGTCCCAGCTTAGGTAACTATTGTGTTACAGTTATTTAAGGAAAAGACACATACGAGGATCCCTAGTCAAGTGGGTGAACTAATCATTGACGAGTTTTTTTTTACAACTCCTATTAAGGGGCAAATAAATACCTAGGTTGAGGGGTTTATTATACTCGGAATATAGTCATGATTTCAAATTTAAATCCATTTTGGGCAATGGCTCTAACAATCTAGCAAAACTAATGTCAATTAGAGCCCGCTTAATGGTGGCTATGTCCAAAGGTGTACACAAGATTCAAGTATATGGAGACTCTTTTGACAATTAAATTGTTGAAAGTTGAACAATCAATTCACAATATGAACTTGTAGCCACTAGCAACTCAATTTCAAGAAAATTCCACATAGTTTGAGATGATCACACATAATAATATTTACATGGTGTTAACTTGCAACAGGTAATACTCGTTCTAAACAAGTCTTGGATATGGATTCGTGGTTTCTTTGGTCAAGTAGATGGTGTTATTTCTGAGTCTAGATTGAACCTTTGATTATATTTCTTTTTTGTAATAATAGGAAGAATTTGTCATATTGAATGGCATTATTAGGTTGCATATGTTGAAGGAAGAATGTATTATGTCAAAGATATATGAGATAAGTATAGGGTATTTGTGGAAAAAAAGTCCTATGTTGTGAGATGCTAGAAGGCAATGACGAATCAATGTTAAGAGTTTACATTTTTAAGAGTATTTATGACAATGGACTATGTGCTTTTGCACTTGAAGAATATATTTTGCATTTTATTTTTGAATACAAAGTAAAAAAAATTTCTTATATAAAACGTTCTTAATTAAAATGAGATACAACTACAAAAAAAAAAAAATCATGCATATGCCAAGCACGCACTGAAAGAATATTAGAACTATGGGAAATGAACTAGGAGGATAGCAAAGTCAGGAAATTCCAAGATTTAGCATCACTAGGGGTCACTCATTTCCAAAATCTTTACAAAGAGCCCAAAAGGGCCAACATTGCATAGATAATTAAAATGACCTCCTTCCTTGATTGTATAAATGATGAACCAAATAAAGAACTAATGCAAAATGTCTTGAAAGAAGAACTAAAAGGACTAATGGTTATTTCAAAAGACCAAAAATCCCATAGGTTGGACTTTAGAATTTCTAAATTTTTATGAGCTTATCAGAGAGGATTTAATCCAGGTTGTAGAAGAACCCAAAATTTCAAGGAATAAATTGGAAGAATATTCAATTCTACATTTATAATTGGAGAGGATCTAATATAAGTGGTGGAAGAATCCAAAATTTCAAGAAAGACACTAGGAGCATTCACTTCTACATTCGCAGCTTTAATTCTTGAAAAGGAAAATACATCCTCTCTTAACAATCCAAACCTATATTCCTATGTAATTCAATTTACAAAATAGTATCTTTGAAGTTCTTACTAGCAAACTCAAGAAGGTACTATCCGATTCTATATTATGTGAATAGTTTGGATTTATCTAAAATGAAAAATTCATAAAGATGTTGAAGTGGCAGGGAGGAGGGTCTTCACACCATAAACGTCAAGAAAAAATCAACAATGATCATAAAGTTGGATATGTCCAAAGCATTAGACAAAGAAAGTCACTCTACTTTACGTTGACGTTGATTCATATAGGGATGAGGTTAGATACAATGAATATGATCTCAATTTGTCTCTCAACAATTTATTCCTCAATTTTAATTGATATATTTACGCCAAAATTCTTGTACAAATTTATAGGTCTAAGGAAAGGTTGTGTTCTTTGACCTATGTTATATTTTAATTTTGTCAAGGGCCTTATCAACATAGTCCTTGATTATGGAAGGGCTACAATAAAATGAATCAAAATAGGTAAAACTCTCCTCCTAACCTATCTTCTATTTGTTGATGATGCCTGTCTATTTGGAAATGGGTCTCCTTAAGTGGTTGAAAGATTCAAGGAGATACTAGACCTCTACTACAAAGCTATACGTATGGTAGTGAACAAACTTTTATCTCCTTTAATGTAATTCCAAAATAACAAGAAAGATTCCTACATAGTTTTAAAAAGTAGTTGTCCCAAGGGGAAGATTGGCTACAATAATAGAGGCAATCCTTTTCATTGGTACTCTCTATCACATAATATTGTAGGCATGCTTGAAAGGATTAAGGAAAAAAATGTTTTAATTTTACTTCGATAGGGAGTAAGGAAAAAGAAGGACCCCCCCTCATAAAATAGAAAGGAATTGTGAAACCAAAAGAAGAAGGTTGGGGCTTAAAGAATACATTATTTTGAGAGGGCCTTAGCTTATGTGAGGAATATGCAATGATGAGAGAGTGAGGATAAGCAAGGGCCCTTGGGTAGATTGTGATGGACTTTAGAGCATCCCTGGTGAAACAATTGAGTTTTTGCATACCAATGGTATTATCTCTCTTACAGATGTTGCGGGTCACAACTCAACCACCGTTTTGAAATGAAATGGAAAACTTCAAAGTGTTTAGGCTTGGAAGGTGATCCAAAGGATTTTTGGAATGACAATGTCCACATAAGTTCTATAATAATTAGAGACAAGGAAGATGCTATATTTTTGTCTAAAATCCTAGGTTCAGGAAATCACACTAGAAAGCTTGGGTACAAAGCAATGTTCACTAGGGAAGTGCAAGGAAAACAAGTGCAATAATAGAGAAGTTAATAGAAAATCAAAACTATACTACCTTGGTTTTGACCCCTAGATTATCAAAGTATATGAAATGATGAAATGGTTATAACATGGACATATGTGGTCCATCTAAAGAATGTACATTGGCTTTGCAATTATGTACATTGAAATATAATATAAATGCTATTATACTTGAATCGTGTGTACACCTTTGGACATAGCCACCATTAAGCGGGCTCTAATTGACATTAGTTTTGCTAGATTGTTAGAGCCATTGCCCAAATTGGATTTAAATTTGAAATCATAACTATATTCCAAGTATAATAAACCCCTCAACCTAGGTATTTGTTTGCCCCTTAATAGGCGTTGTAAGAAAAACCCAAGGGCGTGTCTTATGAATGATTAGTTCCCCCACTTGACTAGGGATCCTCGTATGTGTCTTTTTCCTTAAATAATTGGAACATAGTAGTTACATAAGATGGGACTTGGAAGGTGGTCACTTGTTTGTATTTGAATAATGATGTATTATGAGCTATGCAAATGTCCCAAAGAACTAGAAAATGAATAGTCCTTAGCTTCTTCAAAGGCTTGTCTATGAAACAACTGAAATAGACAACTTTCTATAGTGTCGTCAATCTAGATATTATGATTATTATTGTACAGAGAAATGATGAAATGGTTATAACACGGATATATGTGGTCCATCTAAAGAATGTACATTGGCTTTGCAATTATGTACATTGAAATATAATATAAATGCTACTAACTCTACAAATGAAAAAAAAACCGAAAGGGGCTATGAGTCCACACAAAGGGAAGGTAACAAAGGTGAAATATTATTAATTATTTTTGACTTTTCTCCCAATTCTTTTCACCTTTGTTTTAAGATTACTAAATTGTTCTCCTACCTTGTGATTAGTTTCCCAAAAGAGAGATGTGTGGACTTCTCACACAGGCATGTAATGTTTTATCACCACGTAAATATAATTTATGATTAGGGCATGCAAATTCATTCTTATGCATTAATCCTTTGGTTTTTTCTCCTCCGTGCTTAACTTGCCATGGTATGCTACCATAAAAATTTGGGGAATCCATCATTGAGTTTATGAATACCATAAAAAAAATGGGGAATCCATCATTGAAGTTATGAATGTTTGTTGGGATAAGAGGAAATAAATTTACAGCTAAAAATCCCTAGTTCCCAATAGTAGAGATTCCCTAGTTAGCATGTGTTGGGGTACTAGAGAGAAGTGAGATAACCTCTGAGGTATTGTTTAGAAAAGGAAATCCCATTCCATATTGTAGTGAGAAAATGGGGTTGGTTCATTCTGACTACTGTAGTGAGAAAATGCCTTCAAAATTTTGGGAATTGGATTGGTGGGTAATAATAGAGCCAAACCATAGGATTTTTCCCTCATGGATTCATAGCCCCAATTCATAGGTATTCTATGGTTGGGTGGAATATTTTTTGTTTGAAACTAGTTGATGGGTAACTCTCAAAAATAAATATTTTTGGTTGTTTATAGTATGCAAACATTATTGTTTTTAAGTGTATAATTAACTGGTTATTTTATGGTTTGCTTCTGGTTAAATGAATTAAAATTTACTTTATGTGAAATTAATTGCATTGGACAACTTGCAGTCATATTTACAGGTTCATAAAGTTTAATGGGTTAGCTAGAGTGGTTGAGTGTTGTGAATTACAACCAAGAGGTTGTGGGATCAAGTGCCATAGTTAGTTGCCTCTTTGAATATTATGGGCCTCACTCAATATCCCCATCAAGGTTAGGATGCAAAAAACTGCAGCCAATTGGTCAATCTATCCTAGGCACCATTATTGGAATGAGAGGAAGTGCCTCATGGGTATCCATTAATAAAAATAAAAATAAAAATGAGTTCATAAATTGACTTGTTTGCTCATTATTGCATTAATTCTACAATAGAATCATGTATGAAGTAATTTGAAAGGTTTTGGAATACCACATCACCTCAATAAGAGCACAAAGGTCACAAAAGTCCAACTAAAAAAGATTGTTCGCCTAGTTAGTCCTAAGAAAAAAGATAAAGGTCACAAAAGTCCAACTAAAAAAGATTGTTCTCCTAGTTAGTCCTAAGAAAAAAGATAATCACTGGGAAGCTTTGCAACTAAGGCCCCAACAAGGCCCAAACAAGATTATTCTCCTAGTTAGTCCTAAGAAAAAAGTTAATCACTGGGAAGCTTTGCAACTAAGGCCCCAACTAGGCCCAAACATATTTTTTGTGCAAGATTGCAAATTAGCACTAACCGCATTTGAGTTCATTGTTATTTCACTATAAAAGTTTGGGCCGAGACAAAAGCACCATCGGGAGGTAAGGGGTCCTTGCAAGGTAACATTATCAAGATTACTATAAACAATAGTGGGAAGAAAAATAAAATAAAAAAATCCACATGGCTCTACCCTATGTAATCTCTTATGTAATCTCTTGGGCATTGTGATTGCCTCAAAACTCCATGATGGTTCTAACATTTCAAGTCTTGCACTAAATAAGGTTCCTATATGAGGGTATGGGAAGCTTCAAACTCAAACCTCCCAAGATTATTTTTAAACAAACCAAACAAATCTAGGCCATGGTGCTTTTTCAATGGATCCGACAAAGGCACACACATAGTGAGTGGAGAGTTTTGCACTTATCTTAAAACACATTTTCTAGAGTTCAAAGTTGTTTTACTTTGATAATCTTAAACAAATCTAAGCCATGGTGCCTTTTCAATGGATCCGACACAGGCACACACATAGTGAGTGGAGAGTTTTGCACTTATCTTAAAACGCATTTTCTAGAGTTCAAAGTTGTTTTGCTTTGGGATCATGAACTAATACTTGAGTAGAGTTAAGACTCTTTTATGAGTCTATTAAGGTTATATGTGGAAAAAGATATGTTAAATATACAAATATTTGATAACTCTCTTCTTGTTAAAGATTAGGTTAAAGGAAACAAAGAACTACAAATTCCATTGTTGTACCTTGTTTTCACTATTAAGGAGACGATCAAGAAGATTATTAATGTTACCTACACTCATGTTCATAGAGAAACTAAATTGTTAGGAAAATCCATAGTTAAAAAGCGTTAGAAATTACAATGGGCAACATCAACATTAGAAGGGTGAAATATGGTCACAAAATCCCACCAACAACAAGATCTCTTCATGATCGAAGATATCTATGATGTAAATAGGGATTATTGAAAGTTTACATGTCCATAAGGGCATTAGCAAAAATTTCCATGATTTTTTTTAATGGAAATTGCTACCATTTTGTATTAACAAGAAAGGGAGGTTGCAAATATACCATCTAGCATTTTAATACAAAAAAAAAAATTGGAATGAAAATGTCCAAAAGCATACAAAACCTTCAAAATGTTTAAAAAGGAGTTGCCTAGATTCACTAGAGCTAGCCCTCTTGCTCACTAAATGGCTTGTAAATAGTTTTACATACTAACCCAACAAATAGCCCTCTTGCTCACTAAATGGCTTGTAAATAGTTTTACATACTAACCCAACAAAAAGTACTTGTAAAACATCATTAAAAAAATAGCCATACTCATGATTGGTATTTTTTCCTTGCCTACAACTGGGGCATTACAAGAGGAGTCCTAGTGTCTAGTCCACTCAAAATTCTGCTCCATTGTATCCTCTTTAGTAGCTACAACTTGATCCTCCTAAGAGAACCAATAAAGAGTATTGGAGAGAATATTCTTTAGTTCTTCGTCCAAATCTTTGTTCCAACTGCAAATGTACAACTTGATCCTCCTAAGAGAAAACCAATAAAGAGTATTGGAAAGAATATTCTTTAGTTCTTCGTCCAAATCTTTGTTCCAACTAAAAATGTAGCACTGTGTCCTACAATTTTTTTAATGTAGATTTCTTCCTCTTAACTTTTCTTTTTTGCATTCTTCCCTTACCTCCAACAAAACCAATTTAATTTTGTGCTTCTCCGTTTGGGCCTTCATAGCTTTTCTTTTGTGCTTCTCTGTTTGGGCCTTCATAGCTGTCAATGGTCTCATGATTACCTTAAGGCCTCTTTCATAATTTAATTCACAATATTTTCCCCACAGCTCCCACCTTCTCATGGCTTATCTTTTCCCCACAACTCCCACATTAATGCATCTATGAGTGCTCATAATGTGCACTAACTATTTGGGTGTCCATGACCCATCACAATGTGCACAACAATTTGGGTGCTTGTGACCCATCTACACTAGAGGATACTTAGAACCACTAAGATCAGAACCTTTGCAATGAAAACCTTGTAGAAGATGAACAAGTGAAGGCAGGGTAGAAAGAGCTACCACAATTAAAACTATACAAAGTGCACTAGATGGCCTACAAAATCCCCATAAAACTCTACTACAACGAGAATTAAAAAAACACCATAAAGGCAACAGCAAAATCCCAACATAGTTTGTATACAAAGTGCACTAGATGGCCTACAAAATCCCCATAAAGCACTACTACAATGAGAATAAAAACACACCATAAAGGCAACAACAAAATCCCGACGTAATTTTGTTGCATTGGGCACCAAGCTGCCTTTCTACCTCCACCCAATTCCATTAACCCACATGATGCTGACTGTCCGATCCATTCATTCCTTATATCGAATTGCCTATGAGATAGGATGTATGGAGCTCAGTTGGGCTTGCAGCCATAAATGATTTCTTGCATGTTAACAAGGATGACACGTGGCTTGTGATTTCAATGTTCCCAATTTGTCTTAATATTATTTTATAGGTTTATGGTGCCTTGTAATAATGTAATTAAATAAAATACAATTTTTATTATTATGGTGCCTTACAATAATGTAATTAAATAAAATTAAATTTGGTCATGAAAAATCGCCTTTATATACAATGCACAGTTTTAAATAAAACATTGACCTGCTTGGTGGAAGGTTCCAATTTGAAATAGCAGAGTTTCTAATTTGAAGAGTATACCATGATTCATTCAAATACATGAAAGGATGAAGTTGCCCGCTAATTTAAACAGGCATCCAATGCAGTAAAGGTAGTGCAGAGGGGAGCATAACAGCTTAAAGATATTCTTATGATCAGCGTTTGAATTGTCAAGAGATGACTTTCAGGCATGTGGATAAAGCATGTACAATGCTAGATAATGCAAGCATTTAGACACAAACATGTTACAAAAAATGAGAACAATAACATGCAACACATTGCGAGCAGAGTTTAACATTTCAAAATGAAAACCAAAATGCTTCTTAAGATATTACTTTAAGAGTCCAAGTACAAATGGAATCCAGAGTTGATGAGAAACTTTTGGTATAGGATAACAAAATCCAATCCATAATATCACAATTCTTTTTGAAATTGTACTCCTACCATTTACAAAAACATCTTGAAATCAGATGTAGTAATTTCAAAATTACCCAGTCAAATAAGTGACATCTTGAAAACAGATGAAGTAATTCGCAAGTGACATGTTGAACTCTTAATGAGTATATTGTTGTATTGTCCTTGAGCCCTGAATTATTCTGGCTTTGAATGTCTCCATTTTGGATATCTAATTAAATTTGAAATGAAGATCTTAAGTTGATTACAAATAAATTTTCTACACAGATCTCATTAACGAGGCATTTTGTTAGGCAAAGGTCCAAACATCATATATTACTAAATAAATAAATAAAATACTACAAATATGTGCATTGGTATATTTCAAGACACTCAAAAATTGCAACACCAACGTGTATAATACTCGGAACACGATTCAGTTAATTAGTGAACAAATACAAATATGTGCATTGGAACAATTCAAGACACTTACCCATGGGGCATATAATAGATGGTGAATGGATGTACTATTAAGGCACTCCTTACGTAAGGTCAAGGTCACGGGTCCGAAACTCCATGGGTATTGGTCTAATTAGGTTAATTAGGTCAATAATACATGAAAGTTCACCAGTAAAGCTAAATAACTACAACATTCAGTTTCTAGCCAACAAGAAAAAAATATAAAATAAACTATTCAATTTTAGCAGACTAAAACACTTAAGGCCTGAAATTATAAGGAAACCTTTAATTTGAACATTGTCATTTGACTGAAATTACAAGCACAGCATAGGTATATCCCAACCTGCAATTTGAACCTTGTCATCGTCATAGCAGTGCAATGGGAGAGGAGTAAGCCTGTGAAATTACAAGTACGGCATAAGGAAATCCAAACCTGCAATTTGAACCTTATCATTGTCATAGCAGCACAATGGGACACGAGCAAGTTTATGCAATTAAAGCCAGCATATATGATTTTGTGTGCATAGCAGCGTATACAGAAAACATTCTAACTATTGCTCAGCAAAACAAGATGACTACTAGCCACAAAAGTAAAATATTCATGGTTTCTAGCTGACATTGGACAATAGGCAATAATGCAAACCGTTGACATATTGTATAAAATCATGTCGAAAGTTATTCATAATTTCCAGCTGACAATGAATGTTGATGGGTAGGAAAATGAATGTTGATAGTTTAAATTCGTGGATTCAAATCGATTGAGTAATTCTTCAGGGTGACGGGCAAACCTTTCACTTACTAGTGAAGGGTTGGATCGGATTTATTTTTCACCCAGAAGCAAACGCTCTGAGGATTATGAAGAGTATCTAGTTCTGGGATTAGTTCTTATCAATTAACATCGGGGGTTTGATGCCCAGGATGAGTTTTCTAACAAGATGTTGGTATGGGTGAAGCTCCCTAGTCTTCCAATGGAGCTATGGATCAACAGATCGCTGAAGGACATTGGTGATATGCTCGAGAAGTTTATCCTAAAAGAGATGTAATGCCCGGTCAGTTGCTAGGATATTGATGAAATAAATATTTGCTTGGGGTTCTATGAGGCAATGCAGATCGTAGTAGGGAGGTCGAAGTGCGTCCAAGTCTTGGACTACCTCAATTTTCCTTACAGATGTGTTCGCTGTCACCTCTATGGTTACACAGTCAAGTAGGGAATTTAGCATTTCCTCTAATCCCTGATTCTCATCATTTTGTCCATCAATCGAAGACGTCCTCGTTCTGCCTAGCATTTTGGACCTTACATCATCTTGTTGAATTTTAGCATTAGCATGAATACTTAAAAAAACTGCAGACTAACTTTAAACAAATGATAAGTGCAATAACATTCATCACATTAGCGCAATGACAAAAGGACAAAAACCCCAAAAAGCATTAGTAGCTCATCTCGTAAATGAGATGACTTAAATTCTTCAAAAAGCTCCTCAAACACTAATCAGGGTTAAACCACAGTTTATAGGAGATCAATAAAAAATTTCACAACAAAATCAAAACAAGGGTTTCAAACCCTAGTAGTCCAGATCTGCCCAGATCTGATCAAGCCTGCCCGAACTGATAAAATCTGCCCGGACTTTGATAGGACCTACCCTAAATTTGAACAGACCTGCCTGGAAATTCTCCTGCCCCTGCCCGGATCTTTTTCTGTCTCTAGCCGTGACTGTTACTCTGCCTCAGATCTGCCTGAGTGACAGCTCTACCTGCCCGAGATTAATTAGGGCAGCCCGAACTTAGGGCCGAGCCCTTTGTTGCTGTTAACAGACCTCGGTCTGCTAGCCGAGGTAGATCTAGGCCTGCCCGAGCCCTTAAGGGCTTAGCTTGGGTGCCTGGAAACCCCTAGCAGGCTACCCAAAGCCCTGCTAGGGTTTCCTGTGGGTGGCCGTGAGCTATAAGGGGCAGCCCAAGCATAGCTAGGGCCTACCCATGAGTCTGTTGAACAGTATGAGCCCTGCCCGAGGGAGATAGAAGACTGTCGTGGAGAAAGGGAGGGTGCCGATAGCACTGTCAGCTTGCTCAAGGTGAAGTTGCAGCTGCCCGTGAATGGTTGAGTGAACTGTGAGGAGAAAGGAAGATAGGGTAAAACCCTAAGTGCTGCAACACTGATCAAAACCCTAGTTTAGGGTTGATAGCAAGATGAATGTGGATGCCCTGGCTAGACTCATCCGTGCTAGGGCATAACCACAAGATAGTTCTCCTTTCTTTGCACCAACAATTCCTTCTTCTGAGAGCAGCTAAAACTGTGTGAGCAAGTGTGTAATAATGAATGGGCTTGATTTTTTATATCCTCGAGTCACCTGTAAGTGGACCAAAATTAGAAAGAACAAAATAATATTATTTTATTCTTTTCTAATTTTCACTTTTACCTTTTTACCTTTCTGTAGTCTAAAAGGTCCTTTATGTATTTTTTGACTTTCACCAAAAGTCCTTATGTAAGTTTGACTTTTCACCTGTGGTCCCTTTTCCTGTGGTCCAAAAGTCCTTATTTTTTACTTTTGCTTTTAGCCTTTTTTCAAGTGCCCCTGTGGTCTTTTAATTCCATTCAAAGTACATCATCATAAACCAAGAGAGTTACTAATGCTTTTGTCTCACACTCTGTGTGACACCAAGATTAGGTACTAGGGTATCTTAACCGAGGGTAGCTAAGCCTTGGAGAAGACCCCAAGCCCATTGATCAAGGGTCAGAGTGTCACACGTGCCTAGACCAAAGTACATCATGTATTTATGTATTTTGACTTTCCAAGGTCCTTTATGTATTTTTTGACTTTCACCAAAAGTCCTTATGTAAGTTTGACTTTTCACCTGTGGTCCCTTTTCCTATGGTTCAAAAGTCCTTAAGTATTTTTTACTTTTGCTTTTAGCCTTTTTTCAAGTGCCCCTGTGGTCTTTTAATTCCATTCAAAGTACATCATCATAAACCAAGAGAGTTACTAATGCTTTTGTCTCACACTCTGTGTGACACCAAGATTAGGTACTAGGGTATCTTAACCGAGGGTAGCTAAGCCTTGGAGAAGACCCCAAGCCCATTGATCAAGGGTCAGAGTGTCACACGTGCCTAGACCAAAGTACATCATGTATTTATGTATTTTGACTTTCCAAGGTCCTTTATGTATTTTTTGACTTTCACCAAAAGTCCTTATGTAAGTTTGACTTTTCACCTGTGGTCCCTTTTCCTATGGTTCAAAAGTCCTTAAGTATTTTTTACTTTTGCTTTTAGCCTTTTTTCAAGTGCCCCTGTGGTCTTTTAATTCCATTCAAAGTACATCATCATAAACCAAGAGAGTTACTAATGCTTTTGTCTCACACTCTGTGTGACACCAAGATTAGGTACTAGGGTATCTTAACCGAGGGTAGCTAAGCCTTGGAGAAGACCCCAAGCCCATTGATCAAGGGTTAGAGTGTCACACGTGCCTAGACCAAGTCTATGGCTTATAGCGCCTTCCTAGTAACAGACCAGGTGCCTCAACCATAGGCTGCATAATTTGACCCTAGGTCAAATACTTGGTATCAGACCAAGTGCCTCCATTCTCCAAGGAAATGGCTACTCAGAACTAAGCTGAGTCTACCAATACTAGACTGGTCCACATCATGGTCCCGGACTAGATGTCTACCATTCAACAGAATGGTCACTCAACTCTGGGTTGAGTCTACCTAGGGCAGAGTTGGGTCCATATCATGGTTAAGGACCAGATATCTACCATTCAACAGAATGGTCACTCAACACTGGGTTGAGTCTACACCGTGGTCACGGACCAGGTGTCTCCGTTCTCCTAAGAGAATGACTCTCGATGTTGCTCAGAAAAATTAACACATCTCAGCTGCAAAAATTGGACACACTAAGGAAGGAAAGCATTCCACCTTGGGGTTAGTGTGATTTGAATTCTCCTTCTCTGTCTTTTGTTGGCTTTGGTGCACTTAGTCAAGGGGAAGAGGCAACGGAGGTTAATAATCTAGCTAAGAACAATAATGATTCATTGTTGGGAGGAAATCTCTCGAAGATAGGGATAGCTACTAGTCTAAGGTCTTTTCCATCCACCATCTTAGTGGTAATCCGACACTCGGACTCAAGGATAGGAAGGAAGCCTTTCCCAAATTCCTTTAGTGAAGCAACCACAACTCGTTTGAGGGGGGGAGGGCTCTACTATTTGAGACCACGGGCTTCTTCTCAGGATAGTAAACCCTCTGGGATCTAGGACTAGATTTCCCTAAGGAGACGGGGGGGGTCAAGGGCAAGGAGAAAGTTGGCTTTAAAATATGCACAACCTCAAGCAATTAAGGGTGTGAAGAAGGTGACAAAAAGGTTGTCGATATAAGTTCTTAGGGCAGAGAAAACCCCCCTTGGGGTTCCCTTATGAAACTCATGGTCCCTTAATATTCGTGGCTTGGGGTGTCAAGCCAAAAAGATGGCCCTCAAAAGACTCATTGGCAAAAACAAGTCTCGTGTACTCATTCTAGAGACTATGGGAGATAGAGATTCTTTGGTTATAGAGATTCTTTGGTTCGGGAACTGAGAAATTTATGTGCCACTTGGGATTTTGTTAGTTAGATGTATAGGGTTTCTCGAGGGGCCTTGTTTCAAGTTGAAATAACACTCTTTCTCTAATTAATTCTTATGTTGTTTTCTCAGGTTTATGTACTAAACTATACAATCATAACCTCATAACCTCAGGATGCCTTGTCCATTGTCAATATACATGGTCCATACGAAGCACATGAAGAGTTTTGGTTATCTCTGCTTGACAAACAGTGGATAAGAAGGGATAATTTTGTTGTGGGTTGTGTTGAGATTTAGGACTTGTCAGCACGAAGTTACAGTCTTGTGGGTTTATTTTTGGATAAGATCGAGCCTCTTGGATGGGTGGATGTAGAGCCAATCAAGCTTACTCCAACCTTATCTAATAATCAAGCAGGGATATCTAGTATAGCCAAGAGGTTAGATATAATTCTGGTCCATCACACTCTTTTGGAAAAGTTGAGTAGTTACTGGTCTTGGGTAGAAAAGATTAGATGTTCTAACCACTTTCCCATAAATCTGGAACTAAGTTTTGGAGAGGAGAAACCTAAAGCGCCTTTCAAATACAACCCTTGCTGTGTTGAAGTGGAGGACTTCCAAAAATTAGTTAAAGGGTTTTGGAATAAGGTTCGATGTGCAGCTTAGGAATCTTGTTTGTGCTCAATTTGTTAACTCTCTTCACGTCACTGTGACCCCATGGGCAAGTGAAAGACTAAAGGCTGGGGATAAAATAATTACAGAAGTGTAATGGAATTTTGAGCAATAATATCAAGCCTACCCTGATGATCTATACAATGAAGAGGTCTCAAAGGAAATTAAAGAAATGGAATCCAAGAATAATGTATTGCTCTTGGATAGGGAAAAGGACTAGAGACTAAAAAGCGAGGCAATTTGGTTGCATCAAGGAGATCAAAACACAAAACGAATTCACAAGTTTGCAAATTTCAGGAAAAGTCAAAACTCAATATGGGAACTGATGCATAATGAAGGTAAGAGGGTTTGAGGGTTTAAGGAATTGGCAGATCTAGGTGTGAGGCATTTCTCTGCTATTTTTAAGGAGCCTAACAAAGCTAATATAGGAAATTTTTTAAAAACCCTCTTATTTTCCTAGAATGATAGAAAATGGTAATGAAGCAATATTTAAGGTTGTTACTATGAGGAAATATTTGGTGCTCTTAGCACTTTTCAGAAGGACAAGAGTCAAAGGTCAAATGGATGGCTGATGGAATTCTTCATAGACTTTTTTGATGTGGTTAAAGAATATCTTTTGCAAATGGTGGAGGAGGTCATGTTATTTGGAAAAGTGCCTAGGAACCTAAACTCTACTTTCATTGCTTTAATTTTGAAATAAGATTACTCCAAAGACTGTCGATGGTTTTAGGCCAATATCCCTTTGTAATTGTGTTTACAAAATCATTTCAAATATTATTGCCCTTATAATAACACCACTATTGTCAAGATATATTTCATGAGAGTAATTTGGGTTTCTTAAGGGGAGATATATACATGAGGCTAATGGGTTTGCACAAGAAGACCTACATTCCATTAAACAACAAAAGCTCACTACTACAATCACGAAGTTAGATTTGTCAAAAGCATATGATCAAGTCTCCAAGCTCTTCCCTAGGATACTATTGATTCATTTGGGCTTCTCCCCGCCAGTGGTTACATGGATTATGAGATGTGTGTCCTCGACAACTTTGTATGTCCTTATAAATGGTTCAACCTCTCCTTTCTTTCATCTGTTGAGAGGGCTTCGTTAGGGTTGTCCTTTGTCCCCTTACTTATTTCTTTCAGTGGTTGAGGGACTTAGTAGGGCTATACATGAGGCTAGATCCCTAAAATAACTTGAAGGAGTTGCGGTGGGCAAAGGGATCTCTTTAACTGATCTGCTCTTTGTTGATGACATACTTCCTTCTGGACATGGCTCTGTTAGATAAAATCAAATTCTAAGGATATATTGGATCTTTATACTACTACTACAAGCATGGAAATAATTTGCGGAAGTCGGCTCTACATACATTTGGTTTGGAAGCTCCTCAGGTCGACAATATTGCAAGTATTTACTCCTTTCAACTACTAGAATTTGAATTAGGTCTCAAATATCTCTGCTTCACTATAAAACCAAATTAGTATATGAAGGAAGATTGGAATTGGTTGGTCGCGCGAGTAACGTTTGGTGTAATAGTGGATATTGAGAGGTTAAAGATCAGTTTTAATTAAATCTATAATTGATGCCATTCCTATCTTCTTGCTCACTCTAGCATACATTCCCAAAGGTATTTTGGAACACAATAAGAAATGTTTGTGCAAATTATTTGTGGAAGGGGTATTGTGAATACAAAGGGTTACATCTTGCTTAATGGAAGCCGATAGCCACCCCAAAGGTGTTTGGAGGTTGTGGGTTGAAAGGACTTACCCTTATTTGGTTGCTCTCTAGTAGCCAAGTATCTTTGGTTTCTAATTACAAAGGATAGCCTGTGGGGCTGAATTATGCAACAAAGATACTTGGAGCCAAACACAATCATCGACTAGATTAGATCCAAAAAGAAGATTGTATAGAAAATTTCTCTTCATTGGAAAGCTCTCTCTAAGTTTTTGCCAACCCTTGGACAGTATTTAGCCTAGAGAGTCGAGGACGGATCACAAGTAAGGATAGGGTCTGATGCTATTTTAGGATGTAACCAGAATATTTTATTCCAACTAAGATTGTTAACCTACTACAAGAAAGAGGTTTATGTACCTTGAACAAGATAATTAAGCTTAAGGAAACAAACATTTGGTCAAAGAGATGGCAATTAGCTCGAGATTTAGAATTGGAAGATAATATGGCTTTTCATTGGGAGCAATCCTTGGTTAAATTGAGACAGGCCCATGTTAGACTCCAAGAATCTTCATATGAATTGGCTTGGGCCTAGAATAGAGAAGGTGGAGTATACACAGTACATCTGAGTTATATGGCACACCACTCCCCTAAAGATGATAAGGAAGCCTGATGGTGGTCAAAGCTATGGAAGGTGAGGGCCTCCTCTAAATTTGTTCTCTTTATGTCACTAGTGTTGAAGAACTGTGTTCTGACATGGGATCATCTCCAAAGAAGAAAAAATGTTGAACCTTCTTGGTGTTATTTATGTAAATCCCAAGAAGAAACTAATGAACATCTATTTTTGCATTGTCCCTTTTCAATGAAGGTGTGGAAGGAAGTGGTAGCTGCAGTGGATGTTCAAAATTGGTGGAGACATTCATGACAATTTAAAAGCATGGTTTGATAGGAGGGAATTAAAAAATTTAAAGGCGATCCCATATCTGGTTATGTGGCAAATTTGGGTGGCGAGGAATGAATGCATTTTTGAAGAAATACAGACTCCATCGTTTCAGGATTCCACACAAGCTTTGTTTATTTTGCCCCATTTTCAGATATCAGTCATTCCAAGAAAACATAGAAATTTTGTGGATGCAGTAATTGTTAAGTCAACCCCTTGGGGTTTTTTTGTTGGAAATTGTGAAACTTCAGAAGTTAATCTCATTGTACTTGTATTGTATTTCCTTGTACCTCCAACGGGAGTTCATATTGATGTAACTACTCATGTAAACCCTAGAGAAAATTACTGTAAACCTTGGGGAAATAATAAACAAGAAAATAATATAAATAAAATTATTTTATTTTCCCTAAGGTAGGACGGCCCCTGTATTTTTCCACTTGGAAAATCAATATAAATAGGAGGCACCCTCCTCATTATTACACACATTCACAGCAAGTCACTCAGACAAAAAAGGTGCGCTACTACAGTCTAGGAGAGTATTTTTCTGGGGTTATATCTTAGGGAGGCATTTTCTCTCTCTTTCTTCTTCTCTCCGTTCTCAGGAGTTATCATCTCTATCTGAAGGTTTGTTGGGTTTTTTCGATTGGGTTTCCTAGGATAAATTCTTGTGTTTCTTGTAATTGTGCTTTGTCTTTCTTCTAGAGATCCTATTGTTTATTTGCAAATAAGATATACTACTATAATCTTGTAAAACTAACATGGTATCATAGTAGTTCTAGAAGAGGTCAATGCCAAAAACTAGGGTTTGACCTTCCAAGGCCTTCCCTCGTCTCTTCAGCAAAAAAAGGTTGTGGAAACTTCATTCTAGCAGAGGCGCGTCTTTTGGTGAAAGAAAAAACAAATTCTGAGAAGTTTCAATTTTTTGATTGCGGGACACTACAAGATACCAAGAAACTAGGGCATCAAGTTTCGGAGGTTTCCCACCACTGTTTTGGCTCGACCTCGCCTTCCCTCAACTCACCTTGATGGAGCGCATCTATTTGTAAGGTCAATTTCACTAAATTCCAAAATTTATTTTTGACCTAACTCTTGCTAGGGTTTCTGTTTTAGACCTCTAGATAAGATGATTAGAATGAAGGTTGAAGATTCTTTTGATGGGGTTACAAACTTCATGTCTTGGAAGCATAGGGTTCTCATCCTAGAAGAAAATGATCTCTTGAAGTTTGTCAATGAAAAAGTTCCAGAACCAGAAGCAGAAGGAGACAAGTCCCAGTGGAAGAAGTGTGATGCGAAAGCAAGAAGGATTCTGGTGGACTCAATCAACGATCACTTGGTTCCGCAAATCTCAGAAAAGAAGACAACTAGGAAGATGTTCAAGACCTTGAAGAAGTTATTTGAACACAATACCAAAAAATTAACTCTCACATTAAGGAACAAACTGTCAAATATGAAGATGATTAAGTCAAAATCTATTGCCTCATATTTCATGAGGATCATTGAACTTCGAGACAAGCTAAGGTCTAGTGGAGACAACATTGAAGAAAATGAGCTCATCATAACCACTCTAAATGGTCTTCCACCATCTTGGGAGTCTTTCATCCAAACCATAAGTGGTTGAACCAAGTTGCCCCAATTTGACAAGTTATGGACAGACTGCACTTAGGAAGAAACCAGGATTGCAGCAAGGCAAAGACTCCATGGTCCTCAAGTTGAGGAGAATCAAGCTTTCATCACTCATGCCAAGAAAGGCAAGGGAAAAGGAAGGAAGTTACACAAACATAAGCATCAAGCTAAGAGACCAAGCTCTTCTTCAGATCGTAGGGAAAAGAAGAAGGATCTATCACGCATACAATGCTATAAGTGTAAGAAATATGGTCACTATGCAAGCCAGTGTTTTAGTTCAAACAAGAGAAAGCATGAATCTTCAATTGTCGATGTGGAAGATGGTCATCATCACAAGAAACAAAGAAATGAAGATCATACAGAATTTCTTCTTCATATCAGCTTTAGCAGGTACAGTTCCCACCACTAGCGATACATGGCTCATAGAAAGTGGTGCTTCCAAGCATATGACTGGTTATAAAGAAAACCTTTCAGAAGTTGTTGAGAAAGAATCCCATCTTTGTGCTGTACTTGGAGATGATGCCAACTACATATGAAAGGATTTGGATCTACCTCTCTTCAGTTAGAATCCAATAACTTACTACATCTGAATGATGTGCTATATATACCTGGTATGAAAAGAAACCTTGTCTCCATCTCCGCTCCGCCTTACAGGACAAGGGATATAGCGTGACATTTGCAGATGGAAAGGTGCTCACATGGCACAAGGATTCTAGCATGAACACAACAAAAGTAATTGGTGTGAGGGAGGAAAGCTTGTATCGTCTAAGCTCTTTACCAGCTCAAGTCTCAGTCCATGATTCCACTAACATCAATGAGCTATGGCATAGAAGACTAGCTCATCTAAACTATCAAGCTCACCCAGCATTAAGGAACATGGTGATAGGTCTACCAATGCTTCATGTAGACCATGATGATGTATGTAAAGGATGTGCACTTGGTAAGAATACCAAAGGTTCTTTTCCAAAAAGTGAAAATAGATCCAAGGGAAAATTGGATCTAATCCACTCTGACTTGTGCGAACCCATGACAGTAACTTCACTGGGTGGTTACAACTACTATGTAACATTTATTGATGGCCACTCACAAAAGACGTGGATATACTTTCTCAATACCAAGGAATCTAAAGAAGTACTCAACAAATTCAAGGAATTCAAAGCACAAGTCGAGAATCTGTCAGGAAGAAGGATTAAGATCTTGAGATCAGACAATGGTAGAGAATATACCTCTACAAAGTTTAATGATTTCTAGAAGGAAGCGGGAATTACGAGGGAGTTCACAGTTCCGTACAACCCTCAACAAAATGGAGTTGCAGAAAGGAAGAACCGAACAGTTGTGGAGGCATCCAAAACCATGATACATGACTAGAGTCTACCAATGTTCTTATGGGCAGAAGCATCCAAGCCAGTTGTTTATGTATAAAACAAATGCCCTCATAAAATCTTGGAAAGCATGACTCTGAAAGAAGTCTTCATAGGAGTGAAGCTAAAAGTGGGCCAACTTCGTATCTTTGGCTTGCCAATATACATTCATGTGCCCAAGGATAAAAGGACAAAACTAGAACATTCAAGTAACAAGGGAACATTCATGGGATACAATGAATCTTCAAAGGCTTACATAATATACATCCTAAGATTGACGCAGATTAAAGTCAATAGGGATGTGACCTTTGAAGAAGAGATGGCTATCCATAAGGGAAGAGGATTTGATATGGAGATCGATGATGAAGAAGAGATGAGATCATCTCTCCCTCCAAGAGTTAAGAGCAAGTCTGAAAAAAGAATAAATCGATTGATCCCAATGATCTAGTCGAGCAGATTGATGCTCCCACAGATATGGCAGTAAGCTGAAAAAGGCCTAGATGGCCACAACAGACATTGCAAGATGCAGAAGGGCACAAAGCCCCACACGAAAACCATCGAGAAAGCAAAAGACCTCTGAGGTTCTTGAGTTATGTAGCACTAATGAGTCACATCATTGACTCAAAACCTACCACATAAGAAGAAGCTTCTAGACACCAAGTTTGGAAGGATGCCATGACAGAGGAGTTCCAATCCATCATGAAGAATGATGTATGGGAGGTTGTACCGAGACCTGAGGGGAAGTCAATAGTGACCTCCAAATGGCTTTTCAAGATTAAACACGAAGCAGGCAATAGTGTGGAAAAACATAAGGCCAAATTTGTTGCCAGAGGATTCTCTCAAAAAGAGGGAATTGACTATGATGAAACATTTGCTCTTGTGGCTAGATATACTTCCATTAGAACCATCATAGCTATTTCTTAAGCTATGGGATGGAAGTTGCATCAGATGTATGTAAAGACTGCCTTCCTCAATTGTATTATCAAGGAAGAAGTTTGCATAGAACAACCAGGAGGGTTTATTGTTCATAAGAAAGATTCTCACGTATGTAAACTAACAAAGGCATTATATGGGATCAAGCAACCACCTCGTGCTTGGTATGGACGAATAGATGGATACCTGGTAAACTTGGGATTCACCAAGAGTGATGCAGATCCCAATCTTTACTACAAGATTGATTTTGGTCTTATATGTGGACGACTTGTTTCTCACAGGAAATGAAAAACTAATTGGATGATGAAAGAAGAAGCTTGCCTTTGAGTTTGAAATGAAGGACCTCGGATTGATGCATTACTTCTTGGGATTAGAAGTATGGCAGAGGCAGGAGGAAATTTCCTAAGTCAAGGAAAATACACCATTAATATTTTGAAGAGATTCGGGATGTTGGACTGCAAGTCCATGGCTACCCCGATGGATGCAAATTTTAAGAAGCTGAAAGAGTCTACTTCAAATTCTGATATGATTGTCAGTTGATTGGCTCGTCAGTTGATTGGCTCTCCAATGCATCTGACAAACACCAAACCAGATATATGTTTTGTTGTGAATACTCTTAGTCAGTTTATGAGTGATCTGAGGCAGATTCACTGGGTTTCTGCAAAACATGTTCTCAGATACTTACATGGCGTTGTGGGATATGGTCTAAGATATGCTTTAGGATGTGATATGATATTGCAAGGATTTTCTGACTCAAATTGGGCCAGGTGTGTTGTAGATAGGAAGAGTACTTCCGGATGTTGCTTCAATTTGGGCTCTGCAGTGATTTCCTGGTGTAGTAGAAAGCGGACCTCAATAGCACTTAGCACCGCAGAGGTCGAATATATGACTACTAGTGCAGCAACTCGAGAAGCAGTATGGCTTCCAGGATTGTTTGGTCAAAATCGAGGACCAGCTGTGATTCACTGTGATAATCAAAGTTGTATACAGATGTCCATGAATCCTGTATTTAATGATAAGACGAAGCATATAGAGATTCGATATCACTACATTCGTGATATGGTGCAGAAAGATGCGGTTGAGTTGTGGGATATGGTCTAAAATATGCTTCAGGATGTGATATGATATTGCAAGGATTTTCTGACTCAAATTGGGCCAGGTGTGTTGCAGATAGGAAGAGTACTTCCGGATGTTGCTTCAGTTTGGGCTCTGCAGTGATTTCCTAGTGTAGCAGAAAGCGGACCTCAATAGCGCTTAGCACCGCAGAGGTCGAATATATGACTACCAGTGCAGCAGCTCGAGAAGCAGTATGGCTTTGAAAAGTCCTTACAGGATTGTTTGGTCAAAATCGAGGACCAGCTGTGATTCACTGTGATAATCAAAGTTGTATACAGATGTCCATGAATCCTGTATTTAATGATAAGACGAAGCATATAGAGATTTGATATCACTACATTCGTGATATGGTGCAGAAAGATGCGGTTGAGTTATAATATGTTCTGACAGATGACCAAACCACAAATATTCTTACCAAGCCTCTTCTCAGGGCAAAGTTTGAATACTTTGGCAAAAAACTTGGAGTAGAAGAAAATGCATCCCTTGTGGAGAGGGAAAGTTGAGACTGATATCTATGATGCTTTCACACTGGTGCCTCTACTTGTTCTGAATCTCAGCCAGGTATGGGAGAAATCCCATCCATACTATGAGACGGGCAGGTAGCAGATGGTTGTGTACATTGATGACCACTATACGTTCAGATTCTCAATCTAGTGTTCTTTGGAGTATTCCCACCAACTCTTGAGATGAATAGGTAGTAGATGGTCGTGTACATAGGTGGCCTCTGCTCGCTCTGGTTCTCAGCCAGGTATGGGAGAAATCCCATCGACATCTTGAGACAAGCAGGACATAGATGATCGTGTGCACTGATGACCACCATACGTTCAAATTCTCAATCTGGTGTTCTTTGGAGTAATCCCACCAGCTCTTGAGATGAACAGGTAGTAGATGGTTGTGTACACTGGTGACTTCTATTGGCCTTGATTCTCAACTTGGTGTAGGAGTATTCCCACCATCACTTGAGATGAATCGATAGTAAATGGTTGTGTGAAGCATGTCCAGGTTCTCAAGTAGAGATGGACTTATAGCAGAGTTGATAGATCTACCAACAGACTAAGTGGATCAGATTTTGATGACACCTCTCGATGGACAAAGACAATGTTGATAACCTTCAATATGTATAGAGATGATCGAGACAAATGAGATGTATAGAATAGACCCAGAGATGTTCGTGATGTTGATGATGACCATATATGAAGAATACCTTCCTTGTTCAGAGGGAGTGTTGAAAATTGTGCAGCGTCAGAAGTTATTCTTATTGTACTTGTATTGTATTTCCTTGTACTTCCTATGGAAGTTCATATTGATGTAACTACTCATGTAAACCCTAGAAAGAATCAATGTATAAACAAGAAAAGCATTAAAATAAAATTATTGTATTTTCCCCAAGGTAGGTTGGCCCCAGTGTTTTTCCACTTGGAAAATCAGTATAAATAGGAGACGCCCCTCCTCATTATTACACACATCCACAGCAAGTTACTCAAACAGAAAAGGTGCGCTACTGCAGACTAGGAGAGTATTTTTCTGGGGTTATATTTTAGAGAGGCATTTTCTCTCTCTCTTCTTCTCTCCGTTTTGAGGAGTTATCATCTCTATACGAAGGTTTGCTGGGTTTTTCTCGATTGGGTTTCCCAGGATAAATTCTTGTGTTTGTTGTTTCTGTGCTATTCTTGTGTTTGTTGTTTCTGTGCTGTCTTTCTTCTAGAGATCCTATTGTTTATTTGCAAATAAGATATACTGCTGTAATCTTGTAAAAGCTAACAATTTTGATGGTGCAAGTCAAAGAGACAGTTCAGTTTGTGGGGCTGGGTACCTTCTTTATCTTTATGAAGATCATTTCTTCACAAGCAAGATAAATCTGGGTCAGAGTACAAATAACGAAGGTGAAATCAGGCTTTGCTTTACCTGATGAAGTCTGCTATCAACAAAAGTTTGTCTAAGCTTCAAGTGTTCAGAGATTCTGCATTATCCATAAACTGGATTAGGAGTGTCCTTGGGGTTGAAAATCCAGGTATATACTATCTGGTTATTCATTTGAAGGACATAGCAAAGCAATTTCAGATGATCTCATTTTCTCATGCCTTCCAAGAACTAAATGGGAAAGCAGATGATCTCTCCAAGGAAAGGTTAAATGGAGTTAGGGGTCTCATAGTAGAATCTGAATTCAGGGAGGGATCTCGGGTTACTACAATTACAAGTCCAATTCTTGGAATCTAAAATTGAGTCTGTGGGTTGGGTTTGATTGTAATTTATGTCAGTTTTAAAAAAAGACTTTGCTTTTCTGGTGATGGTGTAGAAACTCATTCTCTACTAATGACTATTACAGTTATGGTATTTGAATGAAGGGATACTATCTGACAGTGATATTTTTGCTGTAGCTAATAGCTATTAGAGATGAAAACTGTCTGATCACAGGTATCAAGACAGTCCTTTTTGAGGACTTTCTGTAACAGAATTTTGAGAAATGTATCTTGGTTTCTCGCTAGAAATAAAAATACAGTTTTCCCAAGGAAAAAAAATCGTATTGTTTGCAAAGTAGCATATACATAAAACATTATGATTATTGGTGAGCAAAACAAGATGGCTACTAGCCCCAACAAAGGTAAGTTGTTCATGGTTTCTAGCTGAGATTAAACAATAAAGCAAATTGTCACCATATTACACAAAATAACCATGTTATATTCGTTTTATACAATTGCTCTCTCAGTATGTGTAAAAAGCTACAAAATGTGAAACAAAAGAAGAGGAGCATGGAGGATTATCTATAAGAGGGTTATCCGTTGTCTATTAGATCTAGACAAAGTGATGAGGATGATAAGGTTGTTGCTAAATATAGCAATGGCCTTAGATATGCCAGGATAAAGTTAGCATGGTGAGAATTCAGTATTCCATAGGCATGCCATCCTACCTTGAAGACCAAAGAGAATTTGAAAAAACAGGGGAACAAATGCAGAAGCATAAACATGTTTGGATGAGCATAGACCAATGGAAGTAGAGGAGAAGAGGTCAATACAACCACGCTAGCCCACAATTCAAGGAAAATTATGAATATTAGATCTAGACAAAGTGATGAGGATGATAAGGTTGTTGCTAAATATAGCAATGGCCTTAGATATGCCAGGATAAAGTTAGCGTGGTGAGAATTCAGTGTGTTCCATAGGCATGCCATCCTACCTTGAAGGCCAAAGAGAATTTGAAAAAACAGGGGAACAAATGTAGAAGCATAAACATGTTTGGAGGAGCATAGACCAATGGAAGTAGAGGAGAAGAGGCCAATACAAGCACGCTAGCCCACAATTCAAGGAAAATTATGAATCAACTAGAGACCAAGGAACTACTAGAGGAAGACACGAAAAATTCAGTAGTATGGTTCAAGTTGAAGTGCAATGGCACTTGGCTTATGAATGTCCAAAGTATTGAATACCAACACAAGATACAGAAGGAAAAACTCAAATGGCTCAAGGAGCTAAGAGTCAACACAAGATCTATTGTTGAAAACAAAATTGATAAGGTTCAACTAGAGCGCAAAGAAAACCTAATGTTCTAGAGTGTTGTTGGTTCCAAAGAGACAACTTGAAGACACATAGCCAAAGTAATGAGAGGCAATCTTCAACCAAATACAAAATTGAAGGTAAGTGTCATTCACCCATTATTGATGGACGTAGCACAAATAATTGTGTCTTCATAGGTGATTCAAAAGCTAAATTTAAAATGCGTCCCAAACCTGAATGCATATAGGGGTTTCTCTTGTTTGCAAAATGAACATCATGTCATTGTTTTGAAATTAGGGCTTAATAAATTTTCAACTGAGGAATTACAATGCACAAGTTCTATGTGATGTGCAAATGTATGCATGTCGCCTTTTGTTGGGAAGGCCTTGGCAGTGTGACAATAAGTTGTTCACGATGATGTAAAGAATACCATCTTGTTGAAGAAGGGTAGAATGGAAGTTAGGTTACTTACCATGAACAAAGATAAAATGCCAACAACAATAGCTAGAACAATGGTAGCAACATAATGTCATGTACAACAAAAGAGTTTTGAAAGAAAGAAACTAATAGGGTAAAACGTTGCTTTGAAATTTTGTCAAAGAATGTTAATCTGAGTTAAGGAATGATGCCAACCAGCAGAGATCGCAGAGTGGTTAACAAAGTTTAAGTCAAACCAACTGAGCTTTCAACGAGATTACAACTTGTAAGCAGCTTTTCCCATTCCCAGATTGAGTTTGTCAAACAAGGCACCCCAAAGATTGACTGCAGCTAAAAGTGAAGAGATAAACAAGAAAGTCCAAGAACTATTGGTCCAAGCATTGAGATGAGAATGTGCATTGATTCAAGGGCTATCAAGAAAATCATCATCAAGCATCTATTTCCATTGCCAAGGATGGATTGCTAGAGTAAAGTGAAGTACTTCACTAAGATTGACTTGAAATATAGATATATCACCAGTTCCAAATTGATGAAAAAGATGAGTGGAAAACAACCATCAAGACAAATGGAAGATTGTATGAATGGTTAGGCATGCAATTTGTGTTGACCAATTTGCTCAATAAGTATCATGAGGCTAATGAACAAAATACTAAAACCTTGCTTGGGTAAGTTTGCTATTGTGTATCTCAATCATACGTTAATTTTCAACTAGATAACATAAGATCATTTCATTAATGTCCAATGAATGACAAGTAGATCAAAGGGACTGTTAGGTACAAACTGATGTCATTACGAAGTCAAAGCACTACAACAACTTCTATGAAAAGCAAGAGGCAAAAAATAGGGTACGAATCGAATCTAAATCTCAGAAAACCAACTCTAAAGATGGAAAGTCAATCCAAGAGAGATGTACAAAGAGAATGGATCTAGAATCTATGAGACAAATGGTATAAACCTATCATGGTTTGTTGGTACCGTCTCTCCTAAAATCCGAAGCTGAATGGAGGAATCTCAACATAGAAGTATCTCTGGAAAAAGATCTGAAAGAGAAATTGGACCATCTAATGTCCTCCTACCTGATGGAGGAGGCCCGTCCCTTTGATCTAGATGATATAGATTGATTGTTGGTATGGGGCCAAGTTGGCAATGTTGTTGAGCTCTCATGAAAGTGGAGGTTGTCCTCCAAGTCCACACAAATCTAGGGTCGGAAATAGGATAACTATTTGTCTAACTCTTGGTGCCCATAGTAGATGGAAGCACTGTGAAAAAGGAAGCAATTCATTGGGTGGAAGATAGTCCAATATGTGGATGTGGCTAGAGGATGAGGGAGTAGAGCCGAAGGAACTCATCCACGTATGTGGGCAAACATCTCTAGTCAAGGTACCTATAGAAAGTTGCCAGAGTCTGAAGCTCCCTAAAAAGAAAATGGAACCACCCTTAAATTTTGTAGTAAACAAGACAACAAAAAAATGAACTTCTCCTTGATCTCAGCGCCCTAAAGATGGCACACCTAACAAATCCCATCAAATCAATCAGTCTAATGACCTGCCTCCACCTTAAGTAAATGAGAGCTTACCCTAAATTGGCCGAAGGAAATACAAAGGGCATGCCCAAAGGGAGAATGAATAATGGAGTCGAACAATGATTTCGTCCCTTAAATCCATGAAGTGCTCAACATAGAAGCTCGTCTTTGGACATAATTCGCCCAAAGAGTTGATCCAAGTTGACCTACATAAACTTCCTATATATATATATATATATTCTTAAATGATCTTGTTCATCGCCTACCTAGTAGGTAAGAGCTGGCCAAGTGCGTCTAGGAGTATTTAAACAAGGGAAATCGATCCATTGCATTACCAACAAACTCCAGTGATCCAAGACCCCACATACAGGCAATGAGTGTGGCATGAAGGGTTGGTTGAGGCAATAAACTCCAATGAACAGTAGGCCAAGTACGGGTATTGATCACATCCTTTTGTCGAGTCAACAAAGCTCTAAATGAGGTGTAGGAGTGAGACCACGCTAAATAGAATCACAAGACAAAAGGATTGAGCACCAAACTCTGCAAGTATAATAGGCCAAGGGACTATTTGCTTACATCTGATGATACAGCAGAGTAGAAGTCTCACTCTTGAGGCCAAATCAGACTCTAGCAAACAGGGCCATTGAACCTCTAAAGCATAAAGAGTTGTGTGTAGGACAAAGGTGTCCATGAGAGACATCTTGGACAATGTCCTAGAAATGGTTTCAAAAACATAATCTGTCGAGAAGGCTAAGGATCTGTAGCCCTTGTTGATTTGAGGTTGAAGAGCATGTAACAAGCTAAAATAAGGTCCCATGAACTATATCCAAAGATAAGTATAGGAGTTAGTGATCTTAGAGGGTCTTCTCCCCTCCTAAAAAATAAATGGTATCTTAGAGGGTCTTCTTCAACCCGTTGAAGATCATGATCCAAGATGGTCTTCTTGGTTTTACCAAAGTTAACCATTAACTGACAAAAATCACAAAATTGTGCTAAGGCATCCAAATGTCTCTGCAACTCTCAAGATAAGGTCAAGAGAACCACATCGTAAACGAAAACCAGGATAGAAATCAAAACTTGGTTGAGAAGGCACCCATCATCGTCTAAAATGTGCTCATGCAAGAAGGACTCTAGTTCATCAATGTATATCCCAAAGGAAGTGGGGGATGGTACTCTAGATAAAGTCTAATGCCACGTGGGTTGTGTAGAGATGACCAAGGACCGTCTTATACAATAACATGATGGCAGTCAATAGGGTCTTGGAAACGCCAATATCTTTTGTGTTGATTTTTAAGCAGCAACGAAAGCCATTCTCTGGGAGAATGGAAGCACCTAGTCAGTTACCAGGAATTTGATTCCAATATGCGACTAAAGCTCGGCATGGGGCTAAAAGCCATTCTCTGGGAGAATGGAGGCACTTGAACAGTTACCAAGAATTTGATTTTGATCTAGGACTGAAGCTAATCCTAGGGCTAAAAGCCATTCTCTGGGAGAATGGAGGCACCTAGTCAGTTACCAGGAATTTGATTCCAGGCTGGGACTGAAGCTCAACCTAGTGCTGAGAGCCATTCTTTGGCAGAATGGAGGCCCCTGATCAGTTACCAAGAATTTGATTCCATATTAGGACTGACGCTCAACCTGGGGCTAAGAGCCATTCTTTGAGAGAATGGAGGCACCTAGTCAGTTACCAGGTCATCACTATAAACCCTAGACTAGGTCTAGGCAAGTGATGTGTGGTGTACTTCTCTCTTTGATCAATGGGGCTATGGGACTTTCTCAAGGGACTGGCCACCCCTTGTTGAAGTACCTAACACATGATCTTGGTGTCGACAAGGAGAACAAGAATAATCTTCCTTATTTATGGTGATGCACTTTGAGTTGGCACATGTGAACCATAGAGACCAAGAGAAGGGTCCAAGGTCACTTGTTTAAGGAGCTATGGTTATGGAACCCCAATGAAGGACCAAGAGCCCACCAAGGAAAGGCTTCAAAATATTAAAAGATCAAAAGATTAAAAGACCACAAAAGGTCAAAAGATCAAAAAGATTAAAAGACCACAAAAGATCAAAAGATCAAAAAGATTAAAGGACCAAAAGGTCAAAAGACCAAAAGATTGAAAAGAGTAATAAAGAATTAAATGTAAAAAATAAAAAGTGGAATCCCCAACAATGGATTAATTTATTATTTTGACTCCTTGACTTATGGATTGAACCCTCAATGGCAACTCATAAATAGAGGGCACTCTCATTTGAACACGCTTCATATGATCTTCATCTCTGCTCCATCAAGAAGAATTTGTGGGGTTATGTGCTAGTATCTTCTCTCTCTTTTCAGCAACGAAGGTCTTAAACATTTTTGGAAGCAGCAACAACCATTGAAGGGCCCCGTATGAGCATAAGAGGGCTGTCCAGAGGCTTTATAGCATAGTGAACAGGCCCTAAGGGACTGAGTAAGGCTGTGACCAACCTAGAGAAGCCCTAAAGGGCTGAGTTAGAGCTGCGGCCACGGTTTAATCAGTCAACAGCAGCCTCTGAAAAGTCAGACGGTCAGCAGCAGCAATTAACAGTGAAGGGCAGCCTTAGAGTTATCTCCTTTTGGTCAACAGCATTTGATGGCAAACAGTTAGGGTCTGATCAGTCATTGCCACGCTGATTACAGTCATCCTGTTAAAGGGTTCCTTCAACAGAAAGGGTTCCTTCAACAGACTTCTCTTGGTATGTGTGCCCTAGAGGCAATTTGATTTTGATGTAAAAGTCTGCTCTATATTCGCTCATGTAAAAACTCAGTCATCTCATATTAAGGAAGATTATTCTTGCTGGGGTATTTATTCCTTGAAAAGGTTTTCTCCAGGGTAAAATTGTGTGTCTCTGTGGATGCATGTTTCTTCTTTACTGTTACTCTGGTACATTATTTTTCTACTGCTACAGCTGGTATATTTACATATCTACTGCTGATATATCATGATAAAAGTCTGCTAGAATTTTAAAAGTGACTGTTACTACTAACAAATCAGATCTATGTTAAAAATTTAACATTTTGAGCCTCTAGAACAAACAATGCCTCTATGGGAATGGGGTCGAACGCTTTCTAAAAGTCTACAAAACAACGAAAACTTTTGAACAACAAAGAGTCATCATGCCTCCTTGATGATGGCCCGAAGTGTAAGAATGTGATCAAGTGTGCTAGTTAGAATCTCGCCTGTCCTCTAGCTCTAAGCTAACTCTAGTCAACCTCCCCAGAAAGCTTCATATGGAGGACCATAAGAGAGAGTTTCAAGAAAATGTGGCCAATCATGATTATCCTGTAATAATTGGGATTTACACTAGAACCCAATTTATGGATCAAGTGAATAATATAGTGTGGTGTGACAAAAGAAGAGCACATGATGCATCTGAAGCAAGTACTGGAGCATTTGAAGGCAGAGAGGTTGCCAATAAACATGCCGAAGTGTTTTGTTTATGAAAGAATAACTTGTGAACTTGATATTCATGATCTCTAAAAACATATTGAAGATAGATTTGGAGAAGGTGAGAACCACTGTGGTAAAAAGAGCACATTTGAGGTAAAAATGTTTCATGGTTTGCCAGGCTTCTACCAAAAGTTTTAACTTTTTTCAGAATCAAGCATGAAGATGGAGTTCCAATGGAACACAACAACCCAAAGAGGTTTTAAGATGTTAATAAAGAAAAATAGAGAAGCCAATGATGGCCTTGCTAGACTTTGGAAAAGTGTTCCAAGTAGAATGTGATGCTAGCAAAACAACAATTGGAAGAGTGTTCCAAGTGGAATGTGATGCTAGCAAAACAACAATTGGAGCAGTGCTTAGCAAAGAATGTAAGCCAATTGCATGCTTTAGTAAGTTGAATGATGCAAAAAATAAATTTAATTTGAATGATTCAAAAATTTAAGAAATTATTTAGGCAATGATGTGAATACTAGCTCCCATCAACCACTACACAATACATAACAAACCAAGCAAAGTTGAGAGAATGACACACTAAATGGGCTGAGTTCTTGCAAAGAAATAATTTGTGTTGAAAAATAGATCTGAAAGGTCAAACCAACTTGTCGATGCTTGGGCAGATCGACAACGTTGTTTACCACCACGATTGTGGAGATGGTACAGTTGGAACTTGGATGAGATAAAGAACATACATGAGAAAACTGAAGCATGGAAAGCCAACAAAGAACCATGGAGTGAAGACTGAACTCCTATCTTGGAGTTCTTCATCCAAGAAGGATTTATATTTAGAATTCAACAATTGTGCATTCCATGAAGGTCAATGAGGAAGACCTCATAAGAGGTCTACATAATGGCTACTTGAGTGGACATTTTTGCATGGATAAAACCTGAAGAGTATTGGTTGAGGAGCATTACTATTGGTCAAGAATTCCCAACGATGTGAAGAATAGGGTGTAATGTTGCAAAATTTGTCAGCATGCAAAGAGGAAGAGCCAAAATATTGAAATGAACAATTCACTGACTACCATTTACTTCCAAATGCACGAATAGAAGATATCAACATGGACTTCCTGTTGGAATTGTGCCAAGAACCCGTGCCAAGAACCCAACAACAACTCTATTTTCGCAGTGGTAAATAGATTTCTGAAAACTAGTGATGCAACAAATAAGTTGCTTTTTCCTTTAGAGAGGGGTAGTCGGTTTGCATGGCTTGCCCATAAACATGACACCAAATAAAGAGAAAAAAATTATTAGTCCTAATGGAACTTTTGGAAGAAACATGACACAAGATTGCAATTCAATTCTACATACCATCCACACATTGATGACCAGATTGATACAGTGAATAGAAGCCTTTTAAATCTATTGAGATGTCTAGTAGGAGAGAAGTTGGACCAATGAGATTTAATGTTGGTGTGCAAAGAGTTTGTGTACAACAGTTTTATGAACAGGTCTATGAGAAAGTCTTTTCCAAATTGTGAATTTGCACAGGTCTATGGGAAGAGTCTTTTCAAATTGTGAATCTGCAAGTAACCACGAGTGATAGATTAGGTAAGCTTGACTAAAGCAAGCAAGAAACTTGTCAAGCATATGCAAAAGTGCACAAGCAGGTGCAACAACAATTATGATAAAACGACCAAGAATACAAGCAAAACACTAACGGAAAAGCATTGATAAAGAAATTTTAAGGAGGCATTGTGTAAGTGCAGCTAAGGAATGAAAGTTTTCTGAAAGGCACTTGTAAAAAGCTGAAACTAAAGAAGATCACACCTTGCAGAATCCTAAAGAAAATTTAAGATAGTGCTCATGTATTGAGCTAGGTTGGATATCTCGCCAACTTTCAATGTGCAAGTACCATGACAGTGCTATGGATGAAGATGAGCATAATGTTAATTGGAAAGCACAAATTCTTGAGAAAGAGAGAGGGATGATATCGTAGAGATCTCATAGAAACGAGTTGCCAGTAGAACCAGGAGTCAAAAGACAAAAGAATGAGCACAATGTTAATTGGAAAGCACAAATTCCTAAGATAGAGAGGGATGATATCATAGAGATCTTGGAGAAACGAGTTGCCAGTAGAACAAGGAGTCAAAAGACAAAAGAATACTCGGTTCGTAGGAAGGCAAGGACATGAAAGAAGCCACTTGGATCTCAAAAGCATTGTTGGATTGAATCACACAACAATTTCATGAACCTTCTATCAACCTTGTGAGCAAGCAAGAAAAGTGAAAATAAATATTCATTTGTCAAGCATATGCAAGAAGTGAACAAGCAAGTGCGACAACAATTAAAGTGGAACAATCAAGAATACAGGAAAGCATTGATAAAAAATTTGGATAGTGTCAGTGCACCCAAGGAATGAAAGTTTTCCGAAAGGCACATATAACAAGCTGAAACTAAAGAAGATCAATGTGCTAGATTTGTCTGAGTACCATGAGGGTGCTATAGATGAAGATAAGCACAATGTTAGTTAATTCCCAAGTGAAAGAGTGATGGTGTTGTGGAGACCTTGGAGGAACAAGTTGCATCATGCTCCCTCTCTGATTCCAACAAACCATGCAAGCAACAAAAGCTAGGGGAGAGGGAAAATCCCTCCTCCATCAAATCACAGCATTGTGAGACGACTAGGATCCCCACTGGGTCATAAGAGAAGAGTGCAACTTGGACGTAGGAGAGAGTCCATGCTGCTGCCTTCCATCTGGTCAAACTTCAACCATTTGTGTTCAAGAGTCCCGCCAAAACATGCCATGATCTTGTCGATTTGTTAGTTGAGGGGTCCATAATCTAAATATACACCACGTGACCAATTTTATAGCGCTCCATTGTTTGTGAATCAACGCCTTAATGATTTGTAGGTGTGAGGTGTTGGAGACGTTGAAGGCATATAATCTGATTTTGGGGGAAAAGGAAAGATATTCTCTAACTCTATAAAAATGAGTGAAAGGGATACAAAGAAAAGTTCAGCAAATCCTTTGGGCTTCAGTGTTGGCAAGACCTCATTGTAAGTATAAGCGATACTTAGACCTGCACGAACATATTTTGGGTGTCTTGAAAAGAATATTTACCCGACAATTTATAACAGCAGTAAAAACCGATTAAGGCATACATGTAAATACTTTGCAGGTTAAATTATAGACTGGTATATCTTGCTTTAATCATCTGTGCTTCCATTTGTATATTGCGTGCTCTGAGATTGAATTGTAGCCCTGCCTGTAGCTTGGATGCATGTGTAATTACACAATATAAATGTTAGAATGGAATACCGCTTCATGAAGACATACTAAATCAGCATAAGTCCCTATTAGCTGTAAAATAAGCTCATATCTGGCAAAAGACCATTCCCCAAACAACGATGAATTTGGTTGTGGTGTGAGGATATTTAGAAGACACCTAGGTCATTGCCCTTATTAACAAGATCTATGCAATAACTGTTTCCTAACAGACTTTCAGGAGGTTCCTACAACATTAATTTTAAAATTTAAGTAAATACTCAAATAAAATCAAAGCCCACAAGAGACCTTGCCATAAGGGTAAATCAATCAACGGTATTATGGACAACAAAACTTGGCACAAAGTATTTAGCATATATTACAACCAATGAAATAAAAAATGAGACGTTTTTTAAAAAGCCGGCTTAGATAATCAAGATTCAACCTCAGAAATAAATTAAGGACAATTCAAGATTCGACCTCAGAAATAAATTAAGGACAATTGCATGCTCATAAAAAACAAAGCAATTGACAAATGCAATCCTATCATCATTGCAATTTTTTTCATAAAAGTTGAGAAAGCCTGGGTGGTTGCCAAGTTATAGAGACCTCAAAAACCAGACAAGGGCTCACAGCAGTATGCAATGTACTGCATCCTATGACAGGGATGCACACCAAATATCTCCTTGGATCGCAAGCCTCGAACCAACACTTGTAAACTCTTGCAAAATCTTAGGATTTTTAGTGGCCGCTGTTCCTCGCAAAATCTTTGCTGATATTAGATAACAGACCTGAGTAGGATTTTTAGCACCAGACATTCCTCGCAGAGGCTTCAAGCTCTTCCAAACACATATTGCATTCATCTTGCAACAAATCAAGCCTCTTACAATAAGCTTCGATCTCTAGAATCTGTTGCACACGCCATTTTTCCTCAAGTGCTTCAGCTCTCACTCTACTCAAGACCGGAGCCCCTCTTGCAGAGTGAAACCCATTAATCATCGTATTGTTTGGGAGCTGTCGATGATCATTCTTAGTGTTGAAGTGATCCTCAATCATAGTTCGTGTCTTCAATTCGGACTCCTTCAACATTATTGCCGCAGACACCTTTAGCCCAGCTATCATAGCATCCCTTTCTTCAGAGAACTTACTGTACAATTCTGAACTCATCACAGCAACCTTCGGGGTTTTGGGCTTGGCCAAATCATTGGCAACATTCTGTACCATATTCGTATCTACAGCCTTCTTACTTTCAACCCCATCTTCTACTTCGCCTTCTTCCTCGTTTATAACCCCTTGATTTTCTTGGTCTTCATCTTCCTCTCCCTCTTTTCTTCCCCCTTGATCTTCTTGGCGTTCATCTTCCTCTTCCTCCTTTTTGCCCCCTTGATCTTCTTGGTCTTCATCTTCCTCTCCCTCCATTTTTCCCCTTTGATCTTCTTGGTCTTCATCTTCCTCTTCCTCCTTTTTGTCCCCTTCATCTTCTTGGTCTTCAGTTTCCTTCATATCCTCCTCGCAAACTTCCTCCTTTGGAACAACAGGCTGCCGCTTCTTCTTCTTGTCATCCATGGATGCCGTGCCTACATTTACTGCATTGCCACCCCCAACGCTGTGATTATCATTAATTTCTTTATTCTCAGCGTCGTAGTCATCCTGTCCATCCCATATCTGTTTACAGATATTATAAACAGCAGCATCATGTGGGCTCCTAAAACTAATGGTAATGGCCTTCTCCCTGTCCACGCTGGTTCGAAACTTGCACTTCCAGCGACTAGCCTTATCAGCAAACTGCCTATTACTATACTGATTATCCAAGGTATTCCTAATGTGGTCATAAACAGGAGCCATGTTTTTGGGTAACATCTTACCTCTTTTGTAAAACTCTAGTAGCCCATTAAAAAAAACAAGCTCATCTTCCGGACTCCAAATCCGACCAACCTTCTTGACAGCCTTCTGTGACGAAGGCGGCGTGCAGACAGGTTCTCGTTTCCGCGGTTTCTTGTTGGTGTTCTTTTTGGCCGGGCTTTCTAGCTGCATAGGTGTTTTCTTCTTGCTGGGAGGCTCACGCATTCCATCATTATCCTCCACTTCTTCTTGTTGCTCTTCTCTGCGGCGTTTCACAGGCATTCTAGAGGTCGCCGTTTTGTTAGAAAGAGAATCTGGTGGCGAATGCTTCTTCTTCTTCTTCTTATCTTTCTTTTGCTGTTGGTCTGTTTTCGGTAGTGGAGTTGAAAACTCCAATTCATCGTCGTATTTTGATTCGGATGAAGATAGAGGACGAATTTCCTCGCTGGGGGCGGGGGATCGGCTGTGTAAGATCTTCTGGTTCTCATAAGAAGGTGGACTTTTGCTACCCTCTGTTGTAGAATCCTGGGAAGCCATGGCCGCTGAAGAGAGGAGGAAGAGATTTCTTCCGCTGCTGAGAATCAATACAGTCTATGGCAGACGAAAATTGCTGGCGTTTTGGAACGAAGAAAATCTACATTTCTAGGGTTTAAGAGATTGAAAGGGTTTAAGAGGGAGAGGGTGTGTGTTGCGACCAAATCATTTGAATCTAGAGGGTCAATTTAGGGCAAACTTGTCGCCCATAAAGCAGCACTCAGTTTGGTATTCCTGTAAACGTGGCATGCATGTCGCCTAGCATGGTATGAACGTTAAATGGTGCCCATGACCATGGTATTTATAAGGTTTAAGTTTTAGTAAGTGGCTCAAGGTGGTGGCTAAAGGTAGGGCTTTTCATCATTAAAGATTAGTTTAATATATAGCAATAACTTATCAATTCTTGCTAACAAGGTTGGCTTCCTAAGTTTAAACTTGACAAAGTAGTTGGGAGGATACACTTAAAATTTGATCATGTTAACCGTTGGTATGGCTTAAGTTGGGTTCAATCCACTAGTGATTTTGATTATTAGATGCTCGTGGTCTTTCTTCATAGGTAGATCCAAAATCGAGCAAGCAGTCTACCCTTGTTGCCCACAAGGTATGTAATGATAATGCCACAATGAATGGATTTATGACACGCCTCCAACAAGGTATTATTGTCTAGAAAGGGCTAGAATTTGGGACATTGTCCACTGGATGAGAGATGGGAATGTTTTCATCCAATTAGGAAGGCTCATATAGCTTGAGCTAGGAAACCTTAACTACAAAATAAAAATGCAATTATGGTGGAAACTCTAATTTGAAAGCATTTTCATTGACCCGCTACAAAATCTAATATGGGCCATAATGGGGTGATGAAGCTTATGATCTTTAGCCTTGTGGAAGCATTGTATTTGACCATATAACCATACCTTATCACCACCATTGAAGGATGTAAGGATACAATGGAAATCATGCAACATCTTGATGTGTGCTTGGTTAATCTAAAGAGCATTGCAAAGCTGGAAATGAATATGGGCCAGATGATGGCTTGCTTTTGGCCATTGAGATGTTGATGCGAAGTAGGAGTTAATAAGGTGGTTGGGAACTCAAAAGGGGCAGTTTGTTAGTACCCATGGCACATGCTTTGTTATAATAATGGTGCACTATGTGTAAAACCTTGTGCAATCACTTTCTTTCTTGGTAGATCCAAAGTGGTGTAGAACCATTTAGATTGGGCAAGTAGCCTGCCCTTGTTTCCCATGAGGTATGTAATGATAATGCCACAATGAGTGGGTTGGGGGCACACCTCCAACAAGGTAATATTGTCTAAAAAGGGCTAGAAATTTGGGACATTTTCCACTAGATGAAAGATGGGAATGTTTTCATCCAACTGGGAAGTCTCGCATAGCTTAAGCTAGGAGACATTAACTACCGAATAAATATGCAATTGTGGTGGAAAGCTCTAGTTTGAAAGCATTTTCACCGACCCACTACAAAATCTTATATGGGTCATAACGAGGTGGATGAAGCTTATGATGTTTAGCCTCGTGGAAGCATCATTTTTGAAGATACAACCATACCTTATCACTGACTTAGAAGGATGCATGGATACAATGCCAATCACACAATATCTTGATGTGTGCTTGGTTAATATAAAGGGCATTGCATATATGTATATGAATATGGGCCAGGTTTTTCATGAATGTAGTGACTTGCTTCTGGGCATTGAGATGTTGACACGGAGTAGGGCCCAATAAGGTGGTTGGGAGCTCAAAAGGGGCAATTTGTTGGTACCCATGATACATGCTATGTTATAACAATGTTGCATTGTGTGCAATGCCTTGTCTGACTTCTTGGTTTTGGAATAGGTTTCCTAAAGCAGTTGGACCAAGGTGTAATTGACCACCTTAATTTGGCCATCAGTTTAGGGGTGGAAAGCAGTAGAGAATTGCAACATGCACTTCAACATTTGCTAAAGCTTCTTCCAAAAATGTTTAAGAAAACGAGCATCCTTGTCATAAGAAATAGTGTAAGGAAGGCCAAAAGCTTTCCAAACATGGCAAAAAAATAAGCATGTTGTGTGTTGTTTTGTAATATGCTTGTTACAACGCATGAAGAAGGGCATCTTTGAAAAACAATGTACTATAACAAAAACATGATCATGTTTTTGAAGGGTTGGCAAAAAGCTTGAAATAAAGTCTATAGAAATAACATCTTAGGGGCATATAGGGAATGTAAGTGATTCGTACAATCCAAGATTGCAATTGGCAGGCTTATTTTACATGCCACTAACCTATTGGGACATATAAGGCAAATAAAAATGTTTATGTACATGCAAGAAAGTTTTTTTGGATGTAAAACTATCCCCCATAGAGGAAAGAATGTGCTTCCTTAATTAACAACAAACGAGCCTCAATAGTAGATACACAAATATGTTGCAAGCGGTACAACCAACCCTCTCCTAGTATATAATCCATAAATGGTGCCTAATTCACTATAATAGGGTGTTGTAGGGCATGTGCAAACATACCAAACACTGGATACAACATATTGTTGTTTTCAACCATACAAAATGGGCACTCTCACCCCCAAAAATTACAAAATTGGGATAGGTGGATGACTAAACAAATTAACTACTTGATTGCGTGACCCCTTCATGTATTTGAGCCTTAGAAGAAACTCTCGGATATAGGTAACCCATTTAAGGTGAAGCTAATCGGACCGGTGCCACTCATACATTTGGCATGATCCCACCATTGGGCAGCGAATCCTAGTATATGGAAACCTGTCAAAGTGACTTTGTCTCTCTCTAGCAACGTGGTCTAATGCTACAAATATGAAGAGAACACTCATATCCAAGCCTCGATTCGATCATCACCAAAGGCACTAGAAAACTATGTCAAGGTCAATTTGGGGTCCCAACATGTCTTAGAGGTTCGTTGAGATGTGAGCTCGTTAAGCTTTAGATCTTGTAGTTTTGTAGGCATATCACGTATCAACTAGGTGTGCTCTTGAAGAAGTTTATCATGATGCTAAATAATTTGTTGTTGGTGATGGAAAAAAATACATATGTTCTTTTGCAAGGAAGGTGTCCTTATGCTTAGAGTTCCTGGGAGGGCCAATGAAGTTCTTGTTGAGGTCATGGAATAACTTGAGAAGTGTGCGAGCGAGAGATAGGTGTACCTCTCTATGTACCTCGATTCTCCTATGGTAAAAATAACGTTGAAGGTTGTAGGGAGCAAATCCTTGTCAATGTGTTAGATGCCCAATTCAGAAGGGAGTGGACCCCTTTTACACAGTTGCAAAAATCAACCGCCATACCAAATTGTATATACAAGAAAGTAATGCAAAACTAAGCTTTTATTTACTCAAACATTGGTTTAATACATGGTTATTAATACAAAACTAAGAACTTTTATTAACTAAAAAAATTGAATTAATACATAACAATAGCATTCTTTTATTACTTCGTAAATGCATTGTTATGTTATAACACTAGTATCCTTCAATGTCTCTCTTTATCTTGAATTCTATATCAAAAAGCTTGTATTTAGATAAGCTTCATTCCTACGAAGTATCACGAGTAGTTGCAAACACAAAAAATCCCACAAGTTTTCTATCTCGATAAACTTCAACCCACAAGAGAAAAACATGAGTATTTCCAAATACAATTTGGAAACCCTAGAAGTTTCTTATTTGGATGACAATCTTGATCATCATGGTTACCCTTATTATGGAGGACATGCCCAATGTTTTCCCTTCTCCCAAGGGAAACCACCCGAAGCTCAATGTTAACCTCAATATCATAATTGAGCATATTGACAAAGATGAAATTGAGTTTGACCTTTTTATTTTGACCATTAATTCCACAAATCCTAGTCTCCCCACCCCAAGCTCAATGTTAACCTCACTATCATAATTGAGCATATTAGCAAAGACGAAATTGAGTTTGACCTTTTTATTTTGACCATTAATTCCACAAATCCTAGTCATTTTAATTCTCGGGTAGATACATTGCCAACTACTTCCCTTATCTTTTGATTTATAAGCATAAATGTTATACATAACAACCCTGACGGGTTATAAAGACACCTACATTTTTGTATGATAATTTTTGTCTGTGCACTCATTATTTCTAAGAGAGTAACAACTTACACATAAAACACAATTTTTTATTTTTTTAAGATGGCATAATCTACCATAATTTAGTTGTTAAGAGTAGTGAGGACAGTCATCAATTTATTCAAGGAAAACACACCACCTAAAATGATCCTCTGCAAGGAGACAAACTTTCTAGACCTTGAGTTGTTAACTTATATCATTACATGCAAGGAAAACAAGCTTTCAACTAGTAGAAAACAATTTTAACACCTAATTGAATACACAACCAATCTTCTCCTCTAAACTTAAATAACATGAGAAAAAATTCAAATAAAAACATATAAAACATCTATAGCCTTAATTATATCGATATGTGTTTATATTTTAGAATTTGGGGTGGAGTAGCAAGTATGTTTTTACTAGATTGTAGGAGGATGAGCCAAGTGTACCATTTAGATTGATTTTATGGGTGTCGTTCCAAAATCGAAATAAACAATTGTTAAAAAAGGAATATAAAAAATAAAGAGTAGGTAATGCATGGATAAGTCATAGTTGATGCATGGATAATGGGCAGTGGCAGACAATCCATTTAATTAGAATAATGTAGGTGATAACAAGTAGCTGAGGATAGGTGTTTATATTTTAAAATTTGGGCTGGAGTAGCAAGTATGCTTTCACTAGATTGTAGGAGGATGAACCAAGTGTAATATTCAGATTGATTTTATAGGCATCGTTCCAAATTCAAAATAAACATTTATAAAAAGAGAGAGAATATAAACAATAATTGGTAGCCGATGCATGGATAATAGGTAGTGGTAGACAACCCGTTTAACTAGAAGAAGGCGGATTATAGGAGGTAGTTGAGGCATAGACAACAGTGAGTGATTACAACTATGCATGGAGAATAAGTAACATGTCGCTTAACTTGTGGCATATTGTTGTTAGTCTATAAATTAATGAGAATTAGACATCTATTAGAGCATTCCAATTTCTTAGATGTTTTATTGAAAAAATTTCAAAGTTTTACTGCATAAATCTCTATGTCTTACAATTGTTGTTTCTCTACTACATATGTGAATCTTTGTGTTAATGAGCCAAACAACTTATTGTCCAAATTGTACAACAAACATAGAAGATGGTAAAGGCACATGGAGCTTTTGAATGCACTGCAATGGCAATGGTTGTCTCAACTAGCAAAATATGACACCAAGTAGAATTCAAGAACAAACATCATTTGGGAAAGTCCTTCCAACGAAAGTTACAGTCGTGGGAGTTGAAGGCGAATTTTTGAGCCAAAGCACTACCAAGCCGATAGAGCCGCCAATCCCAAAGATTGATGGCGGCATCACAGGGAACCAAGTTTTTTCTCACGTCCTTTCAAGCACAACCCTGGACATTGAAGTACATTTCTCCTCGCTTCTTAAGCTCCCTGTCTGAGCCACCGTCATCCGTATTGTTTTAGAACAAAGAAGTGATTGAGGATATCTGACCATCCAGAGCTATGATTGAGAACCCGGTGGGAATCAAACCTAAGAATTTTTTATAGACAAACAAAGCAATTTGATGTTGAGGCAATTAGACAATGGATTGACAGTGTCATTGAGGTAGGTTCCTTGAAAATTTTCAACTTCAAGTTGGTCGAGCATGAGAGATTTTTGATGGGCCCTTGTAACTCAAAGTAACAAACTGATATGAAATAGATTAACGTTTTAACATGTTACATCCTACAATTTTTTGTTGCATGCATTAGACAGTGGGTGTTAAACATTCAAGACCTTATACACAATCTTGTTGTGAGTTGGAATGTTGGCATCTATCCTGATCAATTCAAGTCATTTTGGCCTTCAATTCATACAATTGTAGCATTGAATATGAGGAAGGTCTTCTGTGATTCAATGGGAATGACTTGAGAAGTTAAACATTCTCTGAATTATACAACTAATTGAATGAACCACAAAAAATTATGTATTATGATCATGGAAAGAACTCAAATAAATAGAAGATGATATGATAACATGCATGCATTGATGTAGTGTTGATGGGAGGTTGGTTGGTAGTGCTCTCAACAATATCCAACCATACTCCTTATAAGGGGCTTTGTTTGGTGCATTGGTCTGAGTACTACTTGTCCTTCTTAAGGCCGCTAGTTCCAATCTCCTGCTCGAATAATATGGCAAGCATTGGCTTCCACTCATGAGCACATAGATTGTTGTTGATGGGGGGCTAGTATTACTCTTAACAATATCCAACATTACTCCTTATAAGGAGCTTGATTTGGTGTATTGGTCTAAGTACTGCTTGTCCTTCTTGAGGTTGCTAGTTCCAAGCCAATCCACATGTTCAGAACCAAAGGTGAACTGTAAAGTCCCTAGAGCTGATGGAATTTAAATACTCATCTAACTCACCTCTCTAGTTGTAGATCACTGGAGGCTTAAAGTGAAGAAAACACAATCAATTTGAACTCTCTTGATTATGTCATATTGGAATTTAGAAAATCCATTGTAACTTGGGAGATATAGCTACAATAATGAATCATTGTTTGATTTCACTTTAACTCTAGAAGAAGGTGAGATAAAGTGTTTGAAATAGAGTATGGGACATCTAGGTGGGTGTCCTTTGAATCCATTATTAGGTTAGAGAAGGGGGAAATTAGATGTTTGGGAGATTGAATTAGTTTGAATTCACTTCAACTATAGATGATGGTGAGAGAAAGTGTTTGTAATAGAGTGTGAGGCCTCTAGGCGAGTGTTTGGTCCTTTGAATCCATTGCTAGGTTAGATAAGGGGGAAATCAGATGTTTGGGAGAATATTAGGGAAGCATTACAAAGCTCCATTTGAGAATATTGTGGGAGCTCACTTGGGGTGGAATCAATATCTAGTAAATGATTTTTTTCTCAAGGATAGTTAGTTAGTCTTTATGTTTCCATACAAAATACAATTGGTATGGAGTCCTTATGTGTTATATATACTCATTAATCATTAAACAACCATAGGTGAACAATAATGGGGTTTGTAAGGGAAAAACCTTACATTATGGAATATTTATTAATATATATATGTTTTTTAATAATTGAATGATGATTTACAGAGAAAGTGAGCCATGTTTAAATATGGCTGATAGGGAAATAAACGTGTTGTATAATAACTAATAACTAATAACTTATTAACCTATTAATGACTAAATAATAAATTAATATTAATTAACAATTGTAATAACCATTTAGGTTTATTACAAGTCATCCTGTTGTGAAAAGATTCAACCATGAATCTTGGATTCTACATAATTAACTGTGATATCAGAGATGTTGATGATATACAACCCTTTTTTAGCGACTTGCTTCGGATAACAGTACCACGATTTAGTATTTCTTGAAACGTTTGGTCACATTTCCATTCAAATCTCTTCATGCATTTGATTATGTAGATAAACAAATAATGATCATAGGGGGTATTCTTTTGAGCTTTCAATCTAATGTTTTCATGAAGGACTTGCATTGACATGTTGATATTCGATATTTCTGCATGCTTTGGTATGACACCGATTGTTATTTGACATTTGGATTTAGTGTTCAGTAGTGGATCTTCAAACATGGTTGGATTTTCAATTATATTTGTCATGGGATTTTTATCTACAATGGAAACTACTAATAACTTACTTAATTCAATTTGATTGGTTAAGGTGTCTTCATTTGTAGTTCTGTCATGTACTTTTAGGTTTGAAGTGTCCTTTAATGTTTTTGTTTCATTAATTTGGATTTGATTGAGATTTTTCAAATGATTTATTTCCTTGTCTTTATCTGACGATCTTGTCTCCAGTTGTTCCTTGGGATAAAGAATCTCGAACATACTGAGGTGTGATAACCTGTAAAATGTTTATCTCTTCATGTGTCAGAGAACCTTATGGGTTTTTGTAGTGTACCTTTTTGGGGAAACCAGGGACACTATCCAAGATATTTCAAATAGGCTTCAAAACTTTGACATTGAAAGCATTCTTTATCAACATGCTCATTGATAATGGATTTCACACTAACTCCATGGTTATGAGACAACTAGTGAAGCTCAAGGGAAGTGATATTAGGTTATGATAGGCTTGACAAACCGATATATGTGGTTTCTTAATATGGTGTGGCTGAGGACACTTCACAAACAGTTCACATACATCCTCCTTCAATACTTTGTCTAGTTTCAAAACTAGGAAGAAGTAGTAAACTAGTCTTGGTTTAATTCCAAACACCATCAAACCTTTCCAAATTTATTTGTTTTAACAGAAACCAAAAAGAGGGTTTATATTAAAATCTGTGCACAACCATCCAAGACAAAACCAGACTATGTATGTATTTAGTTTTTAGAACTTCAAAAATCAATTTGTCTATAACTACTTTGAGTTTGCTGAAAATTCTACATTTTTTCCTACTTTTTAACATATTAAAGAAGGGATAAACCCTGACAAACTGGTATTTTAACAATATGCAAAAAAATTTACTGGAACATGAAAACATGCTATCACTTCTTTTTCTTGATATCCAAGCCATAGGATGGCTTTGTGATAGAAAAAATCCATCTAAACGTTTATAAGGGAGAATCATGGTATCACTTTATGAAAAGAGCCCCCTCCTTGACTTTTACATCACCCTTGTGCTAACATGACCCCTTTATTGGCAAGCGAATATTCCAGACTGTTGTTTTCTCTTCGAATGTGAACAAATTGTAATTCCAAGCATGCCATGGATTGCACGATCCTTCACGTGATTATTCTGCAATTGATATTTCAACTCTTGTATCTCGTTCTCATTTTTTGAATGACATGACGAGAGTCACCTAGAATCATTGCTTTGGATATGCCTCTTTTGAACAACAATTCAATTCCACATAATAGCAAGCCATTCAGCCTCATTGTTTGTTGTTATTCCCAATCCCCAAGTGAAAGAGTCTACAATTTTCCCACCTAGGCCGAAGATAACCCCACCCACACTTGCCTTCCCTGGATTCCCTTTCGATGCTTCGTCAAAGAAAAGAGAGTGTGATCCTATGTCCCCCCACCACTTTTGAAAATCCATCTTTTTTAACCTTATTTCCCACACCTCAAAAACTCAAGTAATTCTTTTGGACTGAAAAGAGCTCTGCCTTGTGAACTCTTTGCACTAGATTGCCTCCTTTCTTGAAAAGGGTTCATTGCTTGTGTACCTTATCCCATTTGTTTCCAAAATATCTGGTGTTAAATTCATGGTTTTGGACAACGATTTTTTAGGGATGGTCGGTCTTCCTTCAAAAATTCAGTGGTTCTTGGAAAGCCAAATTTTCCAACAGATATTTATGGGAACCATATCCCAAATTTTTTGAAGAGTAGTCTTACCTTTCAAACTTCCTGGGAAGTGGGTTTTCCAATTTATCATTAAAGTCTTTATATTCCTTGGCAGGCTCATCTTTTTTGTTAATTTTTCCATGAATGCTCTCCATACTTCTTTAGCAAAGTCGCATAAGAAGAAAGGATGATTAGCATCTTCCTAGGCGAATTTGCACAGAGCGCACCAGTTCGGTCCAAAAATTCCCCTTTTTCTTAAATGGTTTGCGGTTAGGAGTTTATTGTGAGCTAGCAACCAATAGAAAAAAATTACCGTTGGGATTCCCGAGGAATTCCAAACTTTTTTCCATAGTTTTGAATCTTATGACTACACCTCCCCTTCTAACAGTTTGAAGCCTTCCTTAATCGTATGCTCTCCATCTTTTCCCCACCCCCTGCGATCCCTCTCTCTTTGATGCAATGGAGCTTTCCCGTGAAGATTTTCCCGTAGAATTCCATATTCCTGCTCAAGTTTCCCTAGTGGACACAGATTTTTCCATCCTAACCATACTCCCAAACTTGCCCAAATTGAGATGTCACTAAGAGTGTGCAGACCTTCGTTTTTCATCCATTGCCGGATGCCTTCTAATTCTCTTATTATTTCCAATTTGGGGAAATCGTAAATACAATCTTCCCATATTTTTATTTTTTCCCATTCCTTGGTATCCAGTAGCTCTTTTCTTGAATGATTTTGCTTGATGCTTTACAAAGTTACCAAATGTTGGTTCCCTTTCCTGCCCATTCATGTTCAATGCTTCTTAGTCTTGGTTGCTTGATGTATTTCTACCTTAAGGCTTCTTTCCAGCACTCCTTCTTTCCTGTTATCATTCTCCATACTAACTTGGCTCCCAAAGGCAAGTTCATTACCCACATTTCTCTTATTCCTAATCCACCATTCATCTTTGGACGTTTCAACACGTTCTAGTTCACTAAGTTGAACTTCCTACTTTGATTTTTTGCTCCCTGCGACATGAATTTTCTTAACTCAATGTTGATGTTGTTTATTAAATATGTTGGGGCTAAGAGGATTGAGCTATTGAATATGGGAAGTGAAGAAAGTACAAATTTGATAGGCGCTATTTTCCCTGCCAAATTGAGCCACCTCGATCCCAAGATTGCATTTTGTTCCTTATTTTCTGTAGAATTGGGTTCGATAGACTTGGGCTTGCATTTTTCTTAGTGATAGGGACACATAGATATCTAAAAGAGTTCCAATCAACCTATGCATTAAACCTTAAGACCATAGATATTTCTCGCATGACTCTTGGATTGTAGTTCCATCCAAAAATGTTGCTTGTCCCAGAGTTAACTTTTCCCCCTGAAGCTGAGAGGAAAAGGTCAAGGTTTTGTTTGAACTGTTTAGCTAAAATGATTGAGGTTCCTCCCAGTAGAATGGTATTATCGACAAATTGGGAATGATTAATTGGGTCCACTCCTCTGCTTATCACCAGGATTGGTATAGTACCTTCCAGCTTTAACATGTTAAGTCTTCTACTCGAGGAATCCGCTACAAGAATGTAGAGAAAGGGTGAGAGATGGAATCCTTGCATGATTCCTCTAGATAATTGGAAAAAATCGGTGGGTCTTCCATTGACCAGAGGGGCCATCCAAGGAGAGCTTATACAGGCCTTAATCCAATTGAATTTTTTTTTAGAGAAAACAAACTTTTCCAGGATGAGAAAAATGAAATCATGCCTAATCCTATCGAAGGCATTTTCCCAGTCTAGTTTAATTTCCATACCTACTTCTTTCCTTTTTTGAATTGAGTGGATTGCCTCCTGGACCATCAGAATTATGTCAATTATTTGTCTTCCTGCGATGAATCCCCCCTGATTAGTAGAAATTAGCTTTGGAATAAAGTTCTTTAGCCTATTGGATATGACTTTTGTTATGATTTTATAGGAGGAGTTGCAAAAAGAAATAGGCCTGTAGCGTTTGATGCTTGAAGGATTCTTCTCTTTAGGAATCAATGCAATGAAAGAAGAATTTGTAGCACCTCCTATGTTTCCCTTGACCTTGGTCCAGTTAATCATTCTGACCAAATCTTTTTTAATTATACTCCAACACCTTCTGTAAAAATTTATGGTAAAACCATCGGGTCCTGGGGATTTGTCCGGATGAAGAGCCCATACTGCCTTATGGATTTCGTCTTCTGAAATGTATTTAATTAGGAGATCATTATATTCCCCTGTGATTAAGGATGTAATCTCCTCACTTAGGATAGTCATGGGTGCTTAATCGCTTTCCCCTTCTTCTTTGTATAAACTTGCGAAGAAAGCTTCTGTTTCTTCTTTGATTCTTGCATGCCCTATGACTTTCTCCCATTTTCTTTTTCAAGGTTTAGAATGATGTTCTTTCGCCTCCTCTCCATACATTGATTGTGGAAAAATTTAGTGTTATTGTCTCCACTTTCTAGCCACAAACTCCTTGAGTGCAATCGCCATTCTTCCTCTTCCTTTCTTTCTAAGACTTCAATTTCCTTTTCCAATTCTTTCTCTTTTCTTAGAAGTTATTCTGTAACTTTCTCTTCCTCAATCCTTTGTTGCAAATCCCCTAAGTCCTTCAGCTTCATTAATTTACTCATGCTCAGGTTTTCATAGTGTTCCTTTGCCCACTTCTTAAGTTCAGTTTTAACATTTCTTAGCTTTGGATCCCAAATAAATCCTGGAGAGCCTGAAACATATACGTTCCAGGATGACTTGATAATGATTTCCAATGCCCCATCCATTTTTATCCATAACAGATTATAACAAAATGGAATGGGACCCAAATTCTCCATCTCCGAGAAGAAGAGGGATATATGTATGTGGTCAGAAAAAACCGATGACAAAATGCTTGAAACTGGAAGGAGAGGTTTACTCAGAAGAGAAGAACTTGCCAAAAACCTATCTACTCTGGAAGCTATATAACCAAGGCCAAGTCTTTTGTTGTTCCAAGTAAATTTGCCTTTCTTTGCCTTTATGCCAATCAAATTCTAGGAAGCGATGAGATCCTTCATTATTTTTCCAAAGCGGCCACGCACTTTAGAGCCCCCTCGTCTTTCTTCCGTAGAGATCGTGGAATTAAAATCCCCCACTATGATGCAATAATTTTCTCTTTTCCCCTCCTTTTGTGTTTCCAAGGAGTCCAAAAACTATGCTTTCTTGCCATATAACGTTGGTCCATAGATGTTCCCTACCCAAAGTTTCTCCTTATTATCCAAATCCTCAAGTTCTACAAATAACCAGTTTTGATTCTCTGAGTGGGAAATACATTTCAAAATGGATTTGTCCCACTGGGTTGTTATTCCTCCCTATGCTCCTTTTGCGCTTACAACTATTCCTTCTCCTTTTGGCCAGATTTTTCTTAAAATACTTCTACAGTCCGACTCATTCATTTTAGTCTCTTGGATTAGAATAATTGCAGTGGATTCTATGTTTCTTATTCTTTTAACTATTTCCATCTTTTATTTTCCACCCAGTCCTCTGATATTCAAGGAGACTATTTTCATTATTTCTTGTAAGCTGTTGGCCCGCCCTTCTCCTTCTTCACTTCAGAGGGTTCTTGATGTTGCCTAAAATCTCTGATGTGTGGATCCAGACTGGTTTGTTTTCCTGGTGCCTTTTGCCTTGTTGCTTCCTGGTCCCTTATTGTTTTGTTCGACTTCCTTCCTTTTTTGACTTGCGGTTCTACCTATTCTTCCTTACTTTCAGAAGTTTCTTCCCATTGCGCTTTTGATATTGATCTTATTATTTATCCTCCTGAGCTCTGCGAGGCCTCTGGCCTTATTTCTATACAAGGCTGGGAGTGTAGTTCTTGGTTTGGGTTAAACTCTTTTTATTTGTCCTGAACTTTAGGTATTTCCTCATTTCTTTGCTTACCTTCTTTTTCCTTGTCTTTTTCTTCCTCGACCTCATTTAGTTTCCCCTCTTCTTCATCTTGCTCCATGGAGGCCAATACATGAAAAATATTTTCATGGGTTTTCCTTTTGAATGGGGTCTTTTGTTGATTTGCGTTGGTATTGTTGTTTTTCTTCTTGGTGACTTCATTCCATTCCTTCTCTTTTGTTCCTTCCTCCTCTACTTGTTTTATTTTTGTGCATTGTCATGCAAAGAGTCCATATTCATGGCAGACTTTGTACTTGAATGGGATTTGCTTGTAGTCAATTGTTTGCAGATGATTCCACCCATCCATTAAGAGGTTTATCGCTTATGGTAGACCTTTCTCTAGGTCTACCTCCACACAAATCCTTGCACAGGAAAACATCGAAGGTTTTGGTTTAGATTTATCAATATATTTTCCTAATGAGTTCCCTATAGCCTGCATATCCTCATCAATCCAACAATGCAGTGGAAGATGACGGAGCTTCACCCATACAGGGACTTCCCCGGGGATGTCCTTTTCTGGGTCGAAATACAGATCCCATTTATTGAGATACATACCTCTTGGGCCCATGAAATACATGCCATTTCTAAGGATTAGATCTATGTCCTCCTTTTTCTCACAGAGAAAAATAGAGAAACCCCTTCCACAAAAATTTTGTACTACTTCTCCCCGTATCAACGACCTCCATTTTTTATTCAACCATATTTCTATTGCTTGAGGGGAGGGCCATAATCCTGTAAAAATACCGACTAAACCTCTCTTTGAACGAGCCACCGTCTTGTATTTGGAAGCGAGCGATGAGATTTTGACTGTGGGAACCACAAACCGCTTCACAAACTTTGATTCCAAATTCAAATTCTTACTCGAGCTTGGTGCTGAAGATAATATTTGTTTGAAATTTGTTTCCATAGTTTCTCAACTCACTCCCGGGTTCGAATCCAGCGGAGGAGGTGGATCCATAACACAACCCTCACAGAAACAAACCCTAGCTTAAGCTGAACATAAACAGTCGATCACTATTGGTAAAGTGTAAACTTTCCAAATTTATTATGGAGGTATCCTATGGGATTTAAAACATCATAATAGACATCAAACACTCAATGTTTGAATCAGAAAACTCATCTTGGCATGTTATTCAAGTTTGCACAATTTAGGCTAGTCACGACTCTAGAAGGTTCCAACTGATTCCAAATGGTCTTGAATTTAAAAAGAAAGGATATGGAGAGTCTTAGAACATCCTGATATGACCCATTAGCACTTTGGATCTGAATTTAGGCTTTTGAAACTTGGTTTGGGTCTAAGGATAAAAGGGGCAAATTTCCTAGGAAATTGTGGTTAAATTCACCCCAAGGGTGGAGGCCAAATTGGCTCTACAACTCAAGTACGGACATCCCAAATTTCATAACAGAGTATGGGGATGCATATCAGACATCAATGGTAGTCATTATTCGTGGTTATTAAGCTCTGCAAATGGTTTATGAGACGCAACATCTATATGACAACTTTCAGGAAATTTGCTTATGGGGAAATTACTTTACTAGTTTAAATTGGACACATGAAAAAATGAAAAAATGGTTCATATGGTAACATAACATATAATGGCCCTATACAAAATTCAAACTATTGTCCCAACAACATCCAACTCACATAAAATCTCTCATACAAATCTAATATAAACTGTTTCAAGCTTGAAGCCAATTTCATTAAAACTAGTGACTCAAAAGCATGAGAATGCAAGATTTTTACACATGGATTTCTGATATTTCTAATTCTAAAGGATATGGGCATAAGAGTACAAATACATGCATCATATACCCAATCTTGGTCATCAAATATATTTATCAAAGTGCAATCACAACTCCAACAAGTGTGCCATCACATGAGAGTATGGGAGAATGGAGAAGGCGAAATGAGATAATAGGTAGATAGATGAGAATTCAAGTTGTATGGATCTTTAACCTGAAACTAAACACCTTCATTTGTATCCAATGAGAGGTATATTCGAATGGGCTCTCCATCAACAAACTTGGAAAGGAATCCAACTCCCTCAAAACTAGTTCACAAGCAGGGAGAATGAACACTCGCCATGCAATGGACAAACAAGAGCTCTCCAAAATGCCAAATGCGAACTAAAAAATGATCAAAATACATTCTCATTCCTCATGAAATTCTTTAATTAACTTCATGAGGCCTCCTAAGGTCGAATTTCACTCCATGAGATTCCTTGAACTCATATTGGTAGTTTAGTAACTCCTATGACACTTGTCTTCTTCTTCATGCTTCAATTCTTTCCCCAATTCGAATGGCTTCCTCTAACTCCCAAATGCACCCTATTTGTGGCTATTTTTAGCAGTGTCATGTCAGATTTGTCATAGGTCTTTAATCAGGTATGAATTTTTCATAGAATCTTTCATCGTTAGTTGTCATAGAGTGCATGGAATCTCCTTCCAAGCAGCACACATTGTCTTCTTGGTCTCTTCCTCTTCCATGGGAGTTACTCTCCAATCCTAATTTGAATTCCCTGGCACATGATAGGGTATGTGACACCACATCACCCTCCAAGAATGTTACATTCCTCATGGGTTCGAATTTGGATGAATGTCATGCCAAGTGTGTGGGGGAATCTAGTCACCCAAAGACCCCACAAGCTTCCAATTGTCTTCATGAACCAATGCCACCTTATTTTCTAAGCATTTATTATTTATCTGACCCATTTTAATGTGAATATGGTAAACTAAAGTCCTTTTGGGTCCTTGGGTCCTATAGCCCCATTATTACAACATTTATGTTTCCATCCCCACCTAGGGAACTAGTAGGTTGGTGAAACATTATTTGCAAATAGTATTATTTGGATGGGGACATGATAGTTTTCTTCTTCTACATTATCATGATTAGGATCATCTTTAGTGCTTTTTATTTTCATCATTATATCTGTCTACAAATTCAATTCTTTCATAACTGTCATTAACACCAACTTCATATTCATTAATATTTGGTGCTACATTATTGCAATCTACGAGATCGTTAGTTTCTTTACATTTGATATTGGCATCATGATTGTCAATATCTAATGCATTTAACTCTTTATCATTGTTATCCTTAGTTGATTTTTCTTCTGGTTCATCCTGATCTTCCATACTTTGGACTTTATCCTTGTACACTACATATTTTGTTTCATTGTCCTTGTTATAATCTTCTTTATCATGTGCCTCGATTTGGTTTGGATTATGGGCAAGGATTTCAATCCAAATTTGTTCTAAGTTTCATGAGCTATTTTCATTGATTTTATAGTTGTGTAGGTTGGACGATTTATGTGACTCATTTATGCTCCTTATATGGAGTTGCAATGAATTTCTAGAACCTGTGCATATTTATGATACAACATTGCACTTTAAGTCTTATACTTGGGATGTTGGTTCTTATTATTTCCTTCGTCTAATGCTCCAAGCCTTTTGTGTAGGAGAATATAAGGTGTTAGTGTATGTGTTTTTTGTTCTGACATAGGTGCAGGAGCAATCTTGAGCTGGCCTTTAGCAATATCATTTAATGTTTCTTCCTGCTCTTCCATGCTTGAAAATCCAGATGGCGTAATTGCTACTTCTTCCTTCAACTAACTTGAGGAGTAGGATGCATGTGCCTTTGGTTGTTCTTTGTCCACATGCTTCTTATATTCTTCTTCTCGTAGTTGTATTATCAACGTTTTCATTTCTTCAACTAATTTTTTCATGTCTCCATGAAGAACTTGCAACGCCACGTTGATATCCGATATTTTTGCTTCAAGCTCTTTGCTTTTTATTTCTTTAGTCTGGCTTCTTTTTATGTCTTTGACTTTATTTTTTTCATCTATTTTAGGTTTTTGGAATGGGCTAATAATGATCTTCTTAAAAGAGGGAAACATGGTGATCCCAAAAGAGTTTTTGTCTAAAAAATTATTTGTAAAATTTTAACTATTAGAATATGAATTCTAATAATAATTTATTGTTGATACCGTAATACTAATATTATTATAAAATTTTATAGTTTTAGAAGGGGTTAAAAATATTAATACTAAAATGATAATAAAATGGAGGATGTTAGGGTTTTAAGCCCTAAATGGGAAATGGAGCAAAGGGATGGAGTGGAGGCTAGGGTAAATGGGAAAAACCTTGCGTGGTTTATAAAACAAAGGGTTGGTTTTATAAAACCTTATGTTGTGTGTGTGTGTGTGTGTGTGTGTTTCTCCCTTTTTATGGGGCCTTCTTCCTATTTCTCTCTTTTTTTTACCGCTTCTTCTTTTTTGTCTTTTTTTTTCAATAAAGTGGCAATGTGGGAGATGGGTCGGAGTTAAGGAAGATGAAGAGTGAAGCGCAGCGGACGGGGAGGAAGAATGATAAATATGAAGAGGATGGAAATGGAGATGAGAGAAAATGAATGCCAAGAGATTGAGATCTTGAGCAAACCAACGCTCTGATACCACTTGCAAGGGAAAGACCTTACATGATATATATATATGTGTGTGTGTGTGTGTGTGTGTGTGTGTGTGTGTGTGTGTGTGTTTTTGAATAATTGAATGATGATTTACAGAGAAAGTGAGCCATGTTTAAATATGGTTGATAGGGAAATAGACATGTTGTATAATAACTAATAATTAATTATTTATTAACCTATTAATGACTAAATAATAAACTAATATTAATTAGCAATTGTAATAAACATTTAGGTTTATTACAAGTTTTTAATAAAGATATAACAATAGTATAATAAAAGGCTCCATGGCTATTCTAAATGAGATAAGTGGAAAGATGAATGTAGCGATGATATATAAAGAGAATCTTCTAGTAACTATTGAATTAGGAGGAAATTGAGGGACTAGTTCAAATGAGATCAACAATGCAAAATACATGTGAGGAATAGCAAGTCAACAAGTTTCCAACAACAATACAATGATTTTTTTATTATAACAAAACAAATATTATTTATATTAAAGAAACAATAGTGAAACCACTGACACAATTACAACAAAAATTGCAATTCAATTGCCAAACAACAGTATCAAAATGGCAATGAACTCTGCATATCCAAAACTTTAGAGCTTGCCTTAAAAATGAGTCTAAGCTTATAATAAAACAGTTATCAACTAACGTAGATGCGAATGCATAATGCCTATAGTTGACAAGGGATTCCGAAAAACAAGAACTCAGAATTAGCGATTTCCACTATCTGAAGGACCTAGAGCATGGGCTGGAGGATTTTCCTGGGCTGCATGAGAACTCTTCCTCTCCATGGAAAGCCTGCTAACATGAAGTTCCAATTTTTCCATCCTCATATCTAATTCAACATGCTGGGCAAGCAAGGCTTGTTCTGATTGAGCGAGAGAGTCAGAGAACTCCTTATGAATTCGCAGCACGTCCTCGTCCACCAACGTAAGCTGAATACCACCTTCATCATCTAAACTCTACACAAATCGTCTTTGATCACATACCTTTCTACGCAGATCCCAAATTTCCAATTCCAGTTGTTGATACGGGTCTTGTCCGGGAGCAACTGACTTAGAGCTTGAGGCCATGATAGAAACCAAGACAGAGCACTGAGAAAACCAATTAACCAAAGTCTGATTATCCCACAAGAGACTAGGCATATAACAACAAACATACGGCATCCAAGGGTCCCATATAATTCTCCACTGCCTATTAAATTCATCTGAGGAGATCATTGCAACCAAAATCCACATCGAATCCTCCATACGTTTGCCTCCTGTGAATTGATGGAGAACAGTACTTTGACAATGAGACGCCATGTCCATGATGAGGTCACCGCTCACCGAGAGCAACTGAACCCCCTCCTTCGTACAAACTTTCGAACGGGTTATATTAATGCTAACTACTTCATGCATGCCATTGTGTGTCGAATTTACTATTGCCACGTTAAATGCCTTCCACCTCACAGCATGGGAAAATAGGAGACCCCTTAACCTAAGGGATAGGGTCTTATGGAATGAGAAAAGGAAAGGGTGCTCCATTCAAGGTGAGAGTCCATTTGATCAATGGGACCACATCATTAGCTGCTTGATCAACTCTCTCATTCAAGCTTTAGAGAATATGATAGAACTGGATTCGCCAGAAGGATACACCCAACTTCTAGATTTTTCTAATAATTTTCCGAAGCCGGAGATACTTGGGGAGATTTTGAGTGACTAGATCTTGAATAACCACCCTAAAATATCCAAAGACGTTAACTTCTGATATACCACAAACAAGATTTTGATAGAGACCCTGCTAGAGGGCTAGGGCTTCAGCTATATTGTTGGAGTCGATTCCTATTCCCCAAGATATTGAAAATTCCAAATTGTCTTCGAGGTCAAAAAGTACCCCTCCCCCTGCTTTCGCCCCTAATAATACAATGACTTATTGGCGTTGCTTTGTGTGTCCTTTACTAAGTTATCTATGTTCCATGACCTGGGTAAGAGGCCTATTTCAAACAAATCACATGTGCTAGGCCACATTCTACAGATTTATCATTTTCCTACTAATATAGGGGATGCGTGGGAAATGTTTGTTTAAATGTAAACCTTCATTTGTATAGGCATGGTATAGGATTGGTTTGAAAACAAAGCTTAATTTGTTGAGACTTGATATAAAGTTACATAGCAAGTTCTTTACTATGTTTATCATCATAAACATGAATGAATTCTTATAGAATTTGAATATTCATGTAATTAACTTTGCAATAGGTAAATAATCCATTTTACCCAACATAGGCTGCTACTTATCATATTTGGCTATCTAGTTTTTAACCAGGATAGTTAGAGGATAGAGACATTATTCGCCTTTTTGTTTATGAAAGTCACTTTGATAAACCATCATGTAGATTTAACAAAAAGTTGTGGAGGTTTTATGAAAGTCACCTTTGATATTATGATATTTTTAGCAATCAAGATGTGCTCAAGGAGATGAATATATTTACTAATTATCCAATCTTTCCATGTCTATATTGTAAGGGTGAGTCTCTTAAAGGGTGTGATACCACTCTTGAAATGCATCAAAGTGACAAACTAAAGAAATTGTTTGGACAACATGACTTAATTCCTAATGTTGACAAGGCTAGGGAATAAATTGTGGAAAATATTGCAACTAAACCAAAATCTAACTCCAAAATATCAAGATTTGATAATGGAGATATAACACCACATTTAATATGCATATGTGAATCATAAATATATAGTACAAAACACCATTAACTCCAATCATGTTAAATTGTTTATGAAGTGTATTCCCCAAGAGTCTTAATGTGGTTTTAGTATGAAAGATGTTGAAATCCTTAGAGAGGACAAACACGAATTTGGTATCTTTAACATTTTGGATGAGGGGGTGTGTCAAGGCCTTACCACCTATTATAACTACTCTAGCTACCCACAATTTTACATGAAAAGCATATTTATTATGGGATTAGATATGCTTGAGAGATGCTTCATGGCTTGCATCATGAACAATGATCAAATTTGAAGGGCGGGTCTTAATTTCAATTGGAAGGGAATTTATTCTTGGAGTCCTTCAAAGATGAAGGGAAATATAAATAATTGTACTTCAATTTACAAGTATAAATGAACTAAACCCTTTCCCCAAAAAATTTAAAAACAAATATTGCCCTTCCAAATTTTTATAATCTTAAACAATTGAGCACTCTCTAATAATTACATGAAAAAATGAGAACTTCTTAATAAAACCTAATTTGAACACATTAACTTGACATATATTTAACATTAATTTTACACTTGAGTAAACTAACAACTATTCTATTGTATTTTTCCAAGTTGGAGCACACTTCATTATATAGAAAAACTACTTAGACTATGCAATAACCATATTGGGGCATATGGATGATCTATGCAATAACCATATTGGGGCATCTCCATGATCTTATGAATAGTGCATGACAATGTAACTAGATATAGTCTTAAAAAAAAACTAGAACCTTAAGAGAATTACTTACTGTTGACTTTGTACAAAAGGAAGCCACTAAGCAAAATGAAGGTATAATAAACCTACAACCAAAAAATTAATTCAAACAGAGAGAAGGAAACCATCGAATCCCGAGAGATGTAAGAATGATGGGCATTTGGTGCATATGAAAAAATAATACACAACTCATTAAACATTTAAAAAAAATCCTACATACCAAGGAGGTTGGCAACACTAGCATCAACGGGGATGGGGCATGAAATTTTGTTGTTCAACACTTATCATCACAACATACAGGTATGGGATGGAGGGAAAATGGAATCAAGCCTAAGTCAAATAGAGCCTTGCAACTCACTATGTTTTTGAGTCTCAGCAATCTACCTTTTAAATTGAACAAGAACATCAAAAGAAGTTTTTTAATGGCTGGATTTGAGAAAGTTCTAGTGGTGAGTAATTAAGAGCCCGAGGCTCTAAAACAATTAATTTATATACCCCTATGTTGAAACCATTTCCCTTGCTGATGTAGGTCACTACCTTCCTTACTGTCTTAACAAAAGGCATGAGAATGAGGAAGAAGGCGTAACATTATGGACTTCACCTTCAAAGAGTGCTTTGCTTACATTGGTAAGGAGTGATAAGAAGATCACAACAATCCATCGTGTCAAATCTCAGTTGATAGTGTCAATTAAATACTTATATGGTAAATTTAATATAAGACTTACTTATAATTGTCTCTTACTCTTCACGTCTTGACACATTTGATATTTTATGGTTGTCTCTAAACCTTGACCCAATTGATATTATAAGGTGAGGATGCACATGCATAATAATCCTTAGTTATGACTGTGAGACGAGGATTTAAAGAGAAGAGGATGTAAAGACATGTAATTTTTATACATATTTTGGTGGCAAGTGCCGAGGAAAAATGTGGTGAGAAACCACAAACATTTGGAAGGACAAAGGGAAATTACATCAAGATCATGCCACCTATCAAATTGATGACTATTCCCGATCCAAAAATTGTTTATTTTTTAAATTTTATTAATAACCATTGTGGTGCTTTGGTCCAAATGTTTTTTCTAACTCATTGTTTCTCCATATAGTGTGCCTAGTGCCACCTCTCTATATCAATGCATAAATCGACCTCTGCACAGTTTCTGATCCTAGTTGCAAGCTATTGAGTGTTGTTTATAGTTGTCGTCATTCTGTGACATTCACGTAAGAAATAAGTCTTACATAGGAGGACTCATCAAACCAACCATTTGAATTTAATTTTGATGAAAAACGAATGGACATTGGTAGTTAAGTTCACATAGGTAGTAGGCACAACGCTTTGGGATCATTTTGGGTCTATTAGTGGTTCTCTGTTATTATAGCCACAATCGCTGAAATATTGTCACACCTTAGATTGTAGCCACAAGTGATTCAAGAGTTAGAGTCACATCTCGGTGGCTAGTGCATCGTATCCGCTAGTCATCACTCGTCATCTTGCATGGCTGAGTAGTGAGTGTGACGTCAGTGAGTGAGCAATTATAATTTATGATATTTCCAATATTTTGAATGACGAGTCGAACTTTATAGCATAGGAATTTCAACATATTGAGAAATTTATATGGATGGGTAATTTCAAATGCTGCCCTTCTTTTGAAATGTTGATTTAAATTATGTCCTTCTTAATTGGAAGGGTAAAATTCTAATGTTAAATTTTTTTTGAAGGGAAATTTTAACTTTACACTTCTAGGACAAGATAGAACCCTTTATACAGGTTGGGAAGAGTTAAAATTTGAACGTTGATCGCGATCGTTATCCTCTTATAGTGCATCATGAGGTTTCGACCAACGATATCATGTTGGATTTCAACTTTAAAGCAAATATATGGTTAAACAATTAGGCAATGGATTTGAACTTGATTACAATATCTCCCTATTTGATAGGTGGTAGAACATGCATTTCTTTCACTTAAATTTTAGAATCTTTTACAATTATATGTTGGATTCTAAGGAGATTATGAAATTTACTTGTTTGGTAACTAGTAAAGCATACACCTACTTGTTTCTCTCCAATTAAAAAAAAAATCTTTCTTTTTAGAAATTAGATGAACTTTATATCCGTGGCTTGGTTGTATAAACAATATATATTTTTTAAGTGTTGTTATTGTTGTTTTTTCCATTTTTTTAAAAATTAAAATAATAAAATGGAGCACAAATGAACATAAATTTAAAGAGAGAGGAAGGACACTAAAAAGCCAACTATGTAGTTAGGAGTTGCAATGTGAAGGGACCTTTCATCGTAAATTTAGACATGTTGCATGAATTAGAGTCCCTCAATAAGATATGTGTCCCTATTTGAATGCATCATATGTGATCCTTTATTTAACTTAATCCACATTAAAATCAAAATTAAACAATAAATGTAATAATAACAAATTTCAATGAAAATAATTGAATAATTATGATATTTTCCTTTTAAGATTTGTTTTTTTAAATGACTTAAATTATTTTGAGATGAAGTTTAAAACTATGTACCAAATTGGTACTCACTTTCAACTATTTTATCTTTTTGTAATTGTTTAAATGAGAAAGATTACATAAACATGATTTAAGATTTGGTTTATGCCATACTATTATAAACACCAAAAATTTACTTCATCACATGTTTAGATAGAAAGTAATCTAGAATGGGTCATCTAAACAATCATTGTATTGTCAAAATATATGAATTAGGTAATTTTGTAATCATATTAATAAATGTTTGGATTACCAAAATACACGAATTAGGTAATTTCATAATCATAATAGTAAATAACTTTGATTAATGAAAAAATAGAAACCAACCCTAACATGATCAGCCTTACAAGTATATGAATATGAATCTACATAAATAATCTATCTTGCATAATAATAAGTAAGAAAATTTCAATGTCCACAACATATTGGAAATTGCAGAGTGTCATTAGCCATCATTCATTACATTTAGGTGAGATAACTTGTTACAATTAAATTCAAGCTCCTCATAAATGACAAAATGACATTCGTCAACATTTAGATACTTCAAATTTCTAATGACCTAAGATTTTAGATGGTCTTCATATTAGTAACAATGATGCATTTAATCGAGCTCAAATTCCTTACCATTTTAGCACCATTTCCTATAGGGGTAAGCTTAAGTCATCCACATATGCAAAACTCAAATCCAAGAAATGCATATTAGAATGGAAACCGATGTTGAGAACCCATTTGAAGATGGTCATATGCAATAAATTAGATCGATTCTTCTGAGATGTTGGCTGGAATACATCAAAGTTTCTAATTGCACATCCTTGACCTTCGTAGTAAATGCCAGTGAGAACTTCTTATATCAAATCCTACATAAACCAGTTGCATGTAAACCTTGTCCCTTAGTGTTTAAGACATCAAGCACAAAGGGTTTTAAATCCTTGCTTTCCACTATACGCAACATAGCTCATTCCATCAATGTCAAAACCAAGGAGAAGGACAATTATAATACATAAATTTGTTTTTGTTCCTATTTGCAACAATTATTCTTGCTACTAAATATTCATTATTGTGTTGTCTCATATCTATACACAAAACAGTTAGATTTTATAACCTTGATAGCCTTGATAAACCAAAATGAGTCAATTCATATAAAATGAAGGCTAAATTATTGTGATCCTAAGAAAACAAATAGGAAGAAATAAGGACAACTTACATTCATTGTGATTAGAGTGAAAATCAATAAACTAAACAATGTAAACACCAAAAAAGATACCAAAAACCCCATCTAAAGCTTCTCAACAAAAGAGGAAGAAGATGGAGGACTACATCCTATGAGGGGTCTTGTCATGGATGGTCCCCCCTACAAGTGTTGCCATCTACGTAAGCCAGCTTACCACCACCACCAACTCAACCTCTGATTTGTTAGAGGATTGCCGACAAGGATGCCTGGATCTGAGTCAATGTGATCTGTTCTTTGTATCATCCTCTTCTTTGATCTTCCATTGCAACTATATTTCAAGTTCAGCTTACCATAATCATCCCAAGGATGGTGATGATATGGAAAATTGTAAAATCAAGATGATGTGATAATCATCCCAAGGATGGTGATGATATGGAAAATTGCAAAATCAAGATGATGTGGTATTTATTTTGTATTGGAGGAGGCTAATCCATACATATGCTTTACTGGATTCGAACATGATATCAAGAGACAAAGCAAGGATCAGTATGAATAGGTGGTAAGTTTTGATAAAAAGTGGTTGATATAAATACATGGTAAGCGTTTATAAAAATTAGACGAATGGCAAAAGATTTCATAGGAATCACCCCTTTAAAAAAACACTTGTAATGTAATTATGTTGTTAAGGGTTAGCTCAATTGGTAAGACGTGCGCACACTCTTTCGGTTCAGGAAGAGGTCACGGGTTCGAGCCTTGAGTCCTCTAGGGTTAGGCCTTCTGCTAGGATGGCCAGCAGTTTACCACCTCTACCATCCACGAATGTGGGGAAGTATTGCTGGGTTTCCCGTGGATCTTTCCATCTGTTAAAAAAGAAAAAAAAAGAAAAAAAGAAAAAAAAGGTATTCTTTTATATGACTCATTTTGAATCATCGTGAATTAGCTAATCATCCATTATAGATATTTACTATGTAAATAATTTTGAAAACTCGAGGAAGACATAACAAACATATTTATTCATACTCAATAAATACTTATATCATTAATAAGTTGTTTTTTATGTGACTAACCTTAATCATTCGAATAATGATACTTATGTATTAGTGTGAAATTTTCTAGCGTTGGTTTGGTTTTGGAATAATTATGAGGGAGCTTTAACTGCTAAATTGACCTATCTGTATATTGCTTAGTCTCATAACAATTCTTGTTTTGCTGGGTGGGCCACTCAAATTTGGAAGTGGAAGATGTCAATGAAACTCAAATGTTTTACCTGGCTCTGTTTGGAGAATAGGACACTTACTTGAAAAAACTTGCAAAAAAGAGGGTGGATTGGTCCCGGACTTTGCTGCTTATGTGGACAGGAAAGCGAATAAGTTGAGCACCTTTTTGTTAATTGCTCTTTTAGAAATCACGTCTGGTTGGAGATTTGTTCCATTCTATAGATAAAGGATGGTTAGGGTCTTGGACCTTTTGTGCAAAATATTTCCGAATAGCATCAAAATGTCAAAGCATTCATGCTTCTTCCAATCTTTCTCTATTGGCATATTTGGATTATGAGGAATTTGGTTATTTTTCAAGAGTCCCCCCCAACCTCTCATTATTGTACTATGAAGACTATTAGGATGTATATGGAGTAATCGGTTAATAAAAACATTACTAAAACTAGAATCTTGGTGGGTCCTCATTATTCGGAAGGGAGCACCATTGGCTATTTTGATGGTGTGACACAGAGGGGAGTTTGTGGTTGTGGGGATCTGCTCAAAATCAATAAAGAACATCACTTTCACCTCATGCTGGGGTGTGGTCAAGTGACAAATACTAAATCAAAGTTGTTAGCTTTGTGGTGCTTGCTCCACTTTTCATGGTTAAATGGGATTGTTTTCTTGCAGATCTTTGGAGACTCTTTAGCTATAATTAATTGGCACAAGGGAATATCAAAGCTTTGTACTCTTTCTTTGGTTCACTGGTTATCCAGAACAGTTGGTCTTCATTCCCACTTTTGGAAGCTACAGGTAAACCATATACATAGGGAGTTTAATGAGGTGGCATACTCTCTTTCTAAGATAGCTTTACTTTGTGATGAGGGCTTCCTACTCTTTCAGGAATTCATTGAGGGGGATCTTGCCTATGAGGGGGAGGTCATATTCTACTAGTTTATGGATTCAGTTATATTGGATCCCTGTCTTCAATTCGGTTCTCTGCATTGACGGGCCTTCATTGCTGCATTTTCTAGAAAGGCTCTTGCCTTGTATAGATGTTTTGGATACTATGCCCTGAGTACTATATCCATCTTTGTCTTATAGATGTTTTATCTACCTCTTTTGTAATGGCCTTCTTGTCTTTGATTCAAATATGAATATATATATATATATATATATATATATATATATATATATTTCTTCAGGTGAAAAAAATACTAATATAACACACAATAACACCAATATTCTCAATGAGTGTAATCACTCTACCTTATTGGTTTTTGTTGTTCCTTATGACCACCTCATGCGAACCACCTCGTGCCATTGGATTTTGGTTTTACCTTATAATAGCCTCATGTCATTGGCATCAACATATACAAAAAGACACAAAAGACTATTATTGAGGATTGGCGTTAGGGGAGGACGTAGCTGAGAACAGCGATCTGGTTTTGAGCTGCGTTGAGCAGTGATGGCGGCGCCTGGGGGAGGAGAGGCCGCTCCCCCACCTCCTGGTTCAGACGAGGATGCCTTCCGGAGGCTACTTCGCAGAGGCAAGAAGCCCTCTATCCCGGAAATCCCAAAATTTATTAAGAAGTTGGAGGAAATTCCTAAGATTGCCCTTCCTGAAGAAAAACCAATGAAGATAGCTTTGGCTCTGGCTAAGCAAGGTCTAGTGGGCCAGTTTATGGGTTTATGGCCCTCTGCCAAGACAACTGATGACTGGATACAGAGAAATTGGAAGCCCAATCTGAAACACGGAGTAACCTGCTACCCTGTCGGAAGAGGGTTTTTCGTGTTTGAATTCATCTCAGAAGAAGACCGAGATCTAATATTTAGAAATGGCCCCTACTTCATGGGAACGCAGGGTCTATATCTGAACAAATGGACTCCGGATTTTGACCCCTCAGTCGATCTACCTAAAGAAGTGCCTGTATGGGTTAGGCTTCCCAACCTTTCGGTGCATTGCTGGGCTTTTGAATCTCTGCAGAGAATAGGGAATGGAATCGACCGCTTCATAGACAAAGCTGATAACAAGGGACAATATTCCTGTGCCAGAATCTGTGTTGAAGTTGATCTTGAAGCCGACCTTCCTGAGGTAGTAAAATTAACCGTTGGATCCTGGACCCACTATCAGAAACTGGACTACGAGCACCTGCCCTTCAAGTGCAAGCACTGCCAGGAGCATGGCCATTTCCAAAGACATTGTCCCAAACTGGCCGCTGGAAAAGAAGATGCCGAAGGATGGCAGAAAGTAAAGAAAAGTAGAACCGCTAACAACACCAAAAGCAAGGAGAAAATGGCCCAAGAACCCCCAACGGTTGACAGCTCAAAACCTAGTCACCAGGAACCTCCCAATGAAGCTCAAACCCCCATACTCGCCCCAGAAGAGGAAGGAACACGGGTGTCTCAAGGCCCAACTATCCCAATCCCAAAGCCTGTTGTTCCTAGTCAGTCAAAGGAACATATCAGTTTGGGCTCGGAAACAGGAGCTGAATCCTCTGAGGAAGGAGATACTGAAGCAAGCAGTCTGTCAGGATCACCAGACCATCCAAAGCGCGGACGGAAGACTGAGAAGAAAAGAAGAGAAGAGCAGTCCTACAAGGATGTGGTTCAAGGCTCTCAGCATACCATACCATAAATGATGAATACTAGATCGGGGATGAAGCTAGGGAAGACTCTGAAAGGGGGCCATCCCTCTCACTCAGGCAAATAATGCAATTCGTCTCTGTTGGCACTTGGGCAGACCCGGGTTAATGCTTTATACTTCGCACCAACAAAAGACCCACTGTGTTGGCCCTTTCGGCAACAACCTGCGCGCAGGTTGTAGTCTCACCCGAAACAGCAATGGGGTGCCGCAGAATCAGGTTTCTGCATGCAAAGAGGGGGATTACTGTACCTTAGCCTTTCTAAACAATTATTATTCAACTTCCTGTTTACTTATCATTCATTCACATATAACTTCAGAGCATAAAAGACAAACCAAACTTGCATAACCCACTACAGGGAATTCACTGCGAAGCTTGGTATTAGCAGAGATCTTATATTATCAGATATAATCAGTTAGATGCATGAAAATAACAGAAATGGAAACAACACAACAAAACCACAACACCACATATAACGTGGTTCACCCCCAGTGTAGGGGCTACGTCCACAAACTGCGTTTTATTCCTCTTTCCTCAAAACCACAGTTTATCTGCGCACCCACCTGCAGATTCCTTCCTTTCTTAATAGCCGCGCACACAGCAGCAGGCTTCTGCGCACACAGCTGCAGATCTTTCTTTCTTCCTTACAAAAACCCTCTGCGCACACAG
>LPNX010852005.1:452406-532676 GCA_001517045.1 Pseudotsuga menziesii | reverse complement strand
CCATAACGCATATGCGATATAACGCACATAGATCAACTCACTGGTGCAAGTAGTTTTTTAGATCAACTCTGGTTTTATATTATTTCAATTTTACTTTGCCACAATATTAGTTCTCTTTCAGATTGGTTCTCTTTCAGTTCCATTTTTGTAGTACTCTACAACACTTTACTTAGTTTTGTTCCATATTTTCTATTCGCCCAAGTCCATACACGACATAGTTGTGTTTGCACAAAAGGCCTTCCTAGGGTTCAAGGTAGCTTCAAGCTTTTTGTATTAATCCATATCACACCCTTCTGAGAGTTTCAATATCAATCCATTTGTGAGTGGATACACAGTTCTCCTATCCCCAACGGTGCAAATCTCCACCAGCAAGAGAGGAGGTTCACAGACCTAAAATAATACAGATTTCTCCTTCCATTTTATTTACAACAAGATGACGAATAACAACTGTATGGACATCCCCACATGCTCGCATCTTGCAAGAGAGGAAGTTCACAGATCTAAAACAATACAGATCTCTCCCTCTAGTGTATTTACAACAAGATGTACACCAACAACTGTACGGGCATCCCTATGTGCTCACATATTACACCATCTACATCATCATTATCATCTAGTTTCAACAAAGCTCGGCACCTCTTCTAGTTTTTGGCTTCTCCTCTTTGCAAGCATGGCTTCCAACATCGATAGAGAGGCAGGAAAGAAGGGAGGCTTTCCACTTAAATCTGGAGGAATGGGCTGTATGTGAGGCCCACACTCCCCATTACATATTGGGCAATGTATTATGTAGATATATTAGTATAAATAATGAGTATCATTTATTACATGCTTGTTTTGGCCTCATCAATGAGGTCCCTTTGCAATGGTTATAGAAAGGCACCTGGCCTCCTAATGAAGATAACTTTTCTTGTGCAAGTCTTGTGTCTCTCTCTTTGTGTTTGGGTTTTGGGTGTGGTTTTAGGTCTGAGTGTTCTTTTGGGTTTCTCCATTGAGAGGTGAGGCTCTCCTAGCCTCACCTATGATATTTTCTATTAGATCTATCAAGCCATGAACCGTAGATCAATGTTCCTTAGCAACTACATAATGTATTTTTTGTTCTACACTCGAATATTAAATACATGTTTTTTCTTTGGAATCAAAATTGGGAGGCAAAATCAAACTAGCATCGAGGTGAAATTCATCATAATAGGGATGATTTTTGGGAACAATGGAGTAATGCTCTACCCCAAATTTGTCCCCCCTCCACCAAATCTTTCTCATAAAACTTAGCAATGTTTATAAAATGAACAACTAAGAGAACTCTTAGGAATATATATAATTTGTCGTTTGTTATCCAAATAGAGTAAATGCAATGGTACAACTCATGGATAGAAGGAAATAAACCATCAAATCAACATATTGACACATTAGATCCTTAGTGCGAGAGTAGATCAAAGAATTCATGTTTTGATACTTTCAACATTGGAACTTTATTTCTCAATAATATAAGCACTAAGTGGATGGGTAGAAACTACTAAGGAGGGTTTGATGTTGATTGCGTCTTTGAAGCAACAAATCATTGAGAAGGAAGGTATACCTTTACCCCATGCACCTCCATGAATTCGTAATACCAAGAAAGTCATTAAATCGATATAGATGCACAATATTTAGAAAGAAAACATAGGTTATTCAATTACTTACCAACACACAAAAGTAGTGGTTGAACTAAATGGATTCCGACTTTTATATGCATATTTTACTTTATGGGTTCACTAAGGATGATTAGATGATTTAACATGTAATGTGATGGTAATCTGCTCAATAGATCACACTAATATTTGATATGTCTCCCCATGGTCAATACATTTTTCATATGTTCTATTAACGCATATGCGATATAACGCACATGTGATATGGATAAGTTATATCGCATATGCGTTATTTGAAAATTTAAATAATTGGTGGGATTAAAGTTTGGCATTAGGTTTGGAAACAGCTTCAGAATACCGAACCTATTGGCTAGGACAAATCAACCAGGGCTATTGCTTGTCTTTTAGAACTCTATCAATATGCTCAGATTAGATCCCGTGTTTTGATATGACATACACAATATTTTTTTATGAAAATGTACGATATTGTAGAGTACGAAATGACGATTCTGAATATATAATTTTTTCCTTCAAAACTATGTTTTATTTATTTATAATTATTTTTCTAAATGACACACGTTAGTTTTCGAGAATACATACATCGATTGTTTGTTATATAACTTTTGATTTCCATCACCATTTCCCATAAAAACTATATGGTGCACTAGACGAAATCAAGCTCTGTGATCTTATATTAAGAAATCAAGGATTTCCTTAATTTTTACCCCTAAAGTGTTGCACCCGCACATAAAGTTTTAATTTCAAGCTTTTCTGACTTCAATAATTAATAATAATAATAAATAATTCATGAAAATTTCCGAATAAATAGTGTTGCACTAGGCCCATATGTCCTTTATATGTCTGCAAGATTTTATCCCAAATGGACATCATTTACCTCATATATTGCTACACCCGCACAAACATATATGTTAAGATGTGCTAAAAATTTGAAACCCACTTTCACGGAAACTAATTTTATAATCATTTGCACACATTTTTTCTGCATAAACCCTATATATTATGAAAGCTGATTCAATTACCTATCTTTTCTCTTTTTACTTCATCTTCAAATAAGTTAAGGAAGTACCCCTAATTGTCACCTAAAATCAGAGTTTTCCGTTTATTCCAGTGTTATGTGGCATCTAAAGTGTCCTTAAAGGAGTCCATGATTGTGCATCAGCCCACAGTTTAGGTAATTTTTTTCCCATCTATCAATTAACTCAGAAATTTATTCACTGATTTACCCTAATCTAGCCAGTTACTAATTTTCACAGCATATATAATTCTCCTATTTATCCCTAACAAAAATAAAAACAACAATATACTATATTAATGAAAACTCTTAAAACTTTTTCAGATATAGTGAATAAATAAAATAACTGAACTAGCAAAACCTGGAAGTATAGATGAGGTGACAAAAGCTTAAGGAGGTTGTTCCTCCCAACCAACTCCTAGAGAAGAGCTGGACTGCAATTCTCAGGACCCCCCGAGCTTGTCTCCTGGTCCACCTGGTAGAGTACTGGGTGAGAGATGTAGTCTTGGAATCCTCTGCAACTCCACTGAGTGTTCAGCAGTAACTCAGTTCTGCTTACAACACTATGAACTCAGCTTAAAATAGTTGCACTAGTTCAGTCTTCAGCACTTATCCCCTCAAACTTACTTTAGCTAGTCCCCTCCATCGAATTCACATGAGCACTTCATTCACTTAGAATGATCACAAATCCAAAATGAGCAGCCTCAGTTGTCTTCAATGGAAAGTTTTATTAGCATGCATAGGTCTTTTTGGTCAGTTTTTACTTAATGAACCACCTACTCCTGTTCCACTTTCTTGGGGAATCATGACCACAAAAATAGGGAAGTTGCCATCTACAACAGCTAGAAGTAGTTTGAGGATGTTGCCACATGCCAATCTGCTCTCAACCCAGTCTCCTCCACCAAGTGACCAGTAAAACTTTCATTTAACAGCTTCCCTAAGCTATTGTCTCATCTTTTATATATTTATTAATAAATATTCTGAAATACATTAAATTATCCTTGACCCCACTTAGTCATTAATTACAAACTTTAACATAAAATATAACATAATGTTTCTCAAAAACATGAAATTGTTTTGCAAATTGGGGCATGTGACATACACACCCCCATAATTTATAACATCATCCTTGATGTTATTTATTCTTTGTCTCAGAATTACCCTAAAATAGAATTAGATATGCATCCCGCATATGACTTTTCAATTCTCAGGTGGCTTCTTCTGGACTAAGGTGCTTCCAATGCACCTTCACATGACCAATGGTGCGATTCTGAAGCGAGATCTCCCTCCTTTCGAAGATACAATCCGGTTCCACCAGAAAATCTCTTTCGGGCTCCACCTACACATCATTCCAGTTAATAACATGAGTAGCATCATGTACATATTTTTTTAATACAGAAATATGAAAAACATTGTGAACCTTTAAGTTTGGCGGTAAAGCTAACTGATATGCCACCTATCATATTCTGGACATTATTTCAAAAGGTCCGCAATATTGGGGTGCTAACTTGGCACAACTTCCTAACCTCAAAGAACTATTTTAAGGTCTCACCTTAATAAAGACATGTTCACCTACCTGGAACTCCTTTTGAGTTTAATTAAGATCTGCTTGATTTTTCTGTCGATCTTGTGCAACTTTCAAGTTACCTTGTACCTGTTTTACAATTAACTCCATCTTTTTTAATAATTCAGGTCCTAATACTAGTCTGTCAACTAGATTACTCCATGAGATGGGGGCATTGCACTTCTTGCCATACAAAATTTCAAAAAGACTATATCTTGATGAGGCTTGATAGTGATTATTGTAAGCAAATTCTACAAGGTGTAAGTAATCTTCCCATTTACCTGGTTGTTCTCTTACATACATTATGAAAATATCCTCCAATACCTGATTTATTCTTCTAGTTTGTCCATATGTCTAAGAATGGAATGAGGTACTGAAGTTTAATGTAGTATTTAATCCTTTAAACAAAGACTTCCAAAAGTTGCCTGTAAACTTAGGTTCTCTGCCTGAAATTATTACTTTCGGTATTCCATGTAACCGAAAATTTTGTTTTAAGAAAATATCAGCAATATTTGCAGCTTTATAAGTAGTTTTTACAGGTATAAAATGAGCTTCATTGCTTAATTTATCGACAACAACCATTATTGAGTCATTCAAGTTTTGATTTCTAAGTAGTCCGGTGATAAAATCAAGGCTGATTATCTCTCACTTCCAGCTATGAATAGGTAATGGCTGAAGTAACCCAACTGGATGTTGATTTTCAGTCTTTACTTGCTCACATTCAAAGCACTTAGCAATGTATTCTGCCAATTCACTTTTCATATTTGGCCAAACATAATCCTTTCTTAGCATAGTTATAGTTTTTTGATAACCTAGATGCTTTGAATAAGAGGTCTTATGAATTTCGTTTAAAATTAACAATTTAATCTTAGGTACATAAGGTACGTATAGTCAATCTTTATATAATAATAATCATTTTTCGCTTAAACTATACCGTGTACTTAAGCTTTCAATTGAATTTTCTCTTTTCTTTGCTTGTAATTTCCGATAATTTTCATCTTGTCCTATTCCTTCTTCTAGTTGTTCTTATAAATCTATTTTATAGGTGTTGATTGTTGCTGTAAAATTCAATTTTGCATTTCTACTTAAAGCATCAGCAACCTTATTTTCCTTTCCTTTAATATGTTGGATTTCAAAATCGTATTCGCTAAGAAAAGCTATCCATCTAGCTTGCCTAGCCGCTTTAAGTTAGGTTGATCCAACAAATATTAACTCTTTATTATCTATCATTAATATAAACTTTCTTCAGAATAAATGATGACGTCACATTTTTAAGGCATGTATGATAGCAGCCAATTCTAAGTCATAGCTCGCATAATTTTTCTCCTGAATCTTCAGCTTCCTAGACTCATAAGCAATGACGTGTCCTTCCTGAGTTAAAACTCCACCTAAACCGTCATTGCATGTGTCAATACATACTATAAAATCTTTATTAGAGTCATCAATTCTTAGGGTTGGTGCAGTGGTTAATAACGTTTTTAACTTTTTAAAACTATCTTCACACCTTTGACTCCACTCGAATTTATTCCATTTCTTCTGTAAAGAAGTTATGGAATTTGCAATTCTTGAAAACCCATCGATAAATCTTCGATAATAGCCAGTAATCCCCATGAATGATCGTACGTCAGTTACGTCTTTTGGGACTGGCCATTCTTCGATAGCCTTTATCTTTTCAGGATCAACAGAAATTCCTTCTTTAGTCACCACATGACCCAGATACTATATCTTATCCTTAAAAATCACATTTACTAAATTTTTCATAGAGTTGATGTTCTCGTAACTCTTGTAAGACAATTTTTAAATATTCTTTATACTCTTCTTCAAACTTTCAGTAAATTAAAATGTCATCAATGACTACGACCACAAACTTATCAAAGTATTTATGCATTACCATTAGAGGAAATTTCAAGTCAAAATGGGCCTCCTAAAAAGAATTAATAAAATAATATTTATTAATTTTGGAGGAAGAAAATTAAAAAAACTACTTTTTTTTTTGTATTTTCGACATATCTCCTCATGTTTTTACTCAAAATTTCGATCGGGAGAGCTTGTTGGATACAGAATTAAATTCCGCATCCAACGAGTACCCACTTGGCATATTTTTGACAGACCTCGCTACAACAAAAACAAGAAATACCTGAAAAAATGTGATGATGAAAACACTCAAATATCAATCGGGAGAGCTCGTTGGATGCGGAATTTAATTTCGCATCCAACGAGCTCTCCCGATCGAAATTTGAGTAGAAACACGGGGAGATATATCGAAAATACGAACAAAAAATGTAGTTTTTTTTATAATACCTATCCCCAAATTTATATTAAGAAAGTGTTTAAGACCTATACGGTATTTCAAATTTAAAGCAATTTCATTGGCTAACACATGACTCACATGGAATTTGAGTTAAAGTTAAAAAGTCGATTTTTGGTTGGAATTTCCTCTAATGATTATTCATCAGACACATAAAAACAACTGAGGCATTAGTAAACCCAAATGGCATAACAACAAACTCGTAATGACCATACCTGGTCCTGAAAGTTGTTTTAAAGATGTCTTCATCTTTGATTCGGACCTGATGGTAACCAGATCATAAATCAATCTTCGAAAATGTCGTTGCTCCACGTAGCTAATCAAACAGATCATCTATGCGGGGTAACGAATATATGTTTTTGATAGTCATTTTATTTAGTTGACGGTAGTCTATACATAATCGTAGAGTTCCTTTCTTCTTCTTAACAAAAATCACAAGTGCTCCCTAGGGAGACACACTGGATCTAATATAATTCTTATCAATGAGTTCTTTTAACTACGACTTTAGTTCATTTAATTCCAGTATATTCATCCAATAAGGAGATTTTGAGCTGGGCACTGCACCAGGTACCAGCTCAATAGTAAAGTGTAACTTCCGCTTTGGAGGCAGTCCTGGAATTTCTTCCAGAAATACATCTGAATACTCCCTCAGGATCAAAATATCTTCCAGTTTTAATTTCTCTTTGTTATTAGTATTTTCTTCATTAATTATTGTTACAGCAAAGGCTTTACAGCCCTTCCAAACAACTCTCTTAAGTTGTGTTACCACCTAAGTTGTACTTAGTGGTTTTTTATCAAGTGAGCTTGGTGAACCGGACAAGGATAACTTGTTCCGACTTCAGAAGACCTTCAGTCTTGTTTCTAGGAAACTTTGTTGTACTATATCACATGTTCATACCCCCTTGGGGAAGTTGTAATAAATGTTCTAGCATGATAGTGTTTAGTGTGTAAAATACTCGGTCTCTTAGAATTTATTTGTCAATCCGATAAGCCCAAGGTGTTTTCTCCCCTGGTTATTATTGGTTGTTGAATAAACGACTGATAATTTCTGAGTTTTTCAGTCCATACGTCCAAAGTTGGGGTGGTCGGCTTGGCATTTAGGCCTATTGAGGTTATTAGAGTCTATGTGTCAATGTATAAACATGCTCGGCATCATGGTTGAGCCATATGAACATGTCTAAGTCCCCCTTAGGTTTTTAAAAAAATTTATTTTTTTAATTTTTTCAGTGTTATTTTATTAAAATTTAATTTTTCCAAAAACTTAGGCTATTTTTTAATAGTTTAATTGGAAAAATTGGTTTTGTAATAAAAGTGGGCTCCGAAGTCAGATTCAGTCATGTAGGTGCCCATTTTCAAGCTAAGAGCACCCAGTAAACCTATAGACCCACTATTTCCTAATTTTGACTGATTTTCCATCACTCGGGTCAAAAAGCCCCAAAAAATCATTTATTGATTATTTTAATTAATAAATTGATGAATAATGGAGCAAATCCAAAATTGTAGATCAATGGATTCTCAACCGATTTGATTGAAATCAGTCTCATCAGCACCAGATTGACTGGATTTGACAAGTCCTTGACTGAAGGAGGTGATCTGGACAAATTCAGAGTTGAACTTTAGCCTTCTTTATGGGGAATTGCGCCCTCTCTCTCTCCTCCACACATGTGGGCTCTTCTGGAAGCTCTGTGGTTGATGTGTCAGTCAACAGGTTGATGTGTCAGCTCAATCAGCCCCCCGATTGACAAGTAGACTCAATGGAAGCTCAGTTCAGCTTCAAATCAGGCATTGATGGACTCTCCTTCAGCTGCAGTGGTCTATCTCCTTGGGATTTGTGCCCCCCCCCGGGCTGGATCTCGTGTTTTTTTGTATAAATAAAGCTTAGACCACCTCTTCCAAGCTAGTTAGAACTGGGATTGAGGTGTTGTTGCTATTGTACTGTTGTTATTGTTCATTTGAAATAAAGAGAAGCTTTGGAGGCAAGACGATGTCATGTCATTGTATGTGTGGATGAGCATTGCCATGTTTTACTGAGGTAACCTGTATCTATGTTCATAATTTGTTGATTGTTTGTGGATTCATTGCTAAGATTGATAATAAGCTTATTATAATCTTGATAGAAAATGAGCTTTTCATTAAGTTTATTAGCCATCTCTTTCCTTTGATGCATGTTTAGAAATATAGATTCAGCATGTTTTATAAGTTTATATGCATGTTATTCTGAAATCTCTATGAATGTATTAACCGGATCTCACAAGTATTTTGGCAAGTCTTTGGATTCAGTTGCAGGTTCCTAGCTTGGAGAGGATGTTGATCTAGTTTGCTTCTTCACTCTCTCCAAAACCATTCAAAGGCATAGTCCCTCGGCAATATTCCACCTGAAAGCTCCACGGTTGATCTTCAAGGCTACCAGCACTCTTCCTCTCTCTTCCTCCTTATAAAAATCCAAATCTTAACTAGTTACTTTGGTTGCAAGCTTTGTTATAATTTAGATCTGTCATATTAAAGTAAAAATTACATAGATCTACTATTTCAAAGCTCATAGTCTAGATCTCATTTCTGAAAAGTATCATTAAGCATTCTAGATCTAGCTTAGGGAAATTGTCCGTTTTGCATGGCAAGTTAAAGAGAATCTGTAGGTTGCATGCTCTGGATTTCCTTTTCTGTTTTAAAAAGATTAAATCCAGCAATCAATGCATATTTCATTGGCTGCACAAACAGCAAGCCAAGATCCCAAGGGTTCCTTTTTCACCGATTTAGCTAGTTTTAACTTAGTTTTGTTTAAGTTAAAGTAGGTTGACCCAAAGGTACTCTTAAAGTGATTTTAAGGATATTTCATTCTAACATGCGTGCTGGTTTTTAGCAGGTTTAACATAAAAGAAGAGAAGCCGCTATTTGAAAGTGGCCTCGAAATCGTTTAAATCCACCCAGGGGTCTCCCCTTGACTGAAATCTTAAAATTTTGGTAAAGTTGTAAGATCTTGGTTTCATAAGGACCAAGAGGATTCTAATATTTCAGTTTTCTGATATTGTAACCAATAATAATAAAAGAAAATCTTTTTTGAGTTGGCTCTTTCAAGCCCGCTCTCTGTTTCACTTTTTTGCATTTTTTCCTTTTTTTCTGTTCTAGTTTAGTATTGACATGCAGGATTGTATACTTTGATAATATTTTGCATTATTCCATATTTTCAATTCAAAAGTAATCATACTACTTACCCCACGACTTCCCGATTGACCCGCAAGGGGAAAGAGATGCGTGGTGAGACTAATTAGAAAACCGGTGTTGTGTATCTCTGATTCCATTTTCATTAATTGTTTTGATAATCATAATAAAATCAACTCCTCCTTGATTCCCCGATTGAGGTCCACTTGGACCGAACGAGGTTCCTGGAGGGTTTCCTTTTAATAAGAACACCTCTTTTAAAACTTACTAAAAATAACAAAGACTCCAGTGTGTATGCTCTGTACTTGGCTGCGGTTCGTTCGATCAGTCAAGCTGCATCAAAAGCACTTAAGTGACTAGATTAATTAGTCTTCACCTCCCAAATTGACAAACCATCAGGCGAAAATCCAACGCCTCGAACGAACTGTAAACGGTGGCAAAATACCCAAAGGAGTAGGAACAACTGGAAAGTGACCTTGAGGCGCCGATCTCTGTCACACCCTGACGGGTGCGTTATGAACAATAGTCTCCGAGACTCCGTTCCAGCCCACAAACCACCTTCTGGGTAGCCATGAAAGTTCACTTTTGAACATACTCCAAGTACCCCTCGGGTATATCTAGAGTCTCATTTTCGCCTAATTTAATTCATTCACATTTCACATTAATTTAAAATCTACCAAGAGACATTTGCAAAACATTCATTCAAGCGCATGAAAGCACATAATTTTCTCTGTTGACTCCATTTAAGCAACTGGTGATTTATTTGATCATTTCTTTCAATTATATATATATATATATATATATATATTGAGTGTCATTACTGTGCTTATCTGCTTTAAATCTTGCATCTTGTTATCTTTTGTTTCCACTGGTTAATTTCAAAACTCACAAACAACTTAATCAATATAATACCATCACACTAAGTAATTAGCCTTAGTAATTTAATAGGGCCTACCCCCCTTGGCTTCATTAAGAGTTAAACTGAACGGAAGTGTCAAGAACAAGGTGACAGCCTTGACTCAAGACTTGCCCCCAAGGACACACCGAGTGGCTTGAACATTTCTGCCACGTAACCCAGGTGTGTGAAAGGCGGCAACACTTTTTGGCATCGTTGCCAGGGATAAATCTTTTTATTCCCAGAACACGAGTTTTGTTTTCTTCTTTTTGTTTTTGCTTTGTTTGATGAATGCTTAGAGTAGATTTTTAATTTTTATCTGGCGACTCCACTAACTTTTTTCAGTTCTTTATTTTTTACAAAGAAAAGCAAAAAATATTCTTGTGAGAATTCTTAAATGTATATTTTTAATCTCACATGGCGACTCCATTGAAGGGATAAAACCCTGTTATCTCATAAACTTGTGAAGTTTTGTTGTGTGTAGGTGAGCCCATGCAACATGTTAAAACCTTTAAAGCTCATCACTTGACAGCTCCACCTTTTCAGTACAAGGTTTAATGGTTATATCAAATGCATACTATTAATTTTTTATATGGATGAATTAAAGGAGAAATATGGTTCCCAGATAACCGGAATTTTTCAACTTATCGATTTCTCAAACATCTTGGGTTTTCCTAACTGTTATAATGGTGTGGGGGATGCATATAAATGGCTTCCAATATTTCATGGAAATTATGGTGATTCGGCCATCGGGCATGTCAAATCTTTCCTTCAGTCGATGGTTGACTCCAATGTTCTTCATGAAGACAATATGATGGAAATGTTTGTTGGTACTTTTTGGGGTGAGGCGTGTTGTTGGTTCTATCAAGGCCTTCCTAATAAATGTATAACTTCTTTTCCAAGCTTCCTTTGGATGTTTTTAGAGCAGTGGCATGATGGTAGGGGTAGTATGAATGGTTTGAAAAAGTTCCTCAAAAAGATATGTACCTTCTACCTATCTAGGATAAAGTATCACATGGAAACATATGATGGACCTTTTGCCATGATACAAAGTATTGAAGACTTGGAATCACTTCCTGAACATTTAAGTGAAGAGGAGATCCATGATACTCCCATCAAAGAGTTACCTCATAGTTATTCAAGAAAGGAAGTAATTAAGTGGCTTATTAAAGAATATGAGGTATCTCCCAATACACAGCAAGATTCTGAGGAAGGGAAAATCCAAGATGATCCTATTGAAGAGCTTCAGAAGGAGCCCATGATGGAACACATTGTTGAAGACTCTCCTTATGTCACCATAGCTGAAAACATTGAAGATTTGAGGTATTCTAAAGTGTGTTGCAATGCTGATATTTTTCCAGAAAGCCCTCTAGAGAAACCCACTGAGCAACACATTCCAAGTGATCCCATCGAATATGTCCAAAACGTTTCCTTGATTGAAGATAATATTGAAGACCCTCTTCATGATATCATAATAGAAGCCTTTAAAGAAACTTATGATAAGATCAGTATGGTGTGTGGTGACACTAGACCTTGTTCTCCTCATGTTGATGAAGGTTTGGAAAGTTTATTGCCTTGTAACAGATTTTCTGAAGAAGATTGTTATGAATACAAGGAAGACATGGATAGGCAGGAGCATGATGCCATGGATGAAGAGTCCCCCACAAATGACATGGATGGGAGTGATGACTATTGGAATTTCATACATAATCCAGCTTGTGAAAATCTTATGGAGAATCCCATCCATGATATGTCCAACGAAATGAGTGTCTCTTCAAAAATTTGTGGAAGTCCAATCTACGATACGTCCATAGAGGGGAGCATGAATCTGGATGTCTGGGAAAACCTTGGTATGGAAGAGGAGCATTCAGAATTTTCACGTGATCATTTAGAGTCATATCATGCAGAGCCGCACAAGGGTATCAGTAATGAAGACATTGAGAAGCAGTGTTGTGAAAAGCCAGATGTGATGCAATCAATGGAATATCAGTCTCGACCATCTTTTTCACATATAGAGGTTCCTTATGATTTGGAGCTACTTGGGACTTGTGCAACAAGTTATCATTTGATAAGCCCCGGTGATTAGTATGATGATGTAGTCAGTCTGCCTCATCGTTCTGATTGGTATATTAGTCCTATCCAGTCATGGATAGAAGCAGCCTGCATGAGCACACACAAGTTGGGGAAGAATTTTTATGACATTATTCATGCCTATGATCTCCCATCCATCCCACCCATTCTGAATCATCACGCAAGTTTGCATTTTCTGAATAAAGTATCCTTACTTTGGCTAGTAACCAAAGACGAGGGAAAAAAATTTATGTTAATAAAATGTTTAGGTGGTTACATTGGATTTATTATTACACCTAACATTTTTATATCATGCTAAGAGTAAAAAAATAAGCTCCTAAAAGAGAGCATTTACTTTCTGCATTTATGTTTTGTACTTAGCTATAATAATAATAAAATCATTAGTTAATTACATTTATTTTGTTTAAATAAATCAGCTTAATGGTTCATTTGATTTTTATATAAAACTTGTGCTACTGGGGTTTTCTTGTCAAGTTGAGATGTTTTTACAGGGTATATAAACCAGATATTTTGGTGTTCTCGTATCCTCTCATTGTCGTAAAAACCAGATCGAGCACACGTCCCACAGTTCGAGCCAGAATGTCACCACCTAAGTTGTACTTAGTGGTTTTTTATCAAGTGAGCCTTGTGAACCGGACAAGAATAACTTGTTCGGACTTCAAAAGACCTTCAGTCTTGTTTCTGGAAAACTTTGTTGTACTATATCACATGTTCATACCCCCTTGGGAGAGTTCTAATAAATGTTCTAGCATGATAGTGTCTATAAAAGACTCAGTCTCTTGGACTTTATTTGTCAATCCGATAAGCCCAGGGTGTTTTTTCCCTTGGTTATTATTGGTTATTGAATAAACCACTGATAATTTCTGAGTTTTTCACTCCATACCTCCAAAGTTCGGGTGGTCGGCTTGGCATTTAGGCCTATTGAGGTTATTAGAGTCTGTGTGTCAATGTATAAACATGCTAGGCATCATGGTTGAGCCACATGAACATGTCTAAGTCCCCCTAGGTTTTTAAAAAAAATTAATTTCTTAATTTTCAGTGTTTTTTATTAAAATTTAATTTTTCAAAAAACTTAGGCTATTTTTTAATAGTTTAATTGGAAAAATTGGTTTTGTAATAAAAGTGGGCTTTCAAGTCAGATTCAGTCATGTAGGTGCTCATTTTCAAGCTAAGAGCACCAAGTAAACCTATAGCCCCACTATTTTCTACTTTTGAATGATTTTCCATCACTCAGGTCAAAAAGCCCCAAAAAATCAATTATTGATTATTTTAATTAATAAATTGATGAATAATGGAGCAAATCCAAAATCCTAGATCAATGGATTCTCAATCGATTTGATTGAAATCAATCTCATCGGCACCAAATTGACTGGATCTGACAAATCCTTGACTGAAGGAGATGATCTAGACAGATCCAAAGTTGAACTTTAGCCTCCTTTATGGGGAATTGCGCCCTCTCTCTCTCCTCCACATGTGTGGGCTCTTCTGGAAGCTCTGTGGTTGATGTGTCAGCTCAATCAGCCCCCCGATTGACAAGTAGACTCATTGGAAGCTCAGTTCAGCTTCAGATCAGGCATTGATGGACTCTCCTTCAGCTGCAATGGTCTATATCCTTGGGATTTGCGCCCCCTGGGCTGGATCTCCTGTTTTTTTGTATAAATAAAGCTCAAACCACCTCTTCCAAGCTAATTAGAATTGGGATTAAGGTGTTGTTGCTATTGTACTGTTGTTATTGTTTATTTGAAATAAAGAGAAGCTTTGGAGGAAAGACGGTGTCAAATCATTGTATGTGTGGATGAGCATTGCCATATTTTACTGAGGTAACCTGTATCTATGTTCATAATTTGCTGATTGTTTTTGAATTCATTGCTAAGATTGATAATAAGCTTATTATAATCTTTATAGGAAAGGAGCTTTTCAATAAGTTTATTGGCCATCTCTTTCCTTTCATGCATGTTTAGAGATCTAGATTCAGCATGTTTTATAAGTTTATATGCATGTCATTCTAAAATCTCTGTGTATGTATTAACCGGATCTCACAAGTATTTTGGCAAGTCTTTAGATTCAGTTGCAGGTTCCTAGCTTGAAGAGGATGTTGATCTAGTTTGCTTCTTCACTCTCTCCAAAACCATTCAAAGGCATAGTCCCTCAACATTCCGCCTCAAAGCTCCACGATAGATCTTCAATGCTACCAGCACTCTTCCTCTCTCTTCCTCCTTATAAAAATCCAACTCTTAACTGGTTACTTTGGTTGCAAGCTTTGTTATAATTTAGATATGTCATATTAAAGTAAAAATTACATAGATCTACTATTTCAAAACTCATAGTCTAGATCTCATTTCTGAAAAGCATCATTAAGTATTCTAGATCTAGCTTAGGGAAATCGTTCGTTTTGCATGGCAAGTTAAAGAGAATCCATAGGTTGCATGCTCTAGATTTTCTTTTCTGTTTTAAAAAGATTAAATCCAGCAATCAATGCATATTTCATTGGCTGCACAAACAGCAAGCCAAGATCCCAAGGAAAGCAAGCTTTCCTTGGTTCCTTTTTCACCGGTTTAGCTAGTTTTAACTTAGTTTTGTTTGAGTTAAAGTAGGCTGACCCAAAGGTACTCTTAAAGTGATTTTGGGAATATTTCATTCTAACATGCTTGCTGGTTTTTAGCAGATTTAACAGAAAAAAAGAAAAGATGTTGTTCGAAAGTGGCCTCGAGATCATTCAAATCCCCCTAGGGGTCTCCCCTTTGACTCAAATCTTAAAATTTTGGTAAAGTTGTAAGATCTTGGTTTCATCCCGTATAAGGACCAAAAGGATTATGATATTTTAGTTTGTTGATATTGTAACCAATAATAATAAATGGAAAAAAAATTTAGCAGGCTCTTTCGAGCTCTCTCCCCATCCCCCCAGGGGGGATCCGCGTCCATTTCATTTTTTTGCATTTTTCCTTTTTTTATGTTCTAGTTTAGTATTGACATGCAGGATTGTATACTTTGATAATATTTTGCATTATTCCATATTTTCAATTCAAAAGTAATCATACTACTTACCCCACGACTTCCCAATTGACCCGCAAAGGGAAAGAGATGCATGGTAGGACTAATTAAAAAACTGGTGTTGTGTATCTCTGATTCCATTTTCATTAAATGTTTTGGTAATAATAATAAAATCAACCCCTTCTTGATTCCCCGATTGAGGTCCACTTAGACCGAAAGAGGTTACTGTAGGGTTTTCTTTTTAACAAGAACACATCTTTTAAAACTTACTAAGAATAACAAAGACTCCAGTGTGTATGCTCTATACTTAGCTGCGGTTCGTCCGATCAGTCAAGCTGCATCAAAAGCACTTGAGTGACTAGATTAATTAGTCTTCACTTCCCAAATTGACAAACCATTAGGGGAAAATCCAACGCCTCGAACAAACTGTAAATGGTGGCAAAATACCCAAAGGAGTGGGAACAACTGGAAAGTGACCTCGAGGCGCCAATCTCTGTCACACCCTGATGGGTGCGTTATGAACAATAGTCTCCGAGACTCCGTTCCAGCCCACAAACCACCTTGCGGGTAGCCGTGAAAGTTCACTTCTGGACATACTCCAAGTACCCCTCGGGTATATCTGGAATCCCCTTTTCGCCTAATTTAATTCACTCACATTCCACATTAATTTAAAATCTACCAAGAGAAATTTGCAAAATATTCATTCAAGCACATACAAACACATTATTTTCTCTGTTGACTCCATTTAAGGCACTGGTGATTTATTTGATCATTTCTTTCAATTATATATATATTGAGTGTCATTACTGTCTTTATCTGCTTTAAATCTTGCATCTTATTATCTTTTGTTTCCACTGGTTAATTTCAAAACTCCTAAACAATTTAATCAATATAACACCATCACACTAAGTAATTAACCTTAGTAATTTAATAGGGCCTACGCCCCTTAACTTCGTTAGGAGTTAGCCTGAACGGAGGAGTCAAGAACAAGGTGACAGCCTTGACTCGAGACTTGCCCCCAAGGAAACACCGAGTGGCTTGAAGATTTTTGCCACGTAACCCAAGTGTGTAAAAGACAGCAACAAGTTGCAAAGCAGAAATCTGTCTTACATTTGTTTCCCTAGGGATTCCTTTTACATTTACTGTTTCTCCATCGTTATTTACGCAAGTAAAGGTTTTTTCGAAACAGTTCAAGACTACCCTATGTTCTTCTAACCAATCCATACCAATTAACATATTAAAAGAACCTAAAGGTAAAACATTAAGCTTAACAGAGGTTTCAAACTGATCCATTTTTACAATACAATTCTTAACAAAGCTTATCACCTTCCCTTTTGCTCCAGTAGATAGCTAGACTAACCAAGACTTTGCAAACTTTTCTACTGATAACTTACATTTTTCTACTAAATCAAGAGAAATATAGCTTAAACTAGCCCTTTGATCAATTAAAATAGATATAGGTATTTGATTCAGCTTACCTTCCACTTCCACCATGGAAGTTTGGTAATCCGCTTACTTGTTCTCCAGTGCTGCATTGATCCTGGGAATTGTCCTTGCTAGATCACCGACAGTCATCTCCTCCTGTATCGTACGTATGTTGTTAACAGTCTTCTTCCAGTTGGGGAAAACTGATGCATAATGAGGACGATTACATTCCCAGCACTTTACCGGTTCCTTTCATTCAAAATTCTTGGTATAGTTACTATGATTGTTAACAGAATCTTTACTTCTTTGACCATTTGGATTTATCTGTGAATTACTTTTGTTCCCTTGGAAATTTTTATTAGGAAAATTTTGTGTTATTATTCTTAAAATTTCGGTTAGGTACAAAATCTTTCTTCCTCTGTTCAAAATTGTTAGTTCTTTTAGCTTTCCAGTTTGTCATACTTTCCTTTTTGTGATTCTATTCATAACATAAATTCGCCTTTCTCATTGCTTCTTCTAAAGTTTTTGGATTGTCATACTCAATTCTGTATTTTGTATGAAAGGGTACGCAACTTAAAAACCGATGTACCTTAGGCTTCTCGTCCACAATATACGACACATATCTTAGCAGACTTAGAAATTTACTGTTTAGTTCTTTCATGTTCATTGTTCCCAGTTTTAATTCATAAAATTCCTTAGCTCGCTCCTTGTACTGTTCCAACAAAAATTTCTTCTTAAAATATTTCTTAAACGTACTCCAGTTAATGTTTTTCTCCCTAATGCCTTTTACTCTTTTTAGGTTTGACTTGTAAGCCTAAGTTTGACTTGTAAGCCTATTGATTATGCAGGATTTAAAACGAGACTCCCAAACTATAGCTCGATACCCATAAATTGCAAATGATTTTCGAAGGACACATGGATGGTGGTTGATGATTAGGTTTTGTGTTGACTTTGGAGGCGAGATAAGGTTTGTATTAACCCTAAAATTGCATTTGCTTGGTCTTGGCTATGGAGTGGTCGAGCTGTGAGCTCGTGGCTGCCAGGCTTGTCGCCAGTCCTTCCATTGTTTGCACACAGGCTTCGTGAGCCATATCGAGCTCCTCTGCATAATTGTTTTTCATGCTCTGGCGTAGAAGAAACGAGCGTGAAGCTTACTGTTGTCGTGAGGTGATTTTGACTATGTAAAGAGTAATGAGGGTTTGGGTTGCCTTCGCCTTCGTTTTACTGTAAGAGTTGGAACTCTGTGTTTGTAAAGAGTGCGATGGGGGTTATTCACTGTGTGAGCTGAGTTCTTTTTACTGTTCGTTTCCTCCACGAGGGTTTGGTCTTTACCTCGCCGAGGCCTGAGACTTCACCTTTGAATACTGTACACTGCACTTTCATGTCGGCAGAGCTCTAATTCAGTTCGTGAAGCTCACAAGGGAGGCTAGGGTAAGGCTGCAACTTCCAGCAACTGCGTCGTGCCTCTAGGGTATGTACTGAGAATTTGTTCTTTAACTGTTCTGCATAAATATAAAATTCTTTTTATTTTACTTTACAAGATTATGTATTAACATACGTGCTTCAATCTAATTGGTGCAGGCTTCTCAACGGTGGCTCGAATCTCTGTTACACTCCATCAACAGAGCTCTCATGAAGGCAATCAAACCTGTAAGCCTCGGTTTCACCTGAGGTACTCCTGCAAGGGTTGTATGGCGGCTTATGTTGGCACTGCCGTGTGTTGTAGTTGTTGGTTCAGTCATGGTTATTAGTTGCTCTGTTTGTTCTTTTAATTTCTATTTTTAAAAGCCCTAGTGGTTGTTTGTAATGAGAGGGTTAGGGCTTTCACAGCCGTGACTTACATATTTTAGTTTTGAGCCTTCTCGGCCTTAGTTGAATATATAGTGATAATTTTTAAAGTTGGCTTTAAGCCGTGACTTTACTATCAGGCCTGTTGCCGCCTTACACACACCTGGGTCACGTGGCAGAAATCTTCAAGCCACTCGGTGTGTCCTTGGGGGCAAGTCTCGAGCCAAGGCTGCCACCTTGTTCTTGACTCCTCCGTTTAGGCTCAACTCCTAACGAAGCCAAGGGGGGGTAGACCCTATTAAGTTACTAAGGCTAATCACTTAGTATGATGATGTTAAAATGAATGAATTACTTAGGAGTTTGAAAATTAACCATAAACAACCAAAGATGACAAGATATAAAATGAGTGCACGAAAGCAAAATGCTGAGACACAATATATATATATATATAGCAAGAAAATAACCAGTGCCCTAGAATGGAGTCAAAATAAAATCAATATGCTTGCATGTGCTTGGACTGAATGTTTTGCAATTGCATCTTGGTACGTTTTAAGTTAATGTGAGGTATGAGTTGTTTAAAATTAGGCGAAGGGGTGGACTCCAGATACACCCGAGAGTACTTGGAGTATGTCCAAAACTAAACCTTTACGGTTATCCGCAAAGAATATGTGGGCTGAATGGAGTCTCTGGGGCTATTGTTCATAACGCACCCGTTAGGGTGTGACAGAGATCGGCGCCCCGAGGTCACTTTTCAGGAGTTCCCACTTCCTTTGGGTATTTTGCCACCGTAATGGTTTGATCTAGGTGTTGGATTTTCACCTAATGATTTGTCAATTTGGGAGAGTGAATCCTAATTATACTAGTCACTCGAGTGCTTTTGATACAGTTTGATTGATCGGACGAACCGCAGCCAAGTGTAGAGCATACACACCAGAGTCTTGTCAATTTTAGTAAATTTTGAGATGGATGTTCTTGTTAAAAAGAAAACCCTCCAGGAACCTCTTTCGGTCCAAGTGGACCTCGATCGGGGAATCAAGGAGGGGTTGATTTTATTATGGTTACTGAAACAAATGATGAGAGCAAATGAAACATAAAAACATAAGCAAACCACAATTTTCTAATTAGACTACCACGAACCTTTCTTCACTTTTCGGCTCAAAAGGGGGTTCATGGGGTAAGTATTAAAGTTACTTTGAAACCAATAGAAATGGAATATGGAAATGATTTTAAATCAAAGTATACTACCCTACAGATTGGTACTACGCTAAATTGAAAAAAGATGAACGAAAAGCAAAAAATGACACGGACGCAAATTACCCCAGGGGGGATGGGGAATGGGCTCGAAAGAGCCTATTCATAATTATTTTTATTACCAGTGGTTACAATATCAGCAAACTGATATGATGCCTCTTGATTCTTATACAGAATGAAATCAAGAGCCTACAAAGTGCAAAAATTAAAGATTTCAGTAAAAAAAGAAGACCCCTGGAGGGATTCAAAAGGCCCAAAAGTCACTTTCGAACAGCAGATCCTCCTCTTTTTTGTTATACCTGCTAAAAACTAGCAAGCTTATTAGACTGAAATATGCTCAAAAGCACTCTGAAAGTACCTTTGGGTCAACTTACTTTTAACCAAAAAAAGCTAAATTAAAAGTAGTTAAAAAAAGGTAAAAAGGGAACCAAGGAAAGCAAGTTTTCCTTGGGATCTTGGCTTGCCTTTTAGGCAGCCAATATGATGTGCACTAATTGCTAGATTTATCTTTTATAACAGAAAACAGAAATCTAATGCATGCAAGCTACAAATTCTCTTTAAAATTCCATGCAAAAAGGACGATTTCCGTAAAGCTAGATCTAGAATACTTATGAAACCTTTTAAGAACAAGATCTAGATTATGGGCTTTGAGAAGATAGATCTATGTTAAATTTACTTTAAGATACTAGATCTAAACAATATCAAAGTTGTGAACAAAGTAACCGAGTAAAAGAATTGATTTTGAAGGAGGAAGAGGAGGAGAGAAATGGTGGTAGCCTTGAAGATCCACCGTGGAGCTTTCAGGTGGAATGTCGAAGGACTATGCCTTTGGAAGGTTTTGGAGAGAGTGACGAAGCAAACTAAATCAGCATCCTCTCCAATCTAAGAACCTGCAGCTCAGCTGAAATCAAAAAACTTGTCGAAATACTTGTGAGATCTAATTAGTACATACACAGAGATTCAGAATAACATGCATATAAACTTATAAAACATGCTGAATCTAGATCTCAAAACATGCATTAAAGGAAAGAGATGGCCAATAAACTTATTGAAAAGCATATTTCCTATGAAGATTATAATAAGCTTATTATCAATCTTAGCAATGAATCCACAAGCAATCAGCAAATTATGAACACAGATACAGGTTACCTTAGTAAAAAATGGCAATGATCATCCACACATACAATGGCATAACACTGTCTTGCCTCCAAAGATTCTCTTTATTTCAAATGAACAATAACAACAGTACAATAGCAGCAACACCTCAATCCCAGTTCTCTAACTCAGCTTGGAAGAGGTAGCATGTGCTTTATTTAAACAAAAAACAGGATATCCAGCCCAGGGGGGGCGCAAATCCCAAGGAGACAAACCACTGTAGTTGAAGGACAGTCCATCAATGCCTGATCTGTGTCTAACTGAGCTAGATCTGAGTCTCACTGAGTGCAAATGTCAATCGGGGGGTTGATCTGACTCACACCTCAACCTGTTGACTGAAGCATCCACCAAAACTCATCCAGATGAGCCAAAACGTGTGGAGGAGAGAGGGAGAGCAAAATTCCCCATAAATGATGCTGAAGATCAACTCTGGATCTGATTTGATCACCTCCTTCAGTCAAGGATTTGTCAGATCCAGTCAATCTGGTTCAGATCTGACTTATTTCAATCAAATCAGCTGAGAATCCACTGATCTATGATTCTGGATTTGCTCCATTATTCATCAATTTATTAATTAAAATAATCAATAAATGATTTTTTGGGGCTTTCTGACCTAAGTGATGGAAAATCACTCAAAACTAGGAAATAGTGGGTCCATGGTTTTACATGGTGCTTTTAGCTTGAAAATGAGCACCTACATGACTGAAACTGATTATTTTGCCCACTTTTATTACAAAATCAATTTTTCCAATTAAACTATTAAAAAATAGCCTAAGTTTTGGAAAAATTAAATTTTAATAAAAAACAATAAAAAAAATAAAAAAATTGAAAAATTGAAAAAACCTAAGGGGACTTAGACATGTTCATATGACTCGACCATGATGTCTAGCATGTTTATACATTGACACATAGACTCTAATAACCTCAATAGGCTTAAATGCCAAGCCGACCACCCCAACTTTGGAGGTATGGAGTGAAAAACTCAGAAATTATCAGTCGTTTATTCAACAACCCATAATAACTAAGGGAAAAAACACCCTGGGCTGATCGTATTGACAAATAAAGTCTAAGAGACCGAGTCTTTTACAGACACTATCATGCTAGAACATTTATTACAATCCCCCCATGGGGTATGAACATGTGATATCGTACAACAAGCACTTCCCAGAAATACTTCCAAAGGTCTTCTGAAGTCCGAACAAGTTATCCTTGTCCGGTTCATCAGGCTCACTTGATAAAAAAACCACGAATTACAACTTCGGTGGTAACAAGGCCATTGGGTCGTTTCATAACGATTTGATTAGGGTTTTAAAGGAAACTTTGATGGTTGTTCTTACAGCACTTCTCGCTCTAGTAAAGGGATTTCGTAGCTGAACAAATGCTTGTTTCAATTTTGTGAACCATGTTTAAGTATTGATACTTTTATGTAAGCTTTTAAGCTTTTATTGATAAATAAAGGCTGTGAGCCGAGACTCAATTCGTTCAGTTTCGTTTTTAATATTAAAAGGATTTTCACAGCTTAAGGATGAATTAGCAGTATCTTTGTTTCGTTAACATTTATATATATTTGGTTTATTTTAGCTATTTTTATTGTTATTTACTTTTCGATGGTTAGAGTTAAATAGATCAGTAAGAAATTTTGCTTCTTATTTAAAGGACTATGATTTGAAGACCTTTGGTAAAGAAATATTCTGATAGCAGCAAAATTAATAATACTGTAATGAATTCTGGAAATAGGACTAAGAATGTTATTATTGAATAAATGTATTTTCTTTTCTGTAATTTATAAAATATACTATTAAGTTTTGTTATTATAAATTTTGAATTTTAAACAGATCTTTTGTAAACCCTAATTTTTTTTAATCGTTTAAAGAGCTAGTAATTTTGTTTCAGTAACCCTAGTTTACATTTTTACATAAGTGAGCTAATTGGTAAATATTTAACCTAGTTTTACTGTTTGCTACGTTTAACTTAGTCTAGATAATTTATTGTTCCTACATAATCTAATAGGATTACATACTAGGTTTATAATATGTAACTTAGCTGGTTTTACCGTGTAAAAATATTACACAAACCAGTGTGTAATACTTAGGCTTTTTCTTCTATCTTTATTTAGTTTATTTAAATACTCTAAGTAAATAACACAAATACAGTTAAAGAAAAATCTATAAATAATTTACATAAAGTCCTGCAGAAAATAACCATTTGCATCTGCATTCATATTTTATTGAATCTACTTCTTTAAAATAAATAAACCCACTGTACTAGAGTACTGCCTTGCAAAAGGTGTGGAAACACAGTTCAGGTAATTTTTTTCCTATCTATCAATTAACTCAGAAATTTCTTTACTGATTTACCCTGATCTAGCCAGTTACTAATTTTCACAGCATATATAATTCTCCTATTTATCCCTAAGAGAAATAAAAACAACAATATACTATATTAATGAAAACTCTTAAACTTTTCCAAATACAGTGAATAAATAAAATAATTGAACTAAAAAAAACCTAGAAGTATAGATGAGGTGACAACAGCTTAAGGAGGTTGTTCCTCCCAACCAACTCTTGGAGAAGAGCTGAACTGCAATTCTCAGGACCCCCGAGCTTGTCTCCTGGTCCACGTGGTAGAGTACAGGGTGAGAGATGTAGTCTTCGAATCCTCTACAACTCCACTAAGTGTTCAGCAGTAACTCAGTTATGCTTACAGCAGTATGAACTCAGCTTAGAATAGCTGCATTAGTTCAATCTTTAGCACTTATCCCCTCAAACTTACTTCAGCGAGTCTCCTCCATCGAATTCACATGTGCACTTCATTCACTCAGAATGAGCAGCCTCAATTGTCCTCAATGGGAAGTTNAGTAAAAACACAGGGAGATATGTTGAAAATACGAACACAAAAAGTAGTTTTTTTCTTTCTTCCTCCAAAATTAATTAATATTATTTTATTATTTTAACTATTATTTTATTAATTTAACTATTATTTTATTATTTTCCTTAGGAGGCCCATTTTAGACCCCAAAATTCCTCTAATGTTAGCATGCCTAGGTCTTTTGGGTCAGTTTTTACTTTATGAGCCACCTGCTCATGTTCCACTATCTTGGGAAATCATGACCACAAAAATAGGGAAGTTGCCACCTACAATAGCTAAAAGTAGTTTGAGGATGCTGCCACATGCCAATCTGCTCTCAACCCAGTGACCAGTAAAACACTCATTTAGCAGCTCCCCTAAGCTATTATCTCATCTTTCATTTATTTATATTTAAAATACATTAAATTATCCTTAACCCTACTTGGTCATTAATTACAAACTTTAACATAAAATATAACATAATGTTTCTCAAAAACATGAAATTGTTTTGCAAATTGGGGCATGTGACACTAAGCATACAATCTAATAGTGGCAGAAACAAGCAATCAAGAAAAGGTTATTTGATCCTATGAGAATTTCTCAGTTTAGTCGACAACCATGTTTCCCAAAAACAAGTAGTATCCCTTAGGAATTCACGTAGAGAAATATAGATAATATATAAATCACATAAATCTATATTCATATATATTTAATCCATTGCATAGGATGGGACTCGGTTAACTCAACTAACCTCATTATATTAAATCCAAACAGGCTATAATAACAAAAACACATACATATAATAAGCGGGAGTAGGATCTGTAACTAAGATTCAAAACACAGACAACTCTTCCCGATATGATATTCTCACGAATCTAAAATTTACAAATCCAAAATGCAAACAATTCTCAGATCAATACACATGCATGTGATAATGCATATGGATGGACCCAATAAATCCAAAAACACAGACAATCACAGATAAATACGAAGGCATATCTTAATGCAAATGGGTGGACTCAATTTACAAATCCAAAACGCCTAGAATCTCAATATACAGACCCATTTATAAAATCAAATGCGGGAAATGTTAAACATTCATATCCATTTATTATTCCCACATAAAGTCAAACGCTAGGAAAATGGGTAAACAAGCAGATCTGTTTATTCCAGACACAGGAATCACAATCATCATATAAGAATCAATGTTGGTGGTTTGTGAACAATCAGATCCATTTATTATTTCAACATAAAATCAAACGTTGGCAATGGGTCAACATTCATATATGTTCATTACTCAACTCCATGCAACGACTTGTTTACACATTAATGTCCAAGTCCCGATCTACTTACATATCTACTCATAATTCAACACACACAAAGGTTTTTGTTTTCCCCCTTATCGTAGGGGTCACCATCCAATATATACACACATTCAGATCTGCAAAAACAAAATGCAAGCACTTGTTCTCTTTAATCGCAGGGTCATGATCCATGAATATATATATTCAGATCAACAAAAACAAAATGCAGGCAATGGTTCCCTTAAATCGTAGGGTCATTACCCATGAATATATATAGATATATATTGAGATCAACAAAAAACAAAATGCAAGCAATGGTTCGATCGCTTTCGACCCATGCAAACATTGGAGAACACTGTCCACTGACAGTACGCTAAGAAACATATGCAATAATTAATTCCCATTTCTCGGCTCTAAATAAAACACGGGCTTGAGAACCTATACTACGATCCACATCTACGAATCTGAATAAAATGAAAACGCAAGTTTGAGAACCTAAAAATGGGAACGATGCAGCTCTTCAGGCATTCTATAGATCTTAGGCATTCTACAGATCAAGTGTATACAATTTATAAAGGTGTAGTATATATCCATGCATCATTCACACGGTTTAGATCATACCTCAAGCACTCTACAAATCAAATGCATCCGATTTGAAACAATGAAGCGTTCATCTGCGTAGACCAAGGATATATCATACCTCAGGAAATTCTACATATCACATACATACGATTTGAAGCAGTGAATCGTATATCCACATCGTCCAAAGATATATCATACCTCAAGCATTTCTCAGGAAATTCAGATATCCAAAGGTACCTTGGAAAGTGATTTGAGATCTTGATCTCTTGCCTCAATTCCACAATCCCCCACAGTTTCTCTCTTTGGCCAAGAAAATAATCTCTTTTTCCAACCGCCCCCCACTTTGGAATTTGCAACCATTAAAAAGGAACTTCAACAATTTACCAAGGGAACAAGTGGCGGGCGCAATCCTCCATGTTTCCTTTCGATCAAGGATACTCTTTCCTTATTTCTCAGGAAGATATTGAATAGAAATTGTATTTTACTAATAAGTTAAAAAGTGGCGAAATGTATTATTAGCGCTCCTTTCCACAAGGAGACAAAGCCCCCAATAATCTATTAATGAACTGATTCCCAACAAGGAGTGTTTTAAACATCGTGGACGTTTTTTCTCGCATTACACAATCCAATGATAAATTACCTTAAACAACTTGATGTATTTCTTTATTTTAAGAGTATCTTTCATTGTTAAGTAAATAAAACGTTTTTTTTTTCTTTTTATATATATTTTTGTGTAATATGTATAGTTGCCAAAAGTATTCTTCTTGTTAATCCATTGATAATGTGCTTCAATAGGAAAACATTAAACTCTTCCATGGGATCACTCTTCCATTAGGCATATTAAATAAATATGTTATTATAATATATATTTATATGATTTTCCACTCATTTGATACGTGTATGCATTAAAAGACGTTTGACTTTTAGCAACAAAATAAATGCTTAGCATTCCCCTCTTGAGCACATGTCCCCCTAAACTAAATTATTAAATTGTCTTTAGGATTCATAGGTATCAAGGTGACATCCAGTCTTATTTTAATATCTCACTAGCTTTTCGCCTCTTCCCTAGTGGATTCGTCTTCAATCGTTCTTTAGTCGTGTCAAGCTTTCAGTTTCCTAACCCTAATAATTTCATCCACAACTTTTATGAAGTTAAGATCGATACTTACAATGCCATTTACTTACACTTTGCATCTTCAAGTCAAGGTAGTAAGAGGATGTTACACTTGTAAATAAAATCATTAAAATAATGCTTTTGAACAAAAATAGAAATTTATTATACAAAGTTGGGTCTAGAAGATGTTTATTATCCACTTATTGTTGCACCTTCTTGGAGAAATTCATAGTTAACTCCTTTCCATCTTAACCCACGATAATGGGAAAAAAACGAAAAATATTCTATATTCTTTAATCCTGGCCATTAAAAATTTATAAAATTAAAATTCTACAACCCTCGCTCCACCCGGAAAGCTAAAAAATCAAAGTAATCATAACCTATCACATCATCCATAAATAATAAAATTCAAACAAACTAAAAAACAATATGAAAACGAAAAAGAAAACACTCAACAGGCATTCAACAGTTTTACCATTATCATCAAATTTTCATGGAGATGGTCATGGATGCGCCCAAATTTAATCGTCGCTGGTGGCTCTTGAAATTTTAACCACAGTTGTACTAAGATATTGACATTTTAGCCACACAATCTTCGAGAAATTGTACTATTCCATCTACACCTTGAGATTTTAGCCACAACAACACTACAATCTTATCTCTAAACCTGACCGTCAGAGTACAATTTTATTTTCCTAATAAAACAATCAATACGATATAAAAAAAAAGATTTAAAATAAATACAATACCGATACTTCACGTCTGTGGTTATGACCAGTGTTGGAATTTCACTAGAATTTTACCTGTCAAACAATTTTTTTTTACATTTTTGGGGTTTAACATTTCCCCTTCACAAAACGTTTTACTTAAAGATGTACATGTCAATAATAACGTTTTACTTGATCAAAAATTGGATGCTGAGGGTTTTTGCGCTATGTTCCATGGCTCCTTGGTAGTACCCTGCTCTACTCCTCTGCTTGCCTTCCTGCTCTTCTCATGGCGGCCGCACCAGGCTTCCCCCTCAAGCATCCTGCAGCTTGTACCTCACTCAACCCCATTACCGACACCATCCTGAAAATTTCACTCTCCGAGGAAACCCCGTCGACTGACGTTGTCAGGTCTGATGAGGAGTAGCAGAACTCGCCTCAGGCCGACGCCAAACCTCACACCCACACTTGTATTGGAATGTAACGAGAGAAACCCAGAATAAACTTGCATCCCTCCAGGATCAATGCACGTATCGAAAACATGAGGACATATGCCCTCATTGGAAAACTGATTGGAATCTGGCCTGCTTAAAAATCCTTGCTCCACTGGATCACAGCCAAATGGAGACCCAAACCACACTTCGACCTGCAGCTAGGCCCGAAAGGTTTCTTTACAATCATTTTTACTCTGCTAGAAGACATAGACCGGGTCCTAGAAGGAGGGCCATATTTTTTTAACTATGCAGATCTTTTTCTCAGAAATTGGGTGGAGCGCTTCAACCCGGATACGGAAAACTTCTCTTAGGCCCCGGTCTGGGTCTGTCTCTATTTGCTCCCCCGGGACTATTGGGATGAAGATACGCTCAGAGATATCATCAATGCGCTCGGAGAGTTTGTCAAAGTGCCCAACTAAACCAAATAGCAAAGGTAAACCTCATACGCCTGCATTTGTGTCTACATGCATATTGTCAAAACCCCACCGGAGTCCATCATTCTAGCACACGAGGACTGAATGGATCCAACCGTTAGACATGAGCATGTTCCTTTCAGATGCCGAAAATGTCACAAGCACGATCACCTGTACTAGGATTTCCCAAAGAACAAAATCCCCATGGAGTCTGTTCCCTCAACAAACGATGAAGGCTTCAAGAAGGTCACGGGCAAAAGAAGACAAGGAAGGAAAAACCCCACTGTAAGTAAACCCTCAAACCCTTGTACGAGCAACAGCTTCGGGGTTCTTGAACCACTTCTGGAAGAACTAGAGCACGCAACCACAGAAATTCACCCTGCTTCAAAACCTCCCCACCAGGAGGCACAAAAGGGTAAGAATATTGAAGATTCCAGTCAAAAGGCCAAGGTCGACCCTGAAATGTCATCCAACCCAAGATGGAAATTGTGCAAACCCAGGATTCTCTTCTAACCACTCAAGAAGCGGATGTCCTAATGGATGAGGAAATGGGTGATATAGATCTGGGAGATCTGGACCTTATAGGCCTGGAAGATGCATCCAAGAACAATACCTTTCAAGACATCGCCCCCAAGTAGATAGAAATGCTCACTGACATCCTACATAATGCCAAGGCCAACAACAAACTAGGTATTATCACCAACACCCCTAAAGAAATCAAGAAAAAAAACAAGGAAACCAAGAAGAGAGGAAGGAAAACGACTCTTCAAAGGATAACCAACCTAGGAACCAAAGTGGTTGAATCAGGTCAGTATTCTGAGCTCACTGAGTTCTTCCCTCTTAACCCCACTGTTAACCAACGAAGATTATATCTTGGAATATAAGAGGTATCAACAGTTCCAACAACCACATAATGATCAAGAAAAAGATCCAACAAGACAAACCTTCCATCCTTATGCTACAAGAAACCAAACCTAGTAGTTCCAATATGGATCTCTCATGTCCAGACTCTGGCGAGGCAACCAGTCCATTTCCCTTGACTCTTCCGGGGCCTCAGGGGATCTCACTATCTCTTGGAATCCCACTGAAGTTGATCTGGATCACTTCTTAGCCTCCCGCCACTCCATCACTGCTCTTTTTCATCCCATTCGTACCAACCTTCATGGCCGAATAACCAATGTTTATGGACCCCATCTCCCTAATCAAAAGTCTTCTTTCCTCAACTTCCTCCAATGGCTTTTCCTAGACCAAGCTCGTCCCATGGATGTCCTCGGTGGAAACTTCAATCTTATCACCTCCCTACAGGACAAGCGCGGAGGGCGGCGAATGCTTACCGAGGAAGATAAACTCTTTAAAGGTTTTATTGACAATAGCAACCTGATCAATCTCCACACCAACAATGGCATCAATACCTTGAACAATCGAAGGGGCAGAGCGGCTCAGATCGCTTCCAAGCTAGCATTAGAGGAATTTTGGGGTCTAAAATGGACCTCCTAAGGAAAATAATAAAATAATAGTTAAAATAATAAAATAATATTGATTAATTTTGGAGGAAGAAATAAAAAAACTACTTTTTGTGTTCGTATTTTCGACATATCTCCCTGTGTTTTTACTCAAATTTCGATCAAGAGAGCTCGTTGGATGCGGAATTTGATTCCGCATCCAACGAGTACCCACACTGCATACTTTTGACGGATCATCATCACGTTTTTTCAGGTATTTCTTGTTTTTGGGGTAGCGGGGTCCGTCAAAAGTATGCAGTGTGGGTACTCGTTGCATGCGGAATAAAATTCCGCATCCAACGAGCTCTCCCGATCGAAATTTGAGTAAAAACACAATGAGATATGTCGAAAATACGAACAAAAAAAGTAGTTTTTTTTAATGACAAATATGTCAATTCAAACATTATGGTTGATTTATTTTATTGAAATTCTATTGGTTCTTGAATTCCAACTCACAAAAACTTATTTTGACACGTTTTCTTATAAGGCCCATTTTAGACCCCAAATTTCCTCTAATGATCGCTTTCTCATCTCATAACACATCGTGTTGCTGAACGATAAGATCATTGCCTCCATCCTCCCGGCTACAGGCTCTGATCATTGGCCAATCTGTTTAAACTGGCAAATTTCTGTAGAGGCAAAGAAAAAGTCGTTCTGTTTTGAGAAATTCTGGCTCCCAAATTTTCATGAGATGATCACAGAATGGTGGCAGAACACGCAGGTCAATGCAGATCACGCATGCACAAACTCCAAACCAAATTGAAACTTCTCAAGCAACACCTTAAGCACTGGAACAAGCACACCTTTGGGACATCTTTACCAACAAATATCTTTTGGAACAGGACATCGAACACCTTCAACAGCAGATCATCACCTATGGGCGCACAGAGGAATCCACCTCTCAAAGAACATCAACTTCTCTTACAGATAGCGGAACGAACTAAACAAGAGGAGATATACTGGGAACAGAAGTCACGCATCAAATGGCTAAGGGAAGGGGAACGCAACACCTCCTTCTTTCACAGATCCACTATACAACACCGCAGGCACAACCGTATCACCAACCTCAATGATAATGACGGTCTTCTTCTGGAGAGTCACAAGACATGGAAACCGAGCTGGTCTCCTACTATGAGGATATTCTCACTGAGAATGATCAGGATGGGGTCACGGCTATCCAATATGTTACCTCCAATATATACTCCCTAGTTACTGAGGAGAAAAACTCCATGGTCATGAGACCCTCCATGCTTCAAGAAGTGATGACGGCTGTCAAGCAAATGAAAGAAGACAAAGCCCCTGGCTCGGATGGTTTCATTGTCAACTTCTTTCACTCTTGTTGGGATTTGTTAAAGCACGAGGTCTGGGAAACGGTGGAGGAATCACGCACCTCTCAAAGAATTACGCCCGCCCTCAATGCCACCTTTCTCACTCTCATCCCCAAGGAAAACAAAGCCTCCACTCCCAACAAGTATAGGCCCATTTCCCTCTGCAATGTGCTCTACAAAATCATTACCAAGATCATAGCCAACCGCTGCAAACCCCTTCTGCCTTATCTCATCTCTGAAGAACAAACCGGCTATGTGGAAGGGCGACAAATTCTGGACAGGATCATCCTAGCCCACGAAACTATTCACTCCCTCAAAGTCCTCCGAAAAACCTGCCATGCTCCCCAAATTAGATCTTTCCAAAGCGTTTGACAAACTCAATTAGGCCTTCATAGAGAATTTCCTGTCGGCCTTTGGTTTCGACCCCTCCTGGATTCGTTGGGTGATGCATCTACTCTCCACAGCCTTTTTCTCTATTCTCCTCAATGGTGTTCCCTATAAGCCTTTCAATCCTTCACGAGGCATAAGATAAAGTGATCTGCTTTCTCCCTTCCTCATCATTATCATGTCTGAAGGCCTTGGTCGCATGATCACTCAAGCTAAAACCCAAGGTACCCTCAAGGGCCTTAGGCTCCATGATCACACCCCCATCACCCATCAACAATTTGTGTATGACAATCTTCTCATGGGACATCCATCTGTCCAGGAATCTAGAACTCTCAAAATCATTCTCCCCACTTTCTCCAAAGTCTCTTGCATGACCATTAATCGGGAAAAATCAGAAATTTTCTTCTTCAACACCCCTCTCCCAAACCAGAGAAACATTGCCCGCATTCTGAGCTTCAAAGCTACTACTCTCCCCTCCAAAAATCTTGGCACCCCCCTTATTGATTCTGCTCTCAAACATTCTTCCTGGAGGGAACTTCTCACCAAGCTAGAACCTCGCCTATCTCAATGGACCTTATGCCCCCTCAATCTGGCTGGTCACCTGACTCTCATCAAATCTGTATTATAGGCTATGTCTCTTTATCTTTTCTCGGTCTTAGCTGCTCCAAAATTGGTTCTTAAAGCCATCAGGATGCTTCAACGCACTTTCTTATGGAACGAGGACAACAACTCCCACCACTGGCCCCTCGTCAAATGGGACAATGTCTATCGCTCTAAGGCAAATGGTGGTCTTGCGTTAAGGGACCCTTTGCAAAGCAACGACATTCTCACTGCAAAAATATGGTGGAATTGGATCTCTAATAATCAAAGTCAGTGGACCCAACTCTAGAACAAAAAGTACATGGTGGAATGGCCAACACAGCACCTTGTCAGGTTTTTAGAGAATATAAAAGGTTCTGTTATCTGGAATGCAGCCAATTCGAAAAGACCTATAATTCAGCAGCACAGCTTCTGGGAAGTTCACAATGGCTCTCTTGTCAACTTCTGGACAGATTCTTGGAACCAGCTACCTCCTCTTGCGATTACCTTCAATCTTCAGGTCACGTAGGTCATACTTTTGATCTCTTCTCATGACAAAATCCACTTCTTCTGGTTCCAGAACAGACAGGAGGACTTTAGGGAATGGCTCACATGGGACAAGTGGCATCTACATCAGCAGCAACTCTACTTTGAGGTTCTATGGGAGGAACTGAAACAATGTTGTATCAAAAGCAGACATGGAAACGGCATTCTTCACTGGGGTTACAGACCAAAAGGCATGTTCACCACCAAAGAAGCTTATCAAATCCTCACCAATCCTAGCGAGCCTTCTGACACCTGTTGGACCAGATCTGGGGTCTAAAAACTTGTCCCAAAGTCACCATTTTTCTTTGGCTTGTCTTACACAAACACATCCTCACTTGGGACAACTTGCTCAAAAGAGGCTTTGTCGGGCCATCACAATGCCCCCTTTGCAAAGATCATGAAGAAACTATGGAGTATATTCTCAATCAGGGTCCTCTTGCTACTCAACTTTGGACCAACATAGCCTACATCTGCAAAAGAATTGACCACTCTCCCAATAGCATCATAGCCACCATTAAAAATTGGCATAACCACCCCTTTCAAAACCCTATCCTCAACATAATCTAGCAACTCATCCCGGGTTTCCTCATTTGGGGTCTCTAGAAGGAGCGAAATATTAGGATTTTTTAGGGTAAAGCCAACTCTGTGGAAACTATTTGGCTCCAGTGTTAACAGCGCATCAAGGAGACCACTCTACTCACCAGTTGGCAGGAAAAAGATCTCCAAGCCCATCCCCAGGAAAAGGGCATTCTTAACCATTGGCTCACTCTCATCCCCCTTCATTCACAAAGACCACTTCTTGCCCTCCCCACCCCCCATCCCTGACCTCCTAGAGTGCCCCTCCCAATGGTTTCTACAAGCTTAATTTTGATGGTGCTTCTAAAGGTAATACTGGTCCTGCGGGTTTCGGCAGCGCGTTCAGAACAGACACAGGTTAGATCACTCATGTCTTCTATGGAAAACTTGGGTTCGAGAGTAACAATGTTGTCAAGCTGAACGACCTCCTTTAAGGTATTAGAACGGCTTTGAAATATGCTCTATTTCTTCTCATAGAGGAGGGAGACTCTGAGCTAATTCTTAATCTGGCCATTAAACTGCAGAATGGCTCTTCCAATGCCAGGATCTCTTCAAGCTGGTGAATGGACTTTGATCTTCAGCAACTAGCACTACTTCTCTCACAACCTTTTGCTATCAATTTCCAGCATGTGAGAAGAGAAGCCAACTCCCTGGCGAACAAAATTGCTAATTGTGGGGTGCTCTCTTCTTCTTTTCTGCACCAATGCACCTTAGCTCAAATCCCGAATGCTCACTTCAGGCAGGAATGCGATCTCACATCAGCAAGGACTTCAACCCGGATGCAGGTGTTTTTAATGCCAGCGAGGACAAGGGGAATGATGGCGGGAACCTAACGTCACCTCACCTCACCCCCTCATGGTTGCGCACATTAACATTGACTTGGGACATGGTTGTTCACTAGACATCCGATGGGACGTCGTCATCAACTCGGTACAAACCGCGTTCAATGCACCACCCTGGTTCTTGGGCCGACGCGCCATCTATTTTATGCTCCACATCCTCTGTCATCCAGGTTATTTTCTCTGCACCCTCTCGCAGCTCTGGCTCTTGCTCTCACTGAACCACTCGGCCCTCTGCGCCCATGATCGCAACTCTGTTCTTTCCACCACTCCTTACCACTCCGCCACGTCGCGAAGGAAGCGAGGCATTCCCCAGCGTGGTCGTTCTGGGAGAGGATCCCAAGCTCGACGTCAAATTCAACTCACTACACTAGCGAGCGGAGAGGGTTTTGATGTTGATATTCCAAACGTTGTTCGCCAAATGGTGAACGACTAGGAGGACGAATTATCTGGTGCCGCCAATGCTACAAGCCGCTCGATGGAGCACAGACGAAATCACTGGGTCATAAAGAACCTGCTCATTAGGCTCATCCTCCACTTCAACTGCCAACCCTTGGCTCCTGCTAATCTTGCTTTACCTATCCCACTGGCTCCTGTTGCACCTCCGACACCCCCACCCCCATTGCCTGCTCCAACTGCTTACACTGCCCCACTTGCCTCCGCCTCTGCTCCGCCCCCTTCCACCCCCTCCCCCGCGGTCCCTATGGACCGCAAGCCCCCTCTCCCCCCTTTCATTGGGCCGTATAAAATCTATGTCCGCCGATAAATGCACCCCCACACCAATCCTTTCCAGAAAGACGACCCCTCTCCCGATGAAACAGCCCCTTGCAGGTGATGAAGATGAAGGTGACTCTTTGAGTAGCAAGGAACCAAGCTCCTCCAGTTGTGACACGTCGGACGCCGCAGATGACCCAACTGAGCCAGTCTCCTCTGTCTTTGGCTGCCCATCGTCGAGGAACCTTATCACAAGCTTTAGTCAAGATCTGTTAATGGTTTTTGTATATTTCTGGAATATGGTGGGCTCTCCTAGGCCTGCACTTTGTTTGCTTGGTTTTCAATACACTGTTTGTATTTTTGTATAATGTCACTCTCTGTTTCTGAGAACTGTTTTCCCTCTTAGAGGGAGGGTCTGGTACACTTCTTTTGAACTTGTTTTCCCTCTTGGAGGGAGGGTCTGGTTCACTTCTTAGACTAGTTACCCCTGCCAAGTCCTTTGGGAAGGAATGCTTCTCTGAATTGTAATCTTTTTTGTACCATTATTACCTTACTTCAATAGAATAGTTTGTTAAATTACAAAAAAACAAAATAATATAACATTTTACTTAAATATGTACCTGTCAGTAATAATGTTTTAGTGTTGTAGTTTGAAAGTATCAATGAACTAAATATGGATCAAAGAAAATAAGCTTAATAGAGAATGAAAACCCTAGCCCTTGGAAACCACAAATAAAATCACCACTAATACATTAAGAAAGGGATAAAAGTGATAATCTTACCAAGAAGCCAAAGTCAAATGTTGGATTTGGCAGAATTGGTCTGGTTGAACAACCTGAACCAACTACCAAAGAATTAATCCCTCAGACTCTCGAGTCCCTAATACCTAGGTGTCCCAAAATATATGCGATTCCAACAGTTCTTGAATTCTTGCAAGTTGCCAGTCGCGCACCTAGGAGAGGGAGGACCGAGAACCCCAAAGATTTATTAAGCCCAATCTCCCCAGCGAAGAAAAAACTATATCATGATTCAGGATAGAAAACCCCGCAGACCGTAATATCCACTCAACGTCGAACGGATTCGAACTTTGGATTGCCCTACAGAAAGTCAATGCCTTACTAGTTACATACCCCAAATTATCCCTTTTCAACGCTACATCAACATGCCCTCACGAAGCATTCATTCAGGATTCAACCACAACCAGTGCCAACAATTCATTCAACGATTCAAGTGATTAATTAATTGAGAAATTGAAGTCGTGCGACATGCCCTACAGGTTACAAGTCCTCAATGCGGTCTGTCATAGCCCATAAAAGAAGAGGTAGCACACCTTCGAGTTTGATAGCCATTGTATCGCTAAGTATCCTTCCCTAGAAAGCCATCACCTTGCCCGACATCCCTTCTTCTTTTTCCAGCTTCCCTTCGTCTAGAGTGGTTCTAATTTTCTTATGATGTGCATATAGTAAAGGCCCTTAGTGAAGATTGAAGCCATTATATACCCCCCGAAAGTGATGGAACTATTCTATCTTTTATATACCTATAATCCTAGTGCTTTTACTCGATCTCGAAATGTATATGCTCTGACTGCGTATGATTAGGGGTAAACTGGTTAAACCGCTGGTGCTGGTGGATCTACTGCATGTGTCTCTGCTTATGGTGGTTCCGAGCGAACAACTGGGGTGACTCTATATCTTCATCTATACTCCTCCATTCTTTTCTGTTTTCGTTCATAATAATGGTAGAGAAAAGTGAACAAAAAGGAACGCCAAGCCAAGCCAAGCCTTCTACGAAGAGAGTTATGACCATTGCCCACTGTGCAATTGCTCACAATTGTGAGCTTTAGAAGTCACAACTTATGCCTATTGGAACTTGGGAACATCATTTTGTGGGAATAGGAAGACAAAGACTACTAATATGTCTCTTTCAAGCTTTAAAAGGCAGAGTTCTTTCCTGTCAAAGACACTATTTTGTGCAAATGTTCCAGGAAGTCCACTGGTCTCTTAGTGAAGTTGAGACCTCAAGTTGAATGGTCGACAAGAGAATTCACAAGCATGTAGTTTGGTATATTTGATTGAATCAAAAAAATCTTTTATAAATTTGTAATTCAATTTGCACTATTTTTGGCGAGGACATCAACCAAGGATGAGAGTGTTACTTACAAGCTACAATGGGAAGAGACACACCCCTCTTTCGATCTGTCCTTGGGCTCAAAAGGTAGAGGAAAAATATCAACAAATTGTGCTCAAAAGGCAACCAATGGGACAAAGTGACATAGAAGGTGCTTCAAATAAAACACACATCAATTAATTCCAAATAACAAATGGGAGAGAACAAAAATATAGGAAACTTGGATGGGAAAGTTGAATGTTAGTCATGAAGCATCTAACATTCAAATAACAAACTCATTAAGATATAGTCCAAACTCAAAAGAATAAAGGAGAATATGAGAGCCCTCAAATTAAGGCTCCTAAGACTATAAGAGTAAAAAATTGATCTTTTGACACCAAATAAATTAGACCCTACTATTGCAAAGTAAGAAAGGAAGACCAAACAAAAATGACTTGGAATAGAAGGTAGTTGTATGTAAAGTGCACTATTGCAAAGTAAGAAAGGAAGACCAAACAAAAATGACTTGGAATAGAAGGTAGTTGTATGTAAAGTGCTGGAAATGTGGACATTAAAGGAGGTTTATGCCTTTTGCAATCAAAAACCCTTGAAATGAATAACCTTTCATGGAATATAGGGTTTTAAATGCCTAAAATAAGAATCCTAAAACAAAATATTATGATAAAAAAGATGTGTAATGTCCGGCCTAGATTTCAAATCGGGTCTACACTTTGACATGAGAATACAATGGTTTGAGTTTTAGTTATGTTTTAATTATGGCTAATGTAATTAAATAGTTAAGCTTTTCAGCTACTAAGATTATTTTCTCAACCTACTTAATTATAGCATCGATCTCAAGCTTTCACAAGATCCACTTACTAGACGGTGTAATACCCTTTTGATATTATGTAAATTTTCTGATGAACACCAGCTCCAAACCACCTTTCAATCGACCTGCCTAAAACCAGAACCTCCTGAAGAGCCTGAAAGAAGTCTACCCTTCTCTCCCTCCCAATTGGGCTTTTCAAGCCCTTCCGTATTTACCGGCCACCTTCCTGTAAAGAAGTATTTACCCCTCGGTGTTTCAATGCCTTATTTATTAAAGTAAATATTCATGAGTTTTTTTATTTTATTTTTGGGATTCCCATTTGGGACTTGCAACTTAACAGGAAAGGTCACCTGGGACGTGTAGGAATCTTGACAAGAAATCTTAATTTATCTATTATGTTCTGCACGGGTTTCTAGGGCATGTTCTTTAAGCTGAACAGGGCTACAGGCCTAACAATCTGCCTACATATGTTATATAATAAGGGCCACACGTTATATAATAAGGGCCACCTCTGCATTTTCCAAACAGAGCCACAATACTAATTATGCTCTGTCGCAGATGTTATATAACAAGGAAAGTTGCTGAAGGCAACAAGTCCCTGTCCCTGCCTACAGCATTTTAAAGTTGCTGAAGGCAACAAGTCCCTGTCCCTGCCTACAGCATTTTAACAATTTGCATATAGCGTTGTAACAACTTGAAGAAAATGCTTATATCTGCACCGTTGCATGTAGCGAGGTTCTTACCTAGTTACTTAACCAAGTGGCTCACTGCGATAAACATCCCTTGCAGATATTTTGATTTTGCAAGCCAGGGTCACCCGACCATATGTGGTACAAATGTGATTCTGCATGTTAACATAAATTCTTATTTTCTTTTGAAATATGCGACAAGAAGGGGCTCAAATATAAGGGCAAAGTTATGAGTGTTCTGGATGCTACTAAGAAGTGCTCATTTAAATTGTTTCTCAAAGATACAGGTTGCTGGGGATTCAAATGTAGTAATCGATTAGGCTTTGAAAAAATACAAGATATATATTATTAGGCTGAGATCTCTGATGTAATTAGAGAATCGTTTTTTGCATAAACAACATGCCATCATGCCTTGAATTCCAATTCAGGTCAGGTGCCCCTGAGTTTAGCTTGATGGCTGCTTTTGAGAAATTGCAATAAAGTTATTGAACATAAATGTAGTGTCTGGATCAGCTAGATGGAAGGCCTGCAACCATTGCTGGTGTTACATACTATGTATCTATCTGTCTGAATTAGGAAAGCAAGACACCGTTTGATTCAGAGGACTAATGGACGTTTAGCCACCGCATGATGCAATTTATTCTGTAACAGTAATTAAACAATCATGACACAACCACAATTTGATATCGTATTCAAGCCATAAATAATATGTAATGCGGCTCAGTAATGAACGTAGTCCAAGTTTCCAGCTGTATATTAGATCAAGTTCTCTCCTCCACGTAAATTCAACTGGATTACATTTGGCAGATTACAACGTAAAGGCAAGTCAAAGGTAAATTTGGAGAGTGTTTGCAAATAAAAAGCAAGTGAGATTACCATATTCAGATTCACATAATAAACTTAAAATAAGAAGCGGGACATACATCCTTGATACTTTAATGAAGCAAATTGTATTAAGTCTTTTATGAGAATGGAGTATGAAAAAAAAGTGGTAAGTAGATTTTAAATAACTCTAAATATATCCCCAGTCCATTAAACTAAAGTGCATTGCAGCTGGACATAGCCATAGTTATAATTGGAAAATAATATACTAGAACATAATTCCTACATAATTCCTTAAGTGACGATTTACAAATTGTAAATATATATATAGACCAAAGCATGATTGTGAATTATAGTACTGAATGTAAAGCATCAAAGTAATTTTAGCATGATAGTGCAATCTATTTCCAATATTAAGATAAATTTGTGAGAGCACTATACAGAAAGGAACTATACACAAGATAGATTTAATTGTCAAGTTTGGCACGGAAGTTGACAACAGCAACCGCAAGGTCACCATCTGGTAGCCATGCAGGTGGGGACTCCATCCAGTATTCGACACTCTAAGTGCTTTATTGAGTTCAACCACGGGTTCTGTGCAGGAAAGGTATCACAATGTGTTGGTGTCTTCATATAAATTACTATGACAAGTGGATGTTTGCATGCTCCTGAAGCCTAAGTCTAAATCAACTCCTCATTTACTCATAGTGATAAGACAAACGTCATAGTGATAAGACAAACAAAAGACTTCGATGTGAACTAGCCTGAAACTCATTTGTGATAGACAATATTGATCAAGAAAGTGTTTCTTTACGGTTCAAACTGATACGCTCTGACTGGCAAGGAAGTAAACACACTCCAATCTACCCCTCAATGGACTGGAACTGATCGATACGCTTTGCTACTGATGCTTTGTTACTGATACGCTAAGTCTTATCGGACCCCTCTCTGTTGTACCTGCTCCCATCAATAAGATACGCCAGGCCACTGCTACGCTCTATTTTTATACGCTCTGATAAGTGCTTGTGACTGGCTTGAATGCTATGATAGATAAGACTGGAAAGAGGGGATTCACCGGCTGTCTTGGATTTCAAGTCTTTTTTGAAAGGCTTTAAGGAAGTGTGACATACTGGCAATTTTGGGAGTTTTTAGCAACAGCATCCATTACTATTTTCCATAACCGTCTAGGATATATTAGATTATACTTCTATGAGGTCTGCCAAATTGTTGGATTGGTGCAGATTACTGATTTCATATTCCTGTAATGGAAATTTATGGCAGTTTGAATTGGCGGCATTAACTCTGTAAAAATCCAAGGCCCAACCCAGACATAAAAACACTGTTTGTTGATCACAGTTGCGGACAGCCGAATGGAGCTCGTGCACCATCTCCTGCAACTAATCCTCTTATGGGAACGATTCCAAAAGGGGGAGGCTTCCCACCACTTGGTTGGCTAATGCCACTCCTGCACCTCATCCTGCAGTCTCTGCGGGGCCAATTGGACTTAGTGCTGCAACAAATCCCGGTAACTTGTACACCAGCAATTAACAATGGCAGATCTGTTGATATGGTTTATATAGGAAGTTATTTTCTGAAATTTTGATTATGAAGTTATAGGAAATCATATGATTTATATGTTGGCATCTTTGGCTTTTATTTGGTCGAGTAATCCTCTTTTGATTTGTTGCTGTAGCTGCTTTGTTGAAGCGCCCGAAGACCCCTCCTAATGCTCCCTTGGGGGATTATCAGTCAGCTGATTCTGACCACATTCTAAAACGAGCAAGGACAATTGGGAAATCTGGTGATGAGGTATTTTGAGTTCGGCTTGTTCATTTAGTTCATATGGTGTCAAACATCAATTAATGTAATTTTATGGTTCATTAATAATGAAAAAATGCAACAGGTAAAATATTCCATGCAAGTATCTGTGCAGTTGTTTGTAAGAGCAACAGTATTGTTTGAGGATTAGGTGCATTAACTAAAACTAATTTGTAGGTGAGCTATCCTGGTCCAAATCTTCCACAGGGCTTATATTCACAAGATGACCTTCCCAAGACTCTTGTACGGACTTTAAATCAGGGATCTCCAGTCACGAGCATGGATTTTCATCCTCTGCAGCATACCATACTTTTAGGTATGGCTTTGTTGTGTGATACTATTTATTTTTCGTGTTTGGGATCTCGATCAATTCATATGTTTAGGAATGCATATTCTGTCTTACAAGGCATGTGTGCCATTATTTTTCTGCATATTTGAAAAACTAGAGAATTTTTATGCTACTAATATGCAAAGGTTGTGCTGCAATTGACCAAGGGCGTAGCATAAGCAAGAAGAAGCATTTTCAGCTCAGGTCAGAAGCTGTTGTTCTTTCTCTTGTCGTGAATATCTCTTGAGAACAAGAAGATGGTTATTATTCTATTAGGAGAGAGTGTATTTGAAATAATGCTCTTTTTACAAATTTGTATGTTGTAGCATAGGTACAGAAGTAACAGAACTAAGACAGTGAGCCCAAAAATTGATATAAATATGCTTCTGCTGAATTGCGATACAGGGGTTTCAGTATCAAAAGTTGGATTGAAGGATTTGTTGTTTATGTATTAAAAGTTGGTTTGAGGGATTTGCAAACCTAGAAGATGAGAGGAAATGAAGCGTTTTTGTAGAGGAATGCAGGAATAGGAGGTTCCCGGAGCTCATTCTCTGATAGGTATCTCATTTATGTGAAATGTTTTTTTTTCAGAACTGCTTAGAGCCCTTCAAAGTTTAAATTCTCCTTTGCAATTTGCAAATTTTCTTGGTGCAAAAGACTATATTGGTTGGAATTGATAGAGGCTTACCTGTTAATCAATCATCTAAGATTCCTTTGGATTTTTAGACTGAGAGAAATCTTTGACTGTGTTTTAGCTCAACGCAGCAGTTTGAAGGATTTAACGTAGCAGCTCGAAGCTCAGCAGAGTCTAGATGCTCAGATTGTGTTCAACCAGACACAACATTCAGCAGAGTCTAGATGCTCATACTGTGCTCTCTTTCAACTTAGCAGCATGCTTAGAGTGTTCTCTTTCAACTTAGCAGCTTGAAGGCTTCAACGCAGCTGGACACTGCATTCAGCCTCAATTAGTATGAGGCATTCAGCAGTCTATTAGTATGAGGTATGGCGCTATGAAATTTTCATAGTGCAAAAGACTATATTGGTTGGAATTGATAGAGGCTTACCTGTTAATCAATCATCTAAGATTCCTAAGGATTCTTAGACTGAGAGAAATCTTTGACTGTGTTTTCGCTCAACGCAGCAGTTTGAAGGCTTTAATGTAGCAGCTCGAAGCTCAGCAGAGTCTAGATGGTCAGATTGTGTTCAACCAGACACCGCAGAGACCGCATTCAGTAGAGTCTAAATGCTCAGACTGTGTTCTCTTTCAACTTAGCAGCTTGAAGGCTTCAACGTAGCAGCTAGAAACTGGACACGGCATTCAGCAGTCTATTAGCATGAGGCATTCAGCAGTCTATTAGCATGAGGTATGGCGGTGCATAGTAGAAATTTATGCAGGTGGCGAACATGCCAAGAGCCACAATAACTTGAAGTAAAAAGTAAAAAGTAGTAGTATTGATATCCGAACATGAAATAAAAAGTAGTAGTATCGATATCCAAACATTAACTGCTTGAGAAGAGTAATGTTAGACCAAATCTAACCTTACTTCACCTTTCCATATGTTTCTGATTTTTTGTATTTTTAATCCATTCTTTTAAATGAAAGATGGTAAGATGGTATTAAACTGTTCTTGGATTTCTCCTTTGCTTCGATAAAAGGCCAAATAAGAGGTAGAAGTTTGTGATTTCTCCTTTGCCTCGATAAAAGGCCAAATAAGAGGTAGAAGTTTGTGATTTGTGGACAAAACGGTGTACTAAATACAAGGAAGTGTGATTTGTGGACACAACGGTGCATTAAATACAAAGATAGTGTGATTTGTGGACACAACGGTGCATTAAATACAAAGATGAAAAACCTGTTTTTTATTAGTTTTTAATAAGAACTTTGGAAAAGAAGTGCATAAAGTTATGTGAAGATTAATGAAAATGACGGCAACCCGAATCATATAGTACCTGCTAGCCTGAAGGCAGGGACTAATAAGGGCCCAGGGACACCAATGCCAAGAATTGAATGCAAACTGGAAAGCAAAATCCCCTACATGCAATTAATGATTAATGATTAGGCAATACTTCCATTGAAAATTGTTACGTGCTCCTGGATTTAGGAATTATTGTTAGAGGGATAAACAAATAAAAAAACCTCGCAGATAATATCCTAATTTCCAGAAATTCGAACGATTCTTATAATAAACTGATGCACCATTGATTTAAAATGGTTCTTTTTTTGATGAATTTACTCATATTTACAACTTTTGCCAGAAATTGTGCTTATTTTGCTAGCTAGATTACATTCTAAGCTAGGAAACTCTTTTTTCCGTTCCATGTGCTACTCTTAAGATTTAATTAAACATATGTTATTGTTTACTAAAAAATAATTAAAACCTACACCCGCAAATAATGCACTTGGAGGTTAGAGGCTGGGAGTGATCAGATAAAGTTTATAACACAACCGAAAAAAATAAAAATTAATTAAACATAAGTTATAGTTTAAACCGAAAAAAAAAATTAAAACCTACACCCGCAAACACTGCACTTGAAAGTTGGAGGTTACAAGCTGGGACTGCCTGGGATAGAGTTTATAACACAAGAACAACAAAAATATCCTTCGCAACCGAAAAAATATGAAAAGAATATATAAAAAATTAAGGAAATGCGTGCAGATGCATGACAGGATGTAGAATGTGGATTTACATAGTTTACCTCATAAACGGTCGGTGTGGGCGTTCAAACTTCAAACTCAAAATCACCGTTGCAAGGTTCCGAGAAGAAAATTGTACCAGGTCCTCAAATCATCCTCCTATTACGAGATCATCTACCATTTTTCTTGGCATAATTACTTTTTTCACTAGACATATTCTTCGGGTAGAACATCTCTCAGAATCCACATCCAAAGCACATCTGTTACTGGCACTGGAGTGGGTCGGAACTTGGAAGATACAGACCAAAAAAAAGGAGTAACCATACTTTTTCTATACATAACTTCTAAAACCTTCACATAATTATGCAGTCATTGCCATTAACGGATAGGCCATGGGCATTTAATATTTTTGGTGGATGGTGCCACCATGCCAGCCTGGACATTAATGACATTAAATAGCCCTCAAATTCCAACTCTAATGACGTTTTCATAAAATAAAAAAAAATTAAACCTAAGTTTTACCAAAAATTTTAACCGTTTAAGTAAACGGCTGTGGCCGATTTTTAGACGAAAAAGATGTTCAAAAACAACAAATACCCGTCAAATTCCAACTCTGAGTTATGACTATATACCCACACAAAGCAATTGTCCCTTCTAGGTCTGTCTCAACGATAATAAAAGTAGTGATAGACATTAGCCTCCAATATGGCCACTCCCTCCGTACCGTTTTCATGATTCCATGCCTTGCTCTTGGGCTTTAAGTTGTTTACCTGTGCTCAGGAGATTATATATATTGTTTGAGTCAAAAATGTTGTGCAGAGTTCATAAAAATAAAAATATGTGATAATTTTATTTTTAATTAAATAAAATTAAAAAAATTAAAACTAACAAATATCTATTTTAAATTATATATCTATAGATTTATATTTAAATTTAAATTAAAACACGTAAATAAAACAATATATATATAAGATTAAATTATCCTCAGCTAAAGATGTAAATAACACACAAAGAATCACTTCTTGGGCATCAAGTAAAACTGCACTAAGATATGGGAATCACTTTCACCATCAAATTGACATAGTAACCGATATCTATTTTCACGGTCAATCTGCCTACGTGTTAAACAAGTCAGATGATAAAGTAGGTCAACAAATCAATAATTCATTTCGCAAAGGTAAAGTTAGTTTGACAGCAGGGCAAGAATAAAATGATGCCCTAATAACTTGTATGAAGAGGTGGAAATGAGCAGGCAGTTTTGTTAGATAATGCAGTCTCGATTCCCCCTGGCTATGGCTTTATAGGCCAACAGACTCTTCTGATCACGACAGAGCAGATAGGCCCGGCGCAATTCTCTTTTTATCTGTGCTAGCGATATGCTCCGTGTTATGACGCCGACTCCGGTCGTTTTAATTCTATGGCTTGCTCTTGCCCATTATGTTGTTTTTATCTGCAGAGGAGATGTTGGGGACTTTGTCACCAAAGATATCTTCAATGAAATTGTTCTCCCTGATGTGCCTTTATCCAGCGGTGGCATTGAGGATATAGTTACCCAAGCTTTCTTCTATGGAATTTTATCTGGTGCTGCTGATCGCTGCGAAGGAAAGAATTTCTATACATATAACGATTTCATTGTTGCGACCAATGCATTTTCTAGCTTTGGAACAACTGGAACCTCCGATGACAACAAGAGAGAACTCGCTGCTTTCTTCGCTAACGTTGCTCACGAGACTGGCAGTATGATTCACATACATACTTTCTCTTTCTATTAATATGATCTCTGAATTTATAGATATTCGGAATTGGTTGTTTATCTATGTTAACAAATATAATGACTCATTGACAGGTTTCTGCTACATAAAGGAGATAAACAAAAGGGACTACTGTGATTCCAGCAACAAACAATTTCCGTGCGTAACTGGAAAGCAATATTATGGGCGTGGCCCCATCCAACTCACATGGTATGGATTTCTAGTAACCTGCTAAATGTAATCCGTCATATGCAAATCTGTATGGGATTTATGCATTGAGGTAGGGAATTTGTGCATTGCTTATGAACGAATCATGATATCAGCAAAGGAGACCCGTGGAAGGATATACCCAGCAAACATACAGTATATGAACAAAAACGACCATAAATCCCTGTGCCTTAGGAATTATAAATATCAGTTGAACCTAATTGTAAGGACAAGCAGAAATCCCTGCAACTTAGGAGTTATGCATATCAATTTAATTAAATTATAAATCTGCTCTCGCGGAATTTAACATCAATTGAATTTAACTACAAATCTGTTCTCGTGGGCTGATTTGCTGTGAATACTTTTTGCAGGAATTATAATTATGGTGCTGCTGGAGATTTCCTGGGCTTCGATGGGCTGAATAACCCTGAGATCGTAGCTCAAGATGACTCAATTTCGTGGAAGACTGCTCTCTGGTTTTGGATGGTGGATAGCAATTGCCACTCTGCTATTACATCTGGGCAAGGATTTGGGGCAACTATTCAAGCAATCCATGGGGGAGAATGCAACGGTGGCAACACCCACGCAATCAAAGAACGTGTGAATTATTACACCAATTACTGCAGTCAATTTGGTGTAGATCCGGGAAGCGACCTCAGCTGTTAAGAATTATACGGGCAATTCTACTCTCGCTTTCTGGATATCGATGTAGAAAAACAAGATTTGTAAGGACAATTCTACTCTGCCTTTCTGGATATCGATGTAGAAAAATCTGATTTGTAAGGACAATTCTACTCTGCCTTTCTGGATATTGATGTAAAAAGACTCATTTCATATTTGACAAATTGGTATTTTTTTAATAAATTTTGAAAAATAAACAAAAACATCGTCAATGTAGTGTAAATAAAAATTTAGAATACTACAAATTGAAATAAAATATTTAAATGGAGAAAACAAAATTTAATTTACAAAAAATTATTGTGATGGACTTTTAATTAATATTCTTTCTATATAATTCTATAAAAAAATTGAAATATAAAGAAATGAAAAAAATTAAAATATGGTTGGGTGTGGATCTAGTGAGTAGGGCAACTCTGGTTTAATTTCCTTAAGGGTGAGTAAGATGAGTTAGTTGAGAGGAGACACCCAAAAATACAACTATATTAAAGGTTAGTGTAGCCCAAACTTGATACCATCTCTTATTGGTTTTGACTATTTAAATACAATTGCTTATCCAATAATTGAAATACACTGTACCAAATAACTAACATTTCTAACAAAATATATATATATATATATATATATATTACTTAACTTCAATATATCTCATATCTCTGTTTTTTATACACTGTACCCTATAAATACTTTGGTAAAAAAATACAATTGAATCCTAAACTATTGTTATTAAAGGATGTCCCATCAAGCATGTATATCCAACGTGAAAATTTCAAAACTTTTTTTTTATATAATTACTATAATATATATAAAAATTATTACATAATATATATACTGTGCAGCAACATTTTCACTTCTGCCCTTTTTATCAGGAAGTTTGATTGGTTTAAACTTCCATGTGCATTATTGACTCACAATAATCAAAACCATAGATTTGAGGAAGAATACAGTTAAACATAGATGTGGGATAGCTTTGCCAATAAAGCATATAAAAAATGTTTATATATTGAAAATTAGGTTTGAAAATTTTGAAATATCTAACCAAACCCTGTGTATGAGATTGAATTATCCTAAAATTATCATAGGACGTATACTTCATATGCTGCTCTTCTCAAACTGGCCCACAAGGCCAAAGTCTGCCAGAGAAATACACGATCGCTAATTCTTAAATAATGTGAAATAAGAATAAATACCAATCTGCTCATAGATAGGTTCAATCTCAATTTATTTTAAATAATGTGAAATAAGAATAAATACCAACCTGCTCATAGATAGGTTTAATTTCAAATTTTTGTAGCCAATGGACAGACCAAACTGACTAATATTATACCTCTGGGAAAGAGTGTTGTAGGCGGAACTTGGTATAATGCAAGATGGACCTAAAAGCATCCCCATCAAGTGGTTTTAAAACTATTTTAATTTTTAACATTAATCCTCACCTTAAGTTTCAACTTATATTGGTGGACCATGATCACTTTGCAAAGTTGAAATTTGAGGAGAAAGATAGTATTTCCATGATGAAGCTCTCCTCTGATATAATGGACAACAAATAAAATAATAATGAAGCTCTCCTGTGACATAATGGACAACTCTAAAATAATAATGAAGCTCTCCTGTGATATAATGGACCACTCATAAAATAATAACAGTTCCTGTCGAGAGATAGACACTTGAACAAATCATTCAGCATGTATTAATCAGTTCCTGTCGAGAGATACACACTTGAACAAATCATTCAGCATTGTATTAATAAATGGTGTGTGCAAATAAACACCAAATCTATCTAGCATGACTCACACTCACACGTAGAACCGTTAATCCTACATGTGCTGGAAACTTCCATTCACCTCTGAATTTTTTTGTCTTCCCATTCAGTCATAACAATAATAGATCCTCTAAAGCTGATGACCTGAATTACAAATTTGACTTAAAAATGCTTGCAGTTGCATCTGACGCTACAGACATGGATTTTCAAACAATCTTTCTCTGATTCGACAACTAACATCATATATTCAATGTTCCCCAAGTTTTAACATAATATGTTTGATGTTCCCCAAGTTTTATGTAGGGACCTGAGCTGGGAAACACATAGTGGGGATTTGTAGAGATAACAATCTTTAAAGATTAGGAAAAATTTGGGAGACAAGGTTTTCTAAATTTATAAAAATAAAATAAAATACCAAAAATAATAATTCATTTGATGTATATTTGTATATTTATGATTGTGCATTGTAAATATTAAATATATTGCTTTATTTTCTAAATAGAGATTGTAAAATGTGAAAATAATAAAAAAACCTAAAAAATATTCACATGAAATTTTAACTCAAAATGGGCCTCTTAAGGAAAATTAATAAAATAATATTTATTAATTTTGGAGGAAGAAAATTAAAAAAAAATAATAATTTTTTGTTTGTATTTTCAACATGTATCCCTGTGTTTTTACTCAAATTTGTTTTTACTCAAATTTCGATCGGGAGAGCTAGTTGGATGCGGAATTTAAGTAAAAACACAAAGAAATATGTAGAAAATACCAACAAAAAAAATAGTTTTTTATGCTAACTATCTTCAAATTTATATTAAAAATTTGTTTAAGACCTATACGGTACTTCAAATTTAAAGCAATTTGATTCGCTAACACATAACATGGAATTTGAATTAGAGTTAAAAGGCCCATTTTGAGTTGAAATTTCCTCTAATGAGACATGTGGTGAGGGTTACTTTTAGCAGAGAATCTGGTCACTGAATATATTCCATGAAACTGATGGATGATTATATATTTATACATAGCACGAACAAAATCCCGATAATCTTGAAAACCCTGCAAGGAAAGATAAACTTGGCAGCTTCAATTGGGTGGAAAAAAAATGAGGCCAATCAATAGAGATAAATTTGGCAACTTAAAAAGAATGAAAAAAAATGAGGAAAGGAAAAAAGACAGAAACGCAAGGAAAGATAAACTCAATTTAAAATGGATGAAAAAAAAATGAGGAAAGGAGGCCAATCAATAAAGATAAAAATATCATAGCACATAGCATCATATTTATTTGTTTCAAATTAAAACACTGCCAAATGTCTAATGTATATAAATCAGCAAACCAAATATTCAAAATCATCATATTTATTTGCTTCAAAGTTGCAAACCAAATATTCAAAATCATCATATTTATTTGCTTCAAAGTTGCAAGTAGAACACTACCAAATGTCTAATGTTAAATCAGTAATCCAAATATTTGAAAGTTGAAAGTAAAACACTGCCAAATGTTTAATGTATAAATCAGCAATCAAAATACTCGAAAGTTGAAAGTAGAACACTACCAAATGTGTAATGTATAAATCAGCAATCCAATTATTTACTTGAAATTGAAAGCAGAAAGCTACTCGAAATGTATAGATCATCGATCCCTCTCTTAAAAGCTATGAATAAACTTTGAGAAACAAATCCACCAGTTACTAAATTTTATAGATATTACTCGTCAACAATGAACTGGAGCCGCACTAGGCTGTGAGATAGTAATGTGAGAAAATCAAATTTGTTCTGATATAAACATGCAACCAACTGGAAAGGAGATCAATGAAGCGTCTGAATACATGATGACTGAAAAAACCTAGTAGCAACAACTGTCTACTGACCTTGGGTTATGAAGCTCTATATCACACTAAAAAATGTTTAAAACACATAAAAATTAAATAAATTATATGAGTTACTACAAGAATCATGTAACCTCAAAATTTGCACAAAATATTTCTAACTACCATCTAAAACAAATCGAAATTTCTAACAAACAAAGTAATCCACAAAATATTTCTAACTTCCATCTAAAACAAATCGAAATTTCTAACAAACAAAGTAACCACCAACACTGCTCACAAGAGAAAATATGAAACTTCATATGTATTTATGTAATCAACCTGGAAATGACAAACCACATTTTGAAAATGCCTTTATATGAATATATGACAACATAAGTTACATAGTAAGCTTGAAACATGATAAAATATTTTCATAAACAAAGTTAACCATTATAGATACTACTCTAGTCTGAAAATGACTTGTGCGACTGAAAGCCTGCCTACGTCTTTCCTCCGAACCATTGGCTCTATTTGGCATAGGTTCTTCCGCCTAGAGCCACCCCTAAGCTAGGCGACGATCCCACTAAGGAAAGGTCATAATGGAAATCCATCCAAGTTTCATAAAGTGTCTCCATTGTTAAACTCTCATCCCGACCTAATTTAACAAGGTACGACTTATCTCTTTTAATTGTTAAGCTCAAGTGAAAATTCACTTTCCCAACCAACTCAGAGTATATTTAACGCTTAAAAATTCAGAACTGTAATATGCTAGGTGTAATAACCCAAAAATTCATAAAAATTTAAAATTTTTCATGTAACATAAAATGTTCAAGGATGTCATTGCCAATGAACCAATCACTATTAGCGGTTACTCAAACAGTAATATTTAACAATGAGCATTATATTTCTTTAATTTTATATAATTTAATAGTTTATCTTAAAGTACTATGTTAGGGATGTTAAACACAACAACTTATGTTTTATAAGAAAAGAAAGGAAATTGCATCTTAATCTGATGCTAAGTGGGTTATTACTTTCTTTTGTCAAGTAGGAAAGAATCTTAGATGAGATCAAGGCTTACTTAGCTTATAGCTAATGGAGTGGAGTGATGCTTCTTTTACAGGTTCTAAACAGGTAAGCAGTTTTGTTACCAGTAAAAATTTCCAGCTCGAGAATAATACTCAACTAGCATAGGATAAAATGATAGTAAAAATCATTATTTGCAGCGTGACCCTGTAAAAGGTATTGTTGGTATTTCTAAAGTTATTAAACTGCATAAATTATTGTAATAACACTATTGTGAATGAATGGGTTTAGTGCAGTTAAGTTTACCACCACAGTACTTGATCTATTAATCTTCCTTCTTGTAATTTCAGTTATAGACTTATATTTCATTTTGAGATGGTATATAATAAGGACAGTTCTATTTCTGTCATTAAAACATAGTGGTCTAAGAAGTCTCTAAATGAGAAGATATGTTAAACATATTTGCAACCATAATTTCATATTTGTCGTTAGTGATTGGAATATGTTACTGTTCATATCTGTTTGAGTTCCTTCTAAACTTTAAACATTTTAAGTTAGTGATTCTTCTAAATCATGTATTATCACTTAGTTTTCTTGTAAAACTTTGTTTTATTGAGCTTTCAATTACAATGAGTATACTGTAATTTCTAAATGTATTATTATACTAATCCCAACTCTAGGATTCTTATGATTAGGTATTTCCATGTAACTGGTTTATCTTCCTTTGATTTGTATACTACTATTGTCAATAGTAGACATTAATTAAAATGAGGGACTCTTATATATGCTAAGGCTATAGTTGAACTATGCATAAAACCCTAGTGTAAAAAAACACCTAACACAAAGTCTTTGACTATTGAAACAAGAAATCAAACAAGGATAAAGATACTTATGCAATGATTTTATAAGGTTTGACTTGTAACCCTAATGATTATGCAGGATTTAAAACGAGACTCCCAAACAATAGCTCGATACCCATAAATTGCAAATGATTTTCGGAGGACACGTGGATAGTGGTTGATGATTAGGTTTTGTGTTGACTTTGGAGGCGAGATAACGTTTGCCTTAACCCTAAAATTGCATTTGCTTGGACTTGGCTGTGGAGTGGTCGAGCTGTGAGCTCGTGGCCGCCAGGCTTGTCGCGAGTCCTTACATTGTTTTCACACAGGCTTCGTGAGACATATCGAGCTCCTCTGCCAAATTGTTTTTCATGCTTTGGCGTAGAAGAAACGAGAGTGAAGCTTACTGTTGTCGTGAGGTGATTTTGATTGTGTAAAGAGTAATGAGGGTTTGGCTGTCTTCGCCTTCGTTTTACTATAGGAGTTGGAACTCTGTGTTTGTAAAGAGTGCGATGGGGGTTGTTCACTGTGTGAGCTGTTATTTTTTATTGTTCGTTTGCTCCACGAGGTTTTGGTCTTTACCTCGTCGAGGCCTCAGACTTCACCTTTGAATACTGTACACTGCACTTTCAGGTCGATAGGGCTCTAATTCAGCTCGTGGAGCTCACGAGGGAAGCTAGGGTGAGACTGCAACTTCCAGCAACTGCGTCGTGCCTCCAGGGTAAGTACTGAGAATTTGTTTTTTAACTGTTATGCATAAATATAAAATTCTTTTTATTTTACTTTACGAGATTATGTATTAACATACGTGCTTCAATCTAATTGGTGCAGGATTCTCAACGGTGGCTCGAATTTCTGTTACCTTCCATCAACAGTGCTCTCATGAAGGAAATCAAATCGATAAGCCTCGGACGTGAGGTACTCTTGCAAGGGTTGTATGGTGGCTTATGATGGCACTACCGTGTGTTGTAGTTGTTGGTTCCGCTGTGGTTATTAGTTGCTCTATTTGTTCTTTTAAGTTCTATTTTTAAAAGCCCTAGTGGCTGTTTGTAATGAGAGGGTAAGGGCTTTCACAACCATTAGAGGAAATTTAGGGTCTAAAATGGGTCTTATAAGAAAATGCGCCAACAATAAATTTTGTGAGTTGGAATTCAAGAACCAATAGAATTTCAATAAAATGAGTCAACCATAATAGTTGAATTGACATAATTGTCATAAAAGAAAACTATTTTTTTTGTTCGTATTTTCGACATATCTCCCTGTGTTTTTACTCAAATTCTGAGCAGGAGAGCTCGTTGGACATCATCATCACGTTTTTTCAAGTATTTCTTGTTTTTGGGGTAGCGGGGTCCGTCAAAAGTATGCAGTGTGGGTACGCGTTCAATGCGGAATTAAATTTAGCATCCAACGAGCTCTCCCGCACAAAATTTGAGTTAAAAAAAGGGAGATATGTCAAAAATACAAACAAAAAAAGTGGTTTCTTTCATTCTTTCTCCAAAATTAATAACTATTACTTTATTATTTTAACTATTATTTTATTATTTTCCTTAGGAGGCCCATTTTATACCTCAAATTTCCTCTAATGCATGACTACATATTTTAGTTTTAAGCCTTCTCAGCCTTACTTGAATATATGGTGATAATTTTTAAAGTTGGCTTTAAGCCGTGACTTTACTGTCAAGCCATTGTGTCGTTTCATGAGGATTTGATTAGGGTTTTAAAGGAAACTTTGATGGTTGTTCTTACAACACTTCTCGATTTGGTAAAGGGCTTTCGTAGCTGAACAGATGGTTGTTTCAATTTTGTGAATCATGTTTAAGTATTGATACTTTTATGTAAGCTTTTAAGCTTTGACTGATAAATAAAGGCTGTGAGCCGAGACTCAGTTTGTTCCGTTTCGTTTTTAATATTAAAAGGATTTTCAGAGCTTAAGGTTGAATTAGCAGTATCTCTGTTTGGTTTACATTTATGTATATTTGGTTTATTTTAGCTATTTTTATTATTATTTACTTTTCCATGGTTAGAGTTAAATAGATCAGTAAGAATTTTGTTTCTTATTTAAAGGACTATAATTTGAAGACCTTTGGTAAAGAAATATTTTGATAGTAGCAAAATTAATAACACTGTAATGAATTATAGAAATAGGACTGAAAATGTTATTATTGAATAAATGTATTTCTTTTGTGTAATTTCTAAACTATACTGTTAGGTTTTGGTATTATAAATTTTGAATTTATTGTATAGTGAAAGAACAAATCTTTTGTAAACCCTAATTCTTTTTAATGGATTAAAGAGCTAGTATTTTTGTTTCAGTAACCCTAGTTTACATTTTTACATAAGTGAGCCAATTGGTAAATATTTAACCTAGTTTTACTGTTTCCTACGTTTAACTCAGTCTAGATAATTTATTGTTCGTACATAATCTAATAGGATTACATACTAGATTTATAATATGTAACTTAGCTGGTTTTACTGTGTAAAAATATTACACAAACCAGTGTTTAATACTTAGCCTTTTTCTTTTATCTTTATCTAGTTTATTTAAATACTCTAAGTAAATAACATAAATACAATTAAAGAAAAATCTATAAATAATTTACATAAAGTCCTGCAAAAAATAACCATTTGCATCTGCATTCATATTTTATTGAATCTATTTCTTTGAAATAAATAAACCTACTATACTAGAGTACTGCCTTGCAAAAGGTGTGGAAAAATACAGTTTAGGTAATTTTTTTCCTCTCTATCAATTAACTCAGAAATGTCTTTACTGATTTACCCTAATCTAGCCAATTACTAATTTTCATAGCATATATAACTCTCTTATTTATCCCTAACAGAAATAAAAACAACAATACACTATATTAATGAAAACTCTTAAACTTTTCCAGATACAGTGAATAAATAAAATAACTGAACTAGTAAAACCTGAAAGTATAGATGAGGTGACAACAACTTAAGGAGGTTGTTCCTCCTAACCAACTCCTGGAGAAGAGCTGGACTGCAATTCTCAGGACCCCCGAGCTTGTCTCCTGGTCCACCTGGTAGAGTACTGGGTGAGAGATGTAGTCTTGGAATCCTCTTCAACTCCACTGAGTGTTCAGCAGTGACTCAGTTCTGCTTACAGCAATATGAACTCAGCTTAGAATAGCTGCACTAGTTCAGTCTTCAGCACTTATCCCCTCAAACTTACTTCAGCAATTTCCCTCCATCAAATTTACATCTGCACTTCATTCACTCGGAATGATCACAAATCCAAAATGAGCAGCCTCAGCTGTCTTCAATGGGAAGTTTTATTAGCATGCCTAGGTCTTTTTGGTCAGTTTTTACTTAATGAGCCACCTGCCCCTGTTCCACTTTCTTGGGGAATCATGACCACAAAAATAAGGAAGTTGCCACCTGCAACCAATGTTTTAAAACTCGGACTCGGACTCGAAATCGACCGAGGGTCAACTCGGACTCAGACTCGGACTCGACAATGACTCGGCAATGACTCGGGCGGTCTGATTTTAATGACTCGGTTTATTAAAAAACATATAAAATATTTAAATTTTAAAGAAAAAATATATTTTAAAGATTATAATCCATCATTCCAAAGCATTAGAGACAAAACATCCAAAGTATGATCATATTTATACCATATAAGGGTGAACATATCAAAATTGCACGAATGGTACATTATGAGTATCCTACGGGGTGCTTATTGCTTGCATATTTCATTCGTACATAGAAGTAAGATATAAAAAGTCAACTTTTTGTTTTATATTTTGAATTCATAGACATAAATGTGAGTAAATGCATAGGTTCATTTAAACTCACCAGCAGAAAAGTGCATAAGTAGAGGGCGTTCATTCAAGGTCCATGTGTGTGAAACCCAGGTTTAAGCTACGATGACATCAAGCTCTTCTTCATGCATGTGTGAAGCCTAAGAGACCAAACTCATAATTCGACACGAGAATGAGACGAAGTCGTTTGTTGAAATTGTGCGTCATTTGACCGTAATGTAAAAGAAATCAGATTGTTTGAAAATTTTGTGGCGATCTTTAAAATTTAAAACATTTACATCTCTAACATTTTCCAACTCATACTTGCAGTTGCCTCAACCCATGCAGCAGTACAACAATTTGTTAGGGATATGAAGAAACCACGGTTGATTCCGTCAATTGACGAAAATGTACACTAACATCGATTCCATTAATTGACTGAAATCTCTACGGAAATACTTCGTGAGACTCCGGCTTTGAACTGGAAGAATCAGATTGGATGTAAAACGGGCACGTCAGTTAAAGACAGAGGCGTTAACAGCAAGACGTCTGTCTTTTTACCATTGGCCGCTACCGACTCCATCACCGTCAAAGAGACGAGGCAAGCCCAACTGAAGCATAATGGAGCCGAAGCAATCATGTCGAGACGTTACGGAGGTGAAGATGAACTGAAGATGGATCAAAAGTTATTGATAATAATAGGAAAAAAGAGTGTAAGCATATTAAAAATCTAGGGTTAAGAGTGAGATCCGAGAAAAATCGCCGAGTTACCCTTTGACTCGGTCGAGCTGGCCGGTTCGGTACCGAACCAGCCACCCGAGCCAGTTTAAGGGTCGGCTTGGCTCGGTGAGGATTCGACTCGGCCGAGTTTAAAAACACTGCCTGCAACAGCTAGAAGTAGTTTGAGGATGCTGCCTGTTACCACCTAAGTTGTACTTAATGGTTTTTTATCAAGTGAGCCTGGTGAACCGGACAAAGATAACTTGTTCGGACTTCAGAAGACCTTTGGAAGTACTTATGGGAAGTGTTTGTTGTGCTATATCACATGTTCATACCCCATGGGGGAATTGTAATATGTTCTAGCATGATAGTGTCTGTAAAAGACTCGGTCTCTTAGACTTTATTTGTCAATCCAATCAGCCCAGGGTGTTTTTTCCCTTGGTTATTATTGGTTGTTGAATAAACGACTGATAATTTCTAAGTTTTTCACTCCATACCTCCAAAGTTGGGGTGATCGACTTGGCATTTAGGCCTATTGAGGTTATTAGAGTCTATGTGTCAATGTATAAACATGCTAAACATCATGGTCAAGTCATATGAACATGTCCAAGTCCCCCTAGGTTTTTTCAATTTTTTAGTTTTTTCAGTGTTTTCTATTAAAAAATTAATTTTTCCAAAACTTAGGCTATATTTTAATAGTTTAATTGGAAAAATTGATTTTGTAATAAAAGTGGGCCAAATAATCAGTTTCAGTCATGTAGGTGCTCATTTTTAAACTAAGAGCACCATGTAAACCCATGGACCCACTATTTCCTAGTTTTGAGTGACTTTCTATCCCTCAAGTCAGAAAGCCCCAAAAAATCAATTATTGATTATTTTAATTAATAAATTGATGAATAATGGAGCAAATCCAAAATCATAGATCAGTGGATTCTCAGCCGATTTGATTGAAATCAGTCAGATCTGAAGCAGATTGACTGGATCTAACAAATCCTTGAAAGAAGGAGGTGATCAAATCAGATCCAGAGTTGATCTTCAGCAGTCTTAATGGGGAATTGCGCCCTCTCTCTCCTCCACATGTGTGGACTCTCCTGCATGCTCTGTGGACTGATGTGTCGGTTTATGGGTTGATGTGTCAGCTCAATCAAGCCCCCGGTTGACAAGTAGGCTCAATTCAGCTTCAGATCTGCATTGATTGACTCTCCATCAGCTGATTTGATCTATCTCCTTGGTATTTGCGCCCCCCCTGGGCTGGATCTCCTAGTTTTTGTATATATCCAAGCACAACAGCCTCTTCCAAGCTAGTTAGAACTGGAATTGAGGTGCTGCTGCTATTGTACTATTGTTATTGTTCATTTGAAATAAAGAGAAACTTTGGAGGCAAGACGGTGTTGTGCCATTGTATGTCTGGATGATCATTGCCATTTTTTTCACTGAGGTAACATGTATCTGTTTTCATAATTTGCTAATTGCTTGTGGATTCGTTGCTAAGATTGATAATAAGCTTATTATAATCTTGATAGGGAAGGTGTTTTTCAATAAGTTTATTGGCCATATCTTTCCTTTGATGCATGTTTAGAGATCTAGATTCGGCATGTTCTATAAGCTTATATGCATGTTATTTTGAATCTCTGTGTATGTACTAATCGGATCTCACAAGTTTTTTGGCAAGTTTTTTTTATTTCAGCTGAGCTGCAGGTTCCTAGATTGGAGAGGATGTTGATCTAGTTTGCTTCTTCACTCTCTCCAAAACCTTCTGAAGGCATAGTCCATCGACATTCCACCTGAAAGCTCCACTGTGGATCTTCAAGGCTACCAGCATTTCTCTCATCCTCTTCCTCCCTCAAAATCAACTCTTTTACCCGGTTACTTTTTTTATAGCTTTGATATTGTTTAGATCTATCATCTTAAAAGTAAATTTAACATAGATCAATCTTCTCAAAGCCCATAATCTAAATCTTGCTCTTAAAATTTTTCATAAGCATTCTAGATCTAGCTTTAGGGAAATCGTCATTTTTGCATGGAATTTTAAATAAAACTTGTAGCTTGCATGCATTAGATATCTGTTTTCTGTTATAAAAGATAAATCTAGCAATCAGTGCACATCATATTGGTTTCCTTAAAGGCAAGCCAAGATCCCAAGGAAAGCTTGCTTTCCTTGGTTCCTTTTTTGACCTTTTTAACTAGTTTTTACTTAGCATTTTTGGGTTAAAAGTAAGCTGACCCAAAGGTACTTTCAGAGTGCTTTTGGGCATCTTTCAGTCTAATAAACTTGTTGGTTTTTAGTCGGCATAACAGAAAAAAGGAGCTGCTGCTCGAAAGTGACTTTTGGGCCTCTGAATCCCTCCAAGGGTCTCCCTTTTTTACTGAAATCTTTAATTTTTGCACTTTGTAAGCTCTTGATTTCATTCTATATAAGAATCAAGAGGCATCCTATCAGTTTGCTGATATTGTAACCGCTGGTAATAAAAATATTTTTTGAATAGGCTCTTTCGAACCCATTCCCCATCCCCCCTGGGGGGATTTGCGTCCGTGTCATTTTTTGCTTTCGTTCGTCTTTTCTCAATCTAGCGTAGTATTAATCTGCAGGGTAGTATACTTTGATTTAAAATCAATTCCATATTCCATTCCTATTGGTTTCAAAGTAACTTTAATACTTACCCCACGAGCCTCCTTTTGAGCAGAAAGGCGAAGAAAGGTTCATGGTAGTCTAATTAGAAAATTGTGGTTTGCTTATCTTTTTATGTTTCATTTGCTATCATCATTTGTTTCAGTAACCATAATAAAATCAACCCCTCCTTGATTCCCTGATTGAGGTCCACTTGGACCGAAAGAGGTTCCTAGAGGGTTTTCTTTTTTAACAAGAACATCCATCTCAAAATTTACTAAAATTGACAAGACTCCGGTGTGTATGCTCTGCACTTGGCTGGGGTTCGTCCAATCAGTCAAGCTGTATCAAAATCATTTGAGTGACTAGTATAATTAGGATTCACTCTCCCAAATTGACAAACCATCAGGTGAAAATCCAACACCTAGATCAAACCATTACGGTGGCAAAATACCCAAAGGAAGCGGGAACTTCTGAAAAGTGACCTCGGGGCGTCGATCTCTATCACACCCTAACGAGTGCGTTATGAACAATAGCCCCAGAGACTCCATTCAGCCCACATATTCCTTGCGGGTAGCCGTGAAGGTTTAGTTTTGGACATACTCCAAGTACTCTCGGGTATATCTGGAGTCCACCCCTTCGCCTAATTTTAATCAACTCATATTTTCACATTAACTTAAAACGTACCAAGAGACAAATGCAAAACATTAACTCCAAGCATATGCAAGTATATTGATTTCTTTTTTACTCCATTTTAAGGCACTGGTTATTTTCTTGCTATATATTTATATTGTGTCTCAGCATTGTGCTTTCGTTTGCTCATTTTTATCTTGTCATCTATGGTTGTTTATGGTTAAATTTCAAACTCCTAAATAACTCATTCAGTTCAACATCACCTTACTAAGTAATTTAGCCTTAGTAACTTAATAAGGTCTACCCCCCTTGGCTTCATTAGGAGTTGAGCCTAAACAGAGGAGTCAAGAACAAGGTGACAGCCTTGACTCAATACTTGCCCCCAAGGACACACCGAGTGGCTTGAAGATTTCTGCCACGTGACCCAGGTGTGTGTAAGGCAGAACACTGCCACATGTCAATCTGCTCTCAACCGAGTCTCCTCCACCAAATGACCAGTAAAACACTCATTTAACAGCTCCCCTAAGATGTTGTCTCATCTTTCATTTATTAATTAATAAATATTCTGAAATACATTAAATTATACTTCACCCCACTTGGTCATTGATTACAAACTTTAACATAAAATATAACATAATATTTCTTAGAAACATGAAATTGTTTTGCAAATTGGGGCATGTGACATACACAGCCTCTTAATTTATAACATCGTCCTCGATGTTATTTATTTTTCCTCCTCATAATTGCCCTGAAATAGAATTGGATATGCATCTCGCATATGACTGTCTAATTCCCAGGTGGCTTCTTCTGGACTAAGGTGCTTCCATTGCACCTTCACATGACCAATGGTGCGATTCTGAAGCGAGATCTCCCTCCTTTCGAAGATACAATTCGATTCCACCAGAAAATCTCCTTTGGGCTCCACCTACACATCATTCCAATTAATAGCATGAGTAGCATCATGTACATATTTTTTTAATACAGAAATATGAAAAACATTGTGAACCTTTAAGTTTGGCGGTAAAGCTAACTGATATGCCACCTGTCCTATTCTGGACAATATTTCAAACGATCCGCAATATCGGGGTGCCAACTTAACACAACTTCTTAACTTCAGAGAACTCTTTTTAGGTCTCGCCTTAATAAAGACATGTTCACCTACCTGGAACTCTTTTTGAGTTCATTTAAGATCTGCTTGACTTTTCTGTCGATCTTGCGCAACTTTCAAGTTACCTTGTACTTGTTTTACAATTAACTCCATCTCTTTTAATAATTCAGGTCCTAATACTAACCTGTCAACTGGATTACTCCATGAGATGGAGGTATTGCACTTCCTGCTATACAAAATTTCAAAATAACTATGACTTGTTTAGGCTTAATAGTGATTATTGTAAGCAAATTTTACCAGGTGTAAGTAATCTTTCCATTTACCTGGTTGTTCTTTTACATACATTCTGAGCAGATCCTCCAATACCTGATTTACTCTTCCAGTTTGTCCATCTGTCTGAGGATGGAAAGAGGTACTGAAGTTTAATGTAGTATTTAATCCTTTAAACAAAGACTTCCAAAAGTTGCCCGTAAACTTAGGATCTCTGTCTGAAATTATTACTTTCTGAAATTATTACTTTCGGTATTCCATGTAACCGAAAATTTTGTTTTAAAAAAATATCAGCAATTTTTGCAACTTTATAAGTAGTTTTTACAAGTATAAAACGAGCTTCCTTGCTTAATTTATTGACAACAACTATTATTGAGTCATTCAAATTTTGATTTCTAGGTAGTCCGGTGATAAAATCAAGGCTGATTATCTCCCACTTCCAGCTAGAAATCGGTAATGGCTAAAGTAACCCAGCTGAATGTTGATGTTCAGTCTTTACTTGCTAACATTCAAAGCACTTAGCAATGTATTCTGCCAATTCATTTTTCATATTTGGCCAAAAATAATCATTTCTTAGCATAATTATAGTTTTTTGATAACCTAAATGCCCTAAATAAGGTGTCTTATGAATTTCATTTAAAATCAACAACTTAATCTTAGGTACATGAGGTACGTATAATCTATATTTATATAATAATAATCCTTTTCCACTTAAACTATACCCTGTACTTAAACTTTCAATTGAATTTTCTCTTATCTTTGCTTGTAATTTCCGATAATTTTCATCTTGTCCTATTCATTCTTCTAGTTGTTCTTCTAAATCTGTTTTATAGGTGTTGATTGCTGCTGTAAAATTCAGTTTTGCATTTCTGCTTAAAGCATCAGCAACCTTATTTTACTTTCCTTTAATATGTTGGATTTCAAAATCGTATTCGCTAAGGAAAGCTAGCCATCTAGCTTGCCTAGCTTTTAAGATAGGTTGATCCAACAGATATTTTAACCCTTTATTATCTGTCATTAATATAAACTTCCTTCCGAATAAATGATGACGCCACATTATTAAGGCATGTATACAGCAGCCAATTCTAAGTCATGGGTCGCATAATTTTTCTCATGAATCTTCAGCTTCCTCAACTCATAACCAATGATGTGTCTTTTCTGAGTTAAAACTCCACCTAAATCGTCATTGCATGCGTCAGTACATACTATAAAATATTTATTAGGGTCATCAAGACTTAGGGTTGGTGCGGTGGCTAATAACGTTTTTAACTTTTTAAAACTATCTTCACACTCTTGACTCCACTCGAATTTCTTTCCTTTCTTCTGTAAAGAAGTTATGGGATTTGCAATTCTTGAAAACCCTTCGATAATAGCCAATAATCTCTATGAATGATCGTACGTCAGTTACGTCTTTTGGGACTGGCCATTCTTCGATTGCCTTTATCTTTTCAGGATCAATAGAAATTCCTTCTTTAGTCACCACATGACCTAGATACTGTATCTTATCCTTAAAGAAATCACATTTACTAAATTTTTCAAAGAGTTGATATTCTCGTAACTCTTGTAAGACAATTTTTAAATGTTCTTTATGCTCTTCTTCAGAGTTTGAGTAAATTAAAATGTCGTCAATGAATACAACCACAAACTTATCAAGGTATTTATGCATTACATTATTCATCAGACACATAAAAACAAATGGGGCGTTAGTAAGCCCAAATGGCATAACAACAAACTCGTAATGACCATACCTGGTCCTAAAAATTGTTTTAAAGATGTCTTCATCTTTGATTCGGACCTGATGGTAACTAGATTTTAAATCAATCTTCAAGAATATCATTGCTCCACGTAGCTGATCAAACAGATCATCTATGCGAGGTAATGGATATTTGTTTTTTATTGTTGATATATTTGTAACTTCAGAATGTATTCATCTATGTATCTTATGTATTGTAACCCGATGTTTATTCCGGGATATATCTATTATGTAACTCAGTCATGTTGTCATGCCCCGATGTTCCGATCGCGAGAATCAATAATGTAACAAAGTCATCTCAAGTCATAGTGAGTAACCCTTCGATTGTCTAAGGGTTAAAGTCCCCACAGTTCCGGGGCATTAGGGTTATTAGACTCTCCTAGTAGAGGTCGGCCCTAGTAGGGTTTTAGTCATGTCGGGATTAGTATAAATAGAGAGTTGGGGTCTCTATTTAGTACACATCACTCACACACTCAAGTGTAGCGCATAGTTGAGGAAGGAGAAGACACTGGGGCTAGACAAGAAGAAGATTACTGTTGTCGAGAGTGCATCTTACTGTTTTGGGGTTTTACATCTTGTGTTGATTCTATCTCTAAGGAAGTTGCCGGGTTTTCTCCATTTATGGTTTCCCCGATGAAAAACACTGTGTTCATTGTCTCTTATGTTTGATTGTTGTACTTGTTGTTCTCTAGGTAAAGATCCTAACATGATGCTAGCTTAATGTTGAAAAACTAACATGGTATCAGAGCTAACCTGAGAAGAAGACACTGTGCAGCTGCGGGAACTAGGGCTTCCTAGTTTGTGGATCTTCCTCCACAGATTTTCAACAAAAGGAAGGTGGAATAACTCTCCTCCTTAGGACGCATCTTTCTGTCGAAGCAGAATCCAATTCTGAGGTTTTTCAGTTTTGGACCTGTCACTACTATCGGAAATTAGGGCTTTTCACGGAAGAGGAATTTTTCAGTAAGCCCAGGCCTGAATTGATCTCCTCCCCAAAATCGAAGTTAGGGACAAATTTCAAGGCATTTGGGTGGACAAAACTCCGGAAAAGCAAAACCCTAATTTGCTCTTGAACCAGCTCTGCAGGATTTCAGCTCAAGTTTCAGATCCGACATCTTGAACCTGGTAAGATCTAAAATCTTTTGTATTTCCATTTGAGGTTCTCAGTTAAAATGTCTCATCATACCAAGCTTGATAAAAGGCTTGAGGGAGCTTATAACTTCCGAGCCTGGAAGTATAGGATCTCCCTGGTCCTGGAAGAAAATGAGTTAGACTCCTACATCCATGAGGAGGTTCTAGTTCTAGAAGGAGATGAGGCAAAGGCCTTGCATAAGAAGAAGATGGTTATGGCAAAGAGGATCATTGTTGATTCTATCAAGGATCACCTTATCCCACAGGTGTCTTCTCTCAAGACACCTAAAGTTATGTTTGATGCCCTAACCAAATTGTTTGAAGGAAAGAACATAAATCGGAAGATGACCCTGAGAAACCAACTGAAGAATGTGAAGATTCAGAATGCAAAAACCATCCAGTCTTACTTCACAAGAGTTTCTTGGATCAAAGAGCAACTAGAAGCAGTTGATGAAGAAGTGGAAAATGCAGACATTGTAATGACTACCTTGAATGGCCTTCCTAGGTCTTGGGATTCTTTCATCCAAAGAATCTGTGCTAGAAAGAAGTTAATCAAGTTCAGCAGACTATGGGAAGAGTGCTCTCAAGAAGAAGCTCGGATAGTAGCTCAAGAAGAGAAGATGGGAAGTGAAGACCAAGCTCTCACGGTACACTCCAAGTCTCACTTCAAGTCAAACAAAAGAAGACCTCATAGCTCCAGAGGTAAGCACTCTCACAAAGATAACACTAGAAAAGATGTATCTAGAATCATATGCTATACATGTGATGAAGCAGGACACTATGCAAGGAATTGTCCTAACAAACAGAAGATAATGAAGAAGAGCAACAAAAGAAGACATCATGCTCATGCTGCAGAGGATGATGAACCATCCAGGAAGAGATCCAGATATGAAAGTGAAGATTCTTCAAGCAAGGATGAATATGTTCTGATATCCCCTCTCACAGGTAACATTACTCATGGAAGTGATGATTGGCTTATAGACAGTGAAGCTTCCAAACATATGACTGGATTCAAGGAATCCTTTGTGAGACTGTCAAAACATGAATCACCTCACAAGGTAAAGCTAGGAGATGACTACCAATATCCAATAAAAGATAGTGGGGAATCTTCGTAGAAATTAGACTCCGGAAAATCTCTAACAATGAAAAAAGTATTGTTTGTGCCAGGACTCGAGAAGAACCTTCTCTCCATATTAGCATTAGATGCAAAAGGAATGCAGGTTGCATTCATAGATGGTCAAGTCATCCTGTGGCCAAAAAGAAAGACTATCGATGATGCGGTAGTGATTGGAGAACAAGAAGGAGGATTGTACAAATTAAAGGGCCATCCAGAACAAGCCTTGGTCCATAACATAGTAGAGCTAAGTGAACTTTGGCATAGAAGGCTTGCACATGTGCATTACAGAGCACTACCTATTGCAAGCAAAGTTGTCGAAGGTCTTCCAGAAATCCAAGCAAAACATGATGGGGTCTGCAAAGGATGTGTGAAAAGAAAAAATACAAAGAAGACATTTTCAAGCAGCGAAAGCAAAGCAAAAGGAATCTTGGAAATCATCCACTCCGATGTATGCAGTCCTATGTCATCAAACTCTCTAAGCAGGTATGCATATTATGTTTCTTTTATTGATGACTTTTCTAGGAAGACATGGGTTTACTTCATGAAGAACAAAGACGAAGTATCCAGTAAGTTCAAGGAATTCAAAGCCTTGATCGAGAACCATACTGAAAAGAAGATCAAGACCATTCGATCAGATAATGACGGAGAATTCACTTCAAATGAATTCAAAGAGCTATGCAAAGAATTAGGGATTAAGAGGGAGTTGTCCACTCCTTATAATCCACAACAGAATGGGATTGCGGAACGGAAGAACAGAACTATCATGGAAGTTGCAAAGGCAATGCTTCATGATCAAGACCTTCCTATGCATCTTTGGGCGGAAGCTGCCAGAACAGCGGTGTATGTACAGAACCGTACTCCACATAGAGTACTCGAGAACAAGACTCCTGAAGAAGTCTTCTCCAGCAAAAAACCAGAAGTCAACCATCTCAGAATATTTGATTGTCCTATGTACATCCACATTCCAAAAGAGAAGAGGACTAAATTAGATCCTTCAAGAAAGAATGGTATATTTGTGGGATACTCTGAAAGCTAGAAGGCTTACAAAATATATTTCCCAGGATACAAGAAGATTGACATCAGCAGGGATGTGACATTTGATTGAAACACAGCTTACAACAAATCCAAAAAGAGACCTGCTGAAGAACCTGAAGAAGCAGAAGCACCCAGAATTCATGCTACAACCATGAATGAAGAAACTCGAGAAAAACATCGAGAATTTGAAGAACCACAAAGACCTGTAGATCCACCTCTAGAGAAGAATCCTCATAAGAGGAAAATTGCTTGGGTACGAGAACTTATCCAAGGTGCGGAAAGATATGGGGCTCCAAAAGAGAATCACAGAGAAAGAAAGAGGACCAAATCCTGTTCTGGGTATGTAGCTTTACTATGTGATTTCATTGATAAAAAACCTTCCAGTTATGAAGAAGCGACAGAACGGAAAGAATGGAAGGATGCTATGATCAAAGAGTACCAATCAATCATGAAGAATGATGTTTGGGATGTTGTCCCAAGACCAGACGGAAAGTCAGTTGTAACTACCAAATGGATCTATAAGATCAAACATGTTGCAGACGGTAGCATTGAAAAATATAAGGCAAGATTTGTAGCTTGGGGTTTCTCTCAGAAAAAGGGAATAGACTATGAAGAAACCTTTGCACTTGTAGCCAGATACACTTCCATCAGATCAGTACTTGCTCTGGCCGCAGTGATGAAATGGAAGATACACCAGATGGATGTCAAGACTACTTTCTTGAATGGTGTAGTGGAAGAGAAAGTGTATGTAGAACACCCACTCGGTTTTGAGACACATGACAGGGAGTCTCATGGATGCAGATTGAAGAAATCGTTGTACGGTTTGAAATAGGCACCCAGGACATGGTACGGCAGAATTGATAGCTTTCTATCCACTTTGGGCTTTACCAAGAGTAAAGCAGATTCCAACCTTTACTACAAGGTTGAAGATGGCAACCCAATGATGCTTCTACTATATGTAGATGATTTGTTTGTGACAGGTATGGATGGGTTGATTACTGATACGAAGAGAAAGCTTGCTGCCGAGTTCGAGATGGACTTGGGTATGATGCATTACTTTCTAGGTATGGAGGTGTGGCAGAGTACAGATGGAATCTTCCTTGGACAAGGGAAGTATGCAGTATGTTATCACTCCAGGAAACTCCTCTAGGTTGTAACTCAAGGATGCCTGGTAAATTAAACTGTTTTTTGGGTTTTTTCTGAATTGGATCAAGCCGGATAACCTATATAACCTCTCACTCTCAAGACATGCATGAAGCTCACTCAATCACAAGGCTTTTAGTTACAACTTGTTCAGTAGTTTGACAAAAAGGTGCAGGGATGGAGAACTAACCAAGCTGGCAAACTTACACACATAACACATGCATATAAATGGCTAAATCCTGCTGAGGATGGTGTTTATAAATCAAATATCACTAAATAACCAATAGGATGACAGCTATCGGCCCTTTAATAAATCTAAAAATTACCTAAATGCACATTTAGGCAATAAACACAGTAAAGAAAGAGATGGCTGAACAAATCACAACAAAAGAGCTTATACTTAGAATAAACCAAATGAGACGCTTGATAATGGAATAGGCTCATAAATCCCCAGAGTCGAACCTTTATTAATGAAATAATCATGGGCTTTATAGCCTTTTACAAAATTTACAGATCCTGAAAATCCGATCTGTTTACATCAAAATTAAATGAAAGTCATAGTTTTATCTTGATTAGGGCTTCAAACCCTAGCTAACAATTTGTTCATCTACTGTGAAGATCTAGTTCACTGAGCGGTCTTTCAGTGACTGAAGTAATAGCTGATAACCACCACTGCTGGTTTGCTGTGAAATTACCGCCAACAGCCAGTGTCTTTGCATTTACTGAAGTGATTTTCCTCATTTAATCCACTGGATTTTTCTTTATCTTGTCGCCGCAGATTCGGCGCTCCAAGCCTCTATTTTTCCGCTGTTTACTGCCGTGGTCGCTGATCGGAGGCTTTTTCCTCTGTTCTATCGACACCCCAAGTCTCTTTGTTGTCCCAATGTCGGCGCTCCTTAGATCACCAACGTTGCAACAGCTTCTTCTTTTATCCACTCTGCGCTCCTAATCTCAGAGCATCAGCGTTCTTTATAACTAACACATCGACGATCAGGAGCCGTAGTAAATAAGGCATCGGAACCTTTATCTTAACATTGCCACAGTTTCGGAGGTAAAACGAACTAAATTTAACCCTGTCGGAAGTTGATTGATGATGTGTGAATCGGAGCTTTAGTATCCTGTGCAGCCGACACTGCGGAGGAGTTTAGTCTTACATTTGTCGATCTGTAGCTCTCAGGCTTCCCGGTCGCTGGTGATTTCTCCTTGTTGCGCTATCGGAATGCTTTTCTGTCAACTGATCGAAAGCCTTCTCTGTTTGTTTTCTGCGGTTTCGGCTCCTTAGTAGACTATTTCGCCGACGGCTAGTGTCTTCAAGTTCCGAAGCTGAAGTTTTCATCTACTCACGGACCCCGTAGTTGATCTTTCTTCCGCAGTTGTGGCTCCTTAGTGAACTAGCTTGCCGCTCTATTGTTCTTAGTTCTTCCAACCGTCGACGAATTTCTTCTATTATCGTGCTATCGAAATGTTTCTTGTCATCGATCGGAAGCCGTAGTCAGTTTGCTTCCCGCCATTGCATCTCCCTAGGTAACTAGCTGGCCGATCGTTAGTCCTTTAAAGTTCCGACGCCGATTAGTCTGTATTGTTTTGGAACCCGCAGTAAGTTTCTCTTTCGCCGTAGCGGCTCCGCAATGAACTATTTAGCCGACAGTTTAGTCTTTTCAATTTTCGGCTTCTGTTACTTGACTTTGGCGGCATTTTACTTTTTCATATCACCTACATTTCGGCACCTTTCAGCTTTACCTCGTCGCTGCTTAATCCTTAGTTCTTCTGATCTAATTTCATCGTTGTCGAAGGTCATTGGAAGTCTAAATCGGAACACTTAGTCACTATATTCTCCACCGTTGCGGCGCCTTTGAGAACTAACTCACCGATTTGTTAAAGTTTTTGAGTCCCGAACTGATTTCGTCTGCGATCGGAACTCTTAGTTTGTATTTCCTCCGCCGTGGCGACGCCATAATGAACAAAGACTCTGCAATGTCGGCGATCAGAACTCCAAATTTTCTCACCATCGAAACTTTTAATAGCTATATTATCCGCAGTGGCGGAACCTTTAGCCACTATCCTCTCCGCAGTGGTGGAAAAATAGAGGACTACACCTCCAATCACTGTCTAAAAATGTTCCGATAGCAGTAAAAAGTTTAGCAATATGCCTAGCTGCCGAAGGGGTCTTCCACTCGCCATTTATATTCCATCTTTCGGTGGCTAATGAGATGTTCTGATCCTCGCCCAAGCCACCGAAACCACAACTTTGTGAAATTTGCATCAAAAAATAGAGGTCTTCAAAACTATTAGTGATCTTCATATCCTTCACTGCATCATTTAAATTTTTCATACTATCAAAAATAAATTTATTTTATTTGAGAGATAACACAGTAGAGATCCTAAAGAGGTTTGGGATGATGGATTGCAAGACTATGGCCACACCTATGGCATCGAACCTGAAGCTATTGAGTGATGCTTCATCAAAGTCGGTTGATGCTACGATGTATCATCAGATGATTGGATCATTGATGTACCTGACGAACACGAGACCAGACATTTGCTTTACTGTGAACACCTTGAGCCAGTTCTTGACAGATCCGAGAAATGTTCACTTGATTGCTGCAAAGCATATTCTAAGGTACCTGAGGGGTACAGTTGATTATGGGCTCAAGTACGATGCGAATCAGAAGATTAACCTGGAGGGTTATGTTGATTCAGATTGGGCAGGCAGTGCCATCTATAGGAAGAGCACCTCATGGTGTTGCTTCAATATGGGATCAGGTGTGATCTCTTGGTTTAGCAAAAAGCAATCATGTGTGGCACTAAGTACAGCTGAAGCAGAGTATGTCGCAACTTGTTCAGCTAGTTGTGAGGCAGTATGGCTAAGGAAACTACTGTCTCATTTATTTGATCTCCAGATGGATGCTACTTGTATACATTGTGACAACCAGAGTTGCGTGAAGTTGTCAGAGAATCCAGTGTTCCATGACAACTCAAAACACATCGAGATCAAGTATCACTATATCAGGGATATGGTGCAGAGAGGAGCAGTGAAGCTCCAGTATGTTGCGACGGAGGAACAGATAGCTGATGTGTTGATGAAACCATTGGCCAGAGTGAAGTTCGAGTACTTCAAGGAGAAGCTTGGTGTTCTCCAGATCGAGGTTTCCTCCAAGGGAAAGTGATGAGTCCCAAAGTCATTCTGACGAGCAAGTCAGATGTAAGGGCTGAGCCATTATGTCATGGTGAAAGGATTCAGTTCCTTCAATGTCAGATATGAGTGCTGAGATTCATAGCCATTCTAACGAGCAGGTCAGATGTAAGGGCTGAGCCATTCTGTCATGGTGAAAGGATTCAATTCCTTCCATGTCAGATATGAGTGCTGAGATTCATAGCCATTCTGACGAGCAGGTCAAATGTAAGGGCTGAACCATTCTGTCATGGTGAGAGGATTCAGTTCCTTCCATGTCAGATATGAGTGCTGGCCATTCTATCGAGTAGGACAGATGTAAGGACAACTGTCACTCTCCGGGAGAGTGGAGGCACCTGGTCTGTTACCAGGTAGCTCAGTCTGGGACTGGGGCCATTCTGTCATGGTGAGAGGATTCAGTTCCTTCCATGTCAGATGTGAGTGCAGGCCATTCTGTCATGGTGAGAGGATTCAGTTCCTTCTATGTCAGATGTGAGTGCAGGCCATTCTGTCTTGGTGAGAGGATTCAGTTCCTTCTAGGTCAAATGTGAATGCAAGCCTTTATGGCGGTGGTGAGAGGATTCAGTTCCTTCCAGGTCAGATATAAGTGTTGAAGCCTTTTCACAGATGTTAGTGATGTGATGTCCTATCATGCTAGTGAATGTGAGTGTTGGGCCTTTCTGATGTGATTGTAGGTTACTACATGATCAGATGTGAGTGTTGGGCGTGCCTTTCTGATGAGTAGGTCAGATGTAAGTGCTGGGCGAAGACCTACCTGATGGTTAGGCCTACAACCAGCATGAAAGAAGGTTGGCTCTATAGAACTTCTTATGACGAGATAGCACACATGATGATGACCAGATGAGATCCAGATCGAGCTTTGATACAGATCCAGTTATGATGACTCCGAGAGATCCAGATCGAGTGATGATCCAGATCCAGCAGTGATGATCCAGATCCAGTGCAGTGATGATCCAGATCCAGTCCAGTGATGATGATCCAGATCCAGTGATGATCCAGATCCAGTGATGTTGATCCAGATCGAGAGATGATCCAGATCTAGTGATGATGTCCCATCATGATCCCGATCGAGAGATGATCCAGATTCGAAGAATGAAGATGACTTGAAGACGAAGATGACTTGAAGACTCAGAAGATTCGAGATGCAGATGACGAGATGATCCAGTTGATACAGAGAAGAAGATCAGTACTGAAAATTGTGTCGAAAGAATACCATCCTAGTTAAGAGGGAGTGTTGATGTATTTGTAACTTCGAAATGTATTCATCTATGTATCTTATGTATTGTAACCCGATGTTTATTCCTAAATGTATCTATTATGTAATTGAGTCATGTTGTCATGCCCCAATGTTTCGATCGAGAGAATCAATAATGTAAACAAGTCATAGTGAGTAACCCTTCGATTGTCTAAGGGTTAAAGTCCCTGCAGTTCCAGGGCACTAGGGTTATTAGACTCTCCTAGTAGCGGTCGGCCCTAGTAGGGTTTTAGTCATGTAGTATAAACAGAGAGTTGGGGTCTCTATTTAGTACACATCACTCACACACTCAAGTGTAGCGCATAGTTGAGGAAGGAGAAGACACCGGGGCTAGACAAGAAGAAGATTACTGCTGTCGGGAGTGCATCTTACTGTTTTAGGGTTTTATATCTTGTGTTGATTCTATCTCTGAGGAAGTTGCGGGGTTTTCTCCATTTATGGTTTCCCCGATAAAAAACACTGTGTTCATTGTCTCTTGTGTTTGATTGCTGTACTTGTTGTTCTCTCAGTAAAGATCCTAACATGATGCTAGCTTAATGTTGAAAAACTAACATTTATAGTCATTTTATTTAGTTGACGATAATCTATACATAATCGTAAAGTTCCGTCCTTCTTCTTAACAAAAATAACAGGTGCTCCCCAGGGAGACACGCTGCGTCTAATATAATTCTTATCAATGAGTTCTTTTTACTGCGACTTTAGTCCATTTAGTTCCAGTATATTCATCCGATAAAAGGATTTTGAGCTGCGCACTGCACCAAGTACCAGCTCAATAGTAAATTCTAACTCTCGCTTTGGAGGCAATCCCGGAATTTCTTCCGAAAATACATCCGAATACTCCCTCAGGATCAGAATATCTTTCAGTTTTAATTTCTCTTTGTTATTAGTATTTTCTTCATTAATTACTATTATAGCAAAGGTTTTACAGCCCCTCCGAACAGCTCTCTTAAGTTGCAAAGCAAAAATCTGTCTTACTGCTATTTCCCTAGGGATTGCTTTTACATTTACTATTTCTCCATCGTTACTTACACACGTAAAGGTTTTATCGAAACAGTTTAGGACTACGCTATGTTGTTCTAACCAATCCATACCAATTAACATATCATAAGAACCTAAAGGTAAAACATTAAGCTTAACAGAGGTTTCAAACTGATCCATTTTTACAATACAATTCTTAGCAAAGCTTATCACCTTCCCTTTTGCTCCAATAGCTAGCTGGACTAACCAAGACTTTGCAAAGTTTTTAACTGATAACTTACATTTTTCTACTAAATCAAGAGAAATATAGCTTAAACTAGCCCCTGGATCAATTAAAATAGATATAGGTATTTGATTCAGCTTACCTTCCACTTCCACCATGGAAGTTTGGATAACCGCTTGCCTGTTCTCCAGTGCTGCATTGATCCTGGGAATTGTCCTTGCTAGATCACCGACCGTGATCTCCTCCTGTATCTTACGTATGTTGCTAACAATCTTCTTCCGGTTGAGGCAAATTGATGCATAATGAGGACCATTACATTCCCATCACTTTACTGGTTCCTTTCGTTCAAAATTCTTGGTATAGTTATTGTGATTGTTGACAGATTCTTTACGTCTTTGACCATTTGGATTCATCTGTGAATTACTTTTGTTCCCTTGGAAATTTTTATTAGGAAAATTTCGTGTGTTATTATTCTTAAAATTTTGGTTCGGTACAAAACCTTTCTTCCTCTGTTCAAAATTATTAGTTCTTTTAGCTTTCTAGTTTGTCATACTTTCCTTTTTGTGATTCTGTTCATAACATAAATTCGTCTTTCTCATTGCTTCTTCTAAAGTTTTTGGATTGTCATACTCAATTCTGTATTTTATATGAAATGGTAAGCAACTTAAAAAACGTTGTACCTTAGGCTTCCGATCCACAATATACGGCACATATCTGAACAGACTTAGAAATTTACTGTTTAGTTCTTTCATGTTCATTGTTCCCAGTTTTAATTCATAAAATTCCTTAGCCCGCTCCTCGTAGTACTGTTCAAACAAAAATTTCTTCTTAAAATATTTCTTAAACGTACTCCAGTTAATGTTTTTCTCCCAATGCCTTTTACTCTTTTTAGGTCCTGCCACCAAATATCTGCATTGCCAATGATGTTATAAATAACCATTATGGCTTTCAGTTGATTAGAGTAATTATAAATTTGAAAACGTTTCTTCATCCCAGACAGCCATGATTCAGCCTCTTCTCCCTTCTCAGTTTTACCATTAATGGTTGGTGGCTTAATTTTCTTGTATTCTTCAGAGATTTCTTCGTAAGGTTTAAACTTTATCTTTTTTGTATGATGATTATCTTCGCTACTATCACTAGTATATTGATAATTATTTTTATGTGGATCGCCATAAACCTCCGAAGATGAGCTACTTTCGATTTTAAACTGTTTAGACTTTTTATCTTTATGTTGGTAAGGCATATCTTCAGACTCTGTTCGTTTATCCTTTTCTTCATTCTGAAATCTTTCCATTAAAATCTGATTTAGCTCCTCCTGAGCTCTCAGAATTCTCTCATTTTCTTTTTCGACTGTTCCCATCTCTGTTCTTAGTTCCTTGACCGTTTGTAATAATTCAGAAGAGTTATTAGTTATTTCTTCTTGTATAGGTTCTTTTTTAGAATTACTTCGTTCAGTAAATGGGGACTCCTCATCTGCATATTCTTCCAATCTTTCCATACCTGCAGTTAATTAAAAAAAATTCTCTGAAAGTATAATTCAAAAGAAAAGTAAAAGTCAGTATGCATGTTTTAAATCTACTGTTTTATTGATGCAAGTTGAGCCACATTCAGGCCTAGTGTCTGAACCTTGTGCTCTGATACCACATGTAATAACCCAAAAATTCATAAAAAATTAAAAATTTTCATGTAACATAAAATGTTCAAGGATGTCATTGCCAAAGAACCAATAACTGTTAGCGGTTACTCAAACAGTAATATTTAACAGTGAGCATTATATTTTTTTAATTTTATATAATTTAATAGTTTATCTTAAAGTACTACGTTAAGGATGTTAAACACAACAGTTTATGTTTTATAAGGCAAGAAAGGAAACTGCATATTAATATGATGCTAAGTGTGTTATTACTTTATTAGATGAGATCGAGGCTTACTTAGCTTACAGCTAACGCAGTGGAGTGATGCTTCTTTTACAAGTTCTAAACAACTAAGATGTTTTGTTACCGGTAAAAATTTCCAAATCGAGAATAATATTGAACTAGCATAGGATAAAATGCTAGTAAAAATGTTTGTTTGCAGCATGACCCCGTAAAAGGTATTGTTGGTATTTCTGAAGTTATTAAACTGCATAAATTATTGTAATAACACTATTGTGAAAGAATGGGTTTAGTGCAGTTAAGTTTACCACCACAATACTTGATCCATTAATCTTCCTTCTTGTAATTTCAGTTATAGACTTATATTTCATTTTGAGATGGTATATAATAAAGACAGTTCTATTTCTGTCATTAAAACATAGTGGTCTAAAAAGTCTATAAATGAGAAGATATGTTAAACATACTTGCAACCATAATTTCATATTTGTCGTTTGTGATTGGAATATGTTACTGTTCATATCTGTTTGAATTCATTCTAAACTTTAAACATTTTAAGTTAGTGATTCTTCTAAATCATGTATTATTACTTAGTTTTCTTGTATATAAAACTTTGTTTTATTGAGCTTTCAATTACAATGAGTATACTGTAATTCCTAAATGTATTATTATACTAATCCCAGCTCCAGGATTCTTATGATTAGGTATTTCCATGTAACTGGTTTATCTTCCTTTGATTTGTATACTACTATTGTCAATAGTAGGCATTAATTAAAATGAGGGACTCTTATTTATGTTAAGGCTATAGTTGAACTATGCATAAAACCCTAGTGTAAAAGAACACCTAACACAAAGTCTTTGATTATTGAAACAAGAAATCAAATAAAGATAAAGATACTTATGCAATGATTTTATAAGGTTTGACTTGTAACCCTAATGATTACGCAGGATTTAAAACGAGACTCCCAAACTATAGCTCAATACCCATAAATTGCAAATGATTTTTGAAGGACACGTGGATGGTGGTTGATGATTAGGTTTTGTGTTGACTTTGGAGGTGAGATAAGGTTTGTCTTAACCCTAAAATTGCATTTGCTTGGTCTTGGCTGTGGAGTGGTCGAGCTGTGAGGTCGTGGCCGCCAGGCTTGTCGCTAGTCCTTCCATTGTTTGCACACAAGCTTCGTGAGCCATATCAAGCTCCTCTGCATAATTGTTTTTCATGCTCTGGCGTAGAAGAAACGAGCGTGAAGCTTACTATTGTTGTGAGGTGATTTTGACTATGTAAATATTAATGAGGGTTTGGGTTGTCTTCGCCTTCGTTTTACTGTAAGGGTTGGAACTCTGTGTTTGTAAAGAGTGCGATGGGGGTTATTCACTGTGTGAGCTGAGTTCTTTTTACTGTTCGTTTCCTCCACGAGGGTTTAGTCTTTACCTCGCCGAGGCCTGAGACTTCACCTTTGAATATTGTACACTTGCACTTTCATGTCGGCAAGGCTCTAATTCAGCTCGTGAAGCTCACGAGGGAGGCTAGGGTGAGACCTCAATTTCCAACAATTGCGTCGTACCTCCAGTGTACGTAATGAGAATTTGTTTTTTAACTGTTCTGCATAAATATAAAATTCTTTTTATTTTACTTTACGGGATTATGTATTAACATACGTGCTTCAATCTAATTGGTGCAGGCTTCTCAACAGTGGCTCGAATTTATGTTCCACTCAATCAACAGAGCTCTCATGAAGGCAGTCAAACCGGTAAGCCTCGATTTCACCTGAGGTACTCCTACAAGGGTTGTATGGTGGCTTATGATGGCACTGCCGTGTGTTGTAGTTGTTGGTTCGGTCGTGGTTATTAGTTGCTATGTTTGTTCTTTTAATTTTTATTTTTAAAAGCCCTAGTGGCTGTTTGTAATGAGAGGGTTAGGGCTTTCACAGCCGTGACTTACATATTTTTGTTTTGAGCCTTCTCGGCCTTAGTTGAATATATGGTGATAATTTTTAAAGTTGGCTTTAAGCCGTGACTTTATTGTCAGGCCATTGGGTCGTTTCATGAGTATTTGATTAGGGTTTTAAAGGAAACTTTGATGGTTGTTCTTACAACACTTCTCGCTTTGGTAAAGAACTTTCGTAGCTGAACAGATGGTTGTTTCAATTTTGTGAACCATGTTTAAGTATTGATACTTTTATGTAAGCTTTGACTGATAAATAAACGCTGTGAGTCGAGACTCAGTTTGTTCAGTTTTGTTTTTAATATTAAAAGGATTTTCACAGCTTAAGGTTGAATTAGCAGTATCTCTGTTTGGTTTACATTTATGTATATTTGGTTTGTTTTAGCTATTTTTATTGTTATTTACTTTTCGAAGGTTAAGGTTAAATAGATCAGTAAGAAATTTTGTTTCTTATTTAAAGGACTATGATTTGAAGACCTTTGGTAAAGAAATATTTTGATAGCAACAAAATTAATAATATTGTAATGAATTCTGGAAATAGGACTAAGAATGTTATTATTGAATAAATGTATTTCTTTTCTGTAATTTCTAAAATATACTGTTAGGTTTTGGTATTATAAACTTTGAATTCATTATGTTGTGAAAGAACAGATCTTTTGTAAACCCTAATTCTTTTTAATGGTTTAAAGAGCTAGTATTTTTGTTTCAGTAACCCTAGTTTACATTTTTACATAAATGAGCTAACTGGTAAATATTTAACCTAGTTTTATTATTTGCTACGTTTAACTTAATCTAGATAATTTATTGTTACTACATAATCTAATAGGATTACATACTAGGTTTATAATATGTAACTTAGCTAGTTTTACTATGTAAAAATATTACACAAATCAGTGTGTAACACTTAGGCTTTTTCTTCTATCTTTATTTAGTTTATTTAAATACTCTAAATAAATAACAAAAATACAGTTAAAGAAATATCTATAAATAATTTACATAAAGTCCTGCAAAAAATAACTATTTGCATCTGCATTCATATTTTATTGAATCTACTTCTTTGAAATAAATAAACCTATTGTACTAGAGTACTGCTTTGCAAAAGGTGTGGAAAAATACAGTTTAGGTCATTTTTTTCCTATCTATCAATTAACTCAGAAATTTCTTTACTGATTTACCCTAATCTAGCCAGTTACTAATTTTCACAGCATATATAATTCTCCTATTTATCCCTAACAGAAATAAAAACAACAATATACTATATTAATGAAAACTCTTAAACTTTTCCAGATACGATGAATAAATAAAATAACTGAACTAGCAAAACATAGAAGTATAGATGAGGTGACAACAGCTTAAGGAGGATGTTCATCCCAAACAACTCCTGGAGAAGAGCTGGACTGCAATTCTCATGACCCCCGAGCTTGTCTCCTGGACCACCTGGTAGAGTACTCGGTGAGAGATGTAGTCTTGGAATCCTCTGCAACTCCACTGAGTGTTCAACAGTAACTCAGTTCTGCTCACAGCAGTATGAACTCAACTTAGAATAGTTGCACTAGTTCAATCTTCAGCACTTATCCCCTCAAACTTACTTCACCTAGTCCCCTCCATCGAATTCACATGTGCACTTCATTCACTCAAAATGATCACAAATCCAGAATGAGCAGCCTCAGCTGTCTTCACTGGGAAGTTTTATTAACATGCTACGTCTTTTTGGTCAGTTTTTACTTAATGAGCCACCTGCTCCTGTTCCACTTTCTTGGAGAATCATGACCACAAAAATAGGGAAGTCGCCACCTGCAACAGCTAAAAGTAGTTTGAAGATGCCTGCCACATGTCAATCTGCTCTCAACCCAGTCTCCTCCACCAAGTGACCAGTAAAACACTCATTTAACAACTCCCATAAGCTGTTGTCTCATCTTTCATTTATTTATTAATAAATATTTTGAAATACATTAAATTATACTTGACCCCACTTGATCATTAATTACAAACTTTAACATAAAATATAACATAATGTTTCTCAAGAACATGAAACTGTTTTGCAAATTAGGGCATGTGACACTAGGCATACGATCTAATAGTGGCAGAAACAAGCAATCAAGAAAAGGTTATTTGATCGTATGAGAATTTCCCACTTTAGTCGACAACCATGTTTCTCTAAAACAAGTAGTATCTCTTAGGAATTCACGTAGAGATATATAGATAATATATAAATCACATAAATCTATATTCATATATATTTAATCCATCACATATGATGGGACTCGGTTAACTCAATTAACCTCATTATATTAAATCCAAACAGGCTATAATAACAAAAACACATACATATAATAAGCGAGGGTAGGATCTGTAACTAAGATTCCAAACACAGACAACTCTTCTCGATATGATATTCTCACGGATCTAAAATTTACAAATCCAAAATGCAAACAATTCTCAGATCAATACGCAGGCATGTGATAATGCATATGGATCAACCCAATAAATCCAAAAACACTGACAATCACAGATAAATACGCAGGCACGTCTCAATGCAAATGGGTTGACTCAATTTACAAATCCAAAACGCCTACAATCTCAATATACAAACCCATTTATAAAATCAAATCCGGGAAATCTTTAACATTCATATCCATTTATTATTACCACATAAAGTCAAATGCTAGGAAAATGTGTAAACAATCAGATTTGTTTATTCCAGATGCAGGAATCACAATCATCATATAAGAATCAATGTTGGTGGTCTGTGAACAATCAGATCCATTTATTATTCTAACATAAAATCAAACGTTGGCAATGGGTCAACATTCATATATGTTCATTACTCAACTCCATGCAATGACTTGTTTACACATTAATGTCTAAGTCCCGATCTACTTACATATCTACTCATAATTCAACACACACAAAGGTTTTTGTTTTCCCCCTTATTGTAGGCGTCACCATCCAATATATACACACATTCAGATCTGCAAAAACAAAATGCAAGCACTGGTTCTCTT